>OX442356.1:30323342-30410842 GCA_949357725.1 Hyperoplus immaculatus | reverse complement strand
ATGTCGCTGTTTCTGGCTAAACGCTGGTGTGAATCGCCTTTATTGAGACGCGCTTTACAGTTTAAAATGTGCAAAAGGAAAATCCAACAGGATAATATGACCTACACACTGTGGAGACATCGCTGGATGAAGAGGCTGCCCGTGTTATGTAGCTCCAGGATGGCAAGCTCACAGACAGGAAAGGTAAAGGAAAACAATAATATACTATATTGATATAAAGGGATAATTAAGGGGAAATACTTGGTGTGAATGGATTCAGATCATTACTCTGTAGCCTAATCAGTCTATGAGCCTAATACAGTATTATTCATACAATGTTCACCATAGATAGATAGATAGATAGATAGATAGATAGATAGATAGATAGATAGATAGATAGATAGGCAACTTTATTTATCCCCAAAGGGCTATTGCTGTGTTGCAGAAGCACCATTTCACACACTATCATTGGAAGTAAGACACAATAGAACATATAATTACAAATCTATCTATCTATCTATCTATCTATCTATCTATCTATCTATCTATCTATCTATCTATCTATCTATCTATCTATCACTGTAATAATTCAGCAGTAGTTGTTGATCGTCTTGCCATACTAACACACAGGATTCTTCTTCTTCTTTCTCCTTTTGTTTTTTAGGACACTATCGACTTGTCAAAGTTCCCTGTGGAGAGAATCAGAAACTTCAGCATCATCGCTCACATCGACCACGGGAAGAGCACGCTAGCAGACCGGCTGTTAGAGATGACCGGTACATGTACCTTATTTATGTATTTACTTAGCAGGCACAATGCACAGCTCATTATCAGTACCAGAGTTAGCTAAAAGCTCATTTTCATCTGTAGTCCCTGGTACCTTGTATTGTGGATGTAGGATGTACTGTGTGTGTGCGTGTGTGTGTGTGTGTCAAATTCACTGAAACCTATTCAAACCAGCTTTTAATTCCACCCCCAAGTCGAGAGGACATTGTGTCAGTTATTACAAAGAATCATTCGTATGTAGTTGCTGCTCAAAGTGTGTGTCAAAATCTTTTATATAATATCTATGGTCAAAATGAGTGAATATCTCCTCGGGATCCACTAACCTGTCATACTATGTGTGCCTTTTTTTGGGTGTTACAGTTTTTCACGATTGCTAAACCACAGTGGGCACAACTGGAACGACAAGTGCAAAACTCTAACAGAATGCAGAGCAGCGGTTCATTCGGACCAAACTCTAGCTCGTTTTAGCTCGTTTTTCATTGCTTATATACAACGTTCAAAACTCTACACACCTATCTCATGGCTTAACCACAGCCTGCACAACACTGTGGATTTCCAGCACTTTTTTCAAATGCTGCCACAACTATAAACCACACATTCAAAACAGAATGAATCTCTTTCAAACACTGCGGATTGCAATTTCAACTCAAACACTAAGATGTCTTGTTTAGACTTGTTAGTGAACATATATACAGTATAAAGGGAAAGCTCAAAAATATTTATTTTTTTGGAAATGGACCCAGGAAGACAGGTTGTTGGAGGTAGAAGAGTGGCAGTGAGAGTGTGGAGGAAGACCTAGAAGACATAGAGCTGTAATGTCTGATGAATACAGTAAGGGCAACACTGATAGACAATGTTGTGAGTCATGGTCTCTCATTGAGAGAGGCAGGGTTGAGAGTGCAACCCAATCTGCAAAAATCTAAAGTTGCATCTGTAATACGAATTTTCCAGCAAACAAACAGCAAATGACAACATTACAGGAATTGATTTCTGTATTACAATTTTAGAATATTTACACAGATAAATACTACATTTGGAAATGTTTTCAATAAAGTATACAAAATGTGTATCTATTGAAGCAAACTTCTGATTTTCATTTCTTTTTGTTTTCCTAAAAAAAACTGGTATGTTATAAAATAAACAATTTCATGTGAAAGAATTTCACCCTTTCATCAAAGAAAATATTATGTAATTTGTGTGAAATAACTCATATTATTCAAACTGTAAAGATTAAAAGTTTGTAATTTGTGTATTGGGGTTTGATGCTAGTGTTTGTACTCTGAGCAGGTTCTGAGTGACAGTGTGTGTTATCTCAATGAGGCTGGTTCATAGTGTTTGCTGCACTGAACCTGTTTTGCAGGTGAAGTGAACTGTTCAGCTCCAATGACTGTTGGTAGTGCAGACTGTAGTTAGAGTTTTGCACATTGAGCTACAGTTGTGCCCACTGTGGTTTAGCGATCGAAAAAAACTGTAATACACAGCCTAGGCTCTGTAAACGGGTACGTAAACAAGGGGAGGGGGGCACCGTAGTTATAGCAACATGCCAGTTTACAGATCCTACAGAACTGGATTTATTTTTTCAGTGCAGAGATATTCACTGATTTTGATTTTTTCTAAAGTGATTTTGACAACAAGCGTTCTCCAGAATCGCTGACTGCACCTTAATATGTCGTCTGTTAATAATACAACTTTTACAGTTAACTGGATCCCTGTAGAATTTAACAGTTTAAAACGTTGCTATGACTTACTTTTTTTGTTTGCATTGGCCTTCAACAAAAGTTGAGACTTTGACACTCCTCCCTTTTTTTCATACATCTTATATGTTGTTTTGTATTGAATTTTGTACAGCACTTTGGCCAACTGATGTTGTTTTTAAATGTGCTATAGAAATAAATGTGACTTTGACTTTGACTAATGAATGTGTCTGTCTATCTATCCAGGTGCCATTGTAAAGACGGATAAGAACAAGCAGGTGTTGGACAAGCTGCAGGTGGAGAGAGAGAGAGGCATCACAGTGAAGGCCCAGACCGCCTCGCTGCTCTACACCTACAAGGGGGAACAGTATCTACTCAACCTCATAGACACACCGGTAATATGCGCTCTAAGCTGTGTTTTTACTGTTTTATTTAAATTGTATTTATAGGCTAGACAAGGCAAGACAGGTTTATTTCTATAGCACAATTCAGACACATGGCCATTCAAACTGCTTTACAGGGGCATGAAATACATCATACAAGTATAGAATAGACATTAGAAAAGCGAAAAAGAAAAAAATGAATATTAATAAAAGTAAAATATAAATTCCAGTATAAAAGGGAAACAGAAAAGTCCTAATTGAGACACGGGGACTCATTTTGAAGAGAGACCTGTGAAGTGTGAATGTGCAGAAGGTGTTTCTCAATATAAATGTGTCACATCATGCGGGTGTATTCTGTACAATTTGATTTGAACCTAGAATTTAGAATTTTGTCCCAGCACCTGAATCACTCAAATTGAAAATCCACATGAACTTCTTCATTTCCTTATTGTTTTTTTGTTTGTTCTATATTTATATGCAGAAAACATTCGTCCGAGTCGGTCAGAACAACTCTGGGAAAAAAAGAAGAAAAAAAGAAAGACTGATTTTAGCTTACAGATATTTAAGCTAATGTAGAATACCTCTAATCTTTCATCATTTGAAAAAAGTTGTGTGTTGTAGGTTTTATCTCCACGGCTTCACCTTTATCGTCCAAAATGTTGATTTGAGCAACATCAGACCAAAATGGCTTTGTACCGCACTATTTCTCATCACACTTTTTATCTGTTTAAAAGCTTCACTAACATTTTTTCTCGATCCCTCTCTTTAGGGTCACGTGGACTTCAGTTACGAAGTGTCTCGATCCATCTCTGCGTGTCAAGGTGTGCTGCTGATAGTCGACGCAAATCAGGTACAAAAACAGATTTATTTCAGTGCATTAATATGGATGTACAGTATGTTCTGTTTCATGTTTAATGTTTCGCTGTCTTGGGAAGGGGGTTCAAGCGCAGACGGTGGCTAACTTCTACCTGGCATTCGAAGCTCAACTGGCGATCATCCCCGTCATCAACAAGGTGAACTGAGACCTACTATACTGTACATGTTTTGTTATATTCGCATATTATAGTTGTTTTTGTTCTTATATTTTTTTATTGAAATAGATTCATTGTTTTTAATTGGCTGACTTGTTTGTTTGCTTGTTCATTACTATATGCACATGTATTATGTGCTGTACTCTCGACATCATTGTAAATGAAAGCTTCCTCTCAAGGTTTTATCGAGGTCAAATAAAGCTTGAATGAATGAATGCATTTTATAACATATGTACTGTGTGTGTGTGTGTGTGTGTGTGTGTGTGTGTGTGTGTGTGTGTGTGTGTGTGTTTGTACCTGCCCTCATGACACGTCTCATTTTGGTCACGTCAATTTCTGCAGTTATTCTTATCTGACGTATGTGTCTTCCTTAGATCGATTTGAAGAATGCTGATCCAGAGAGAGTGGAGTCTCAGATTGAAAAGGTGTTTGATATCCCACGGGAAGAATGCATCAGGGTGAGTTGGAGCACATCTGAGCTGAGCTGCTTTTTAGATCTCAAACATCACTTATCTAAGAAATGAATTTATAAATACGTTCATGGGCATATACTGTATTGTCTTGTCTAATGTACTGATACCTTGTACCTTTTTCTTTCTTTGGTAAAATACAAATCTGTAAAATACAATTCACCGTTTCCTTTAACGCTGTGAAGGAAATAATTAAATAAAAAAAAATAACTGAAAAATTGAAATAGAAAAAAAAATAATTTGTTATTGGTCTTTTCATCTTTTTTTTTTTTAGATTTCAGCTAAACTCGGAACAAACGTTGAAATGGTTCTTCAAGAGGTCGTGAACAGAATTCCACCGTAAGAAAGTTCAATCAGTTCAAACATGTTTGACACATAAAAGTTAAAGGTGCATTATGTAAATTTGGGTGTGTTGGAGATGTGAAAATATTCCAAGGTACATTCTCATAACTTATTAAATTTCGTCACACAAAAAAAAATGGATCCCTGGAACACTGTTTTAAGTAAGAAAGCAACTTTTATGGTGCAGGTGTTTGTTTGCTTGTGTGTGTTTAAAAAAAAAAATAAAAAAAATGCAATAAATATATTGTGTGAAAAAGAAAAAAAAACTACCCCTGAAACTGTATAGTGTTGTTTTTTAGTTTTTAATCTAGTCATTGTCTTTATATTCTCAGGCCTGTTGCGAACATCAACGACCCGTTCAAAGCCCTGGTGTTTGACTCTACGTTTGACCATTACCGCGGTGTGGTGGCTCTCATCGCGGTGTTTGGGGGGAAGGTCAAGAAAGGAGACCGCATTGTCTCGGCCTATCTCGGGAAGTCCTACGAGGTCAACGAACTGGGGCTGCTGAGGCCAGACGAACACCCCACACAGAAACTGTAGGTGGTAATCCTTACTCCTGTACTGTCATTTATACCACCACTATGTTATTCTAGCTGTAGGAGCAATATTCTATTTATTATTATTTGTGTGCAATGCTTGTTTTTTGGCGACCTCTACAGGTCTTGAGTGGAGATGGACAGAATGCAAGGTGTGGCTGATTAAACCAGCAAAACGTTTTTTCTACAGTGGCTTAGCCCACATCCTGCTCTTTTGTTTGTTTAAAGTATTCAAAGTCAGTTTTCTTTGATTTTTGTACAAAATAAACCACAATAGAGATGAAAATGGGCTTAGTTTATGAAAACATTATCAAATCTTTTTTTGGGGGCCTCTATCTTCTTCTCCAAATTGCGTCTTTTTTTGTGTCTTTAAGTTTTTAATTTAACTTTATAGTCAATTTACAAGGCCATCCTACCATCCCATATTTGATGATAATCTGAATATCTCAGTTTTATGAAGATTAATTAACACAAAAAATAACAATGTTATCATATACACTCAACAAAAATATAAACGCAACACTTTTGTTTTTGCTCCCATTTTTCATGAGATGGACTTAAAGATCTAAAATTCATTCCAGATACACAATATTACCATTTCTCTCAAACATTGTTCACAAATCTGTCTAAATGTGTGATAGTGAGCACTTCTGCTTTGCTGAGATAATCCATCCCACCTCACAGGTGTGCCACATCAAGATGCTGATCTGACATCATGATTAGTGCACAGGTGTGCCTTAGACTGTCCACAATAAAAGGCCACTCTGAAATGTGCATTTTTTTGGTTTATTGCTCTGAAATGTGCATTTTTTTGGTTTATTGGGGGTATGGGGACTCATATCTGGTGTGACCACCATTTGCCTCATGCAGTGCAACACATCTTATTCGCATAGAGTTTATCAGATTGTCAATTGTGGCCTGTGGAATGTTGGTCCACTCCTCTTCAATGGCTGTGCGAAGTTGCTGGAGACGGCTTATGGTGGAGAAATGAACATTCAATGCACGAGCAACAGATCTGGTTGACATTCCTGCTGTCAGCATGCCAATTGCACGCTACCTCAATGCTTGTGGCATCTGTGGCATTTTGCTGTGAGACAAAACTGCACATTTCAGGGTGGCCTTTTATTGTGGACAGTCTAAGGCACACCTGTGCACTAATCATGATGTCAGATCAGCATCTTGATGTGGCACACCTGTGAGGTGGGATGGATTATCTCAGCAAAGCAGAAGTGCTCACTATCACACATTTAGACAGATTTGTGAACAATGTTTGAGAGAAATGGTACAATTGTGTATCTGGAATGAATTTTAGATCTTTAAGTCCATCTCATGAAAAATGGGAGAAAAAACAAAAGTGTTGCGTTTATATTTTTGTTGAGTGTAACTTTGGTCTTCAGGAAATTTGAATGCAAGTTGATCCAAAAGCTTTAGCTTTGTGATTCACAGTTGGTGTCTTAGTTCTTATTCATTCAATGCCTCAGTGGGCTTCACAGTTCGTTCACAATATATGGCACCACCATCTGCCCCTTGAACCCTAAGCTTGACCGAGGAAAAACTCCCAGCAAAAAATACTTTACCCTGGAGGAAAACAATGTAAATGAAGCTTAATGACCTGATTACTTGGATGTCTCTTGTGCACCAGTTAGTTCATCTTCTCAGCATCTACAGTATGTACATCGATGCCGGTTTATTTAACTGTTGAAGGTTATTTAAATCAAAACACACTATGGAATAAACCAACAATAATGGTGTCAGTGTTCCGCACCTGGCAAACAAGTTTTTGTAAAATTTCAGCATAGGTTTGTTCAAATTCTGTCTATTGAAACAGTAAAACATTGTTTGAAATCTGATTCTCTCTGACTTATCCACTGTAGCCATCTTTGAATAATAATCCAGCCTGCTTCACTGCACTGTTTGTTTGTAATAAGCATTCGTCCAAACACTTAAGCAAGGGATATTTTTCTCCAACTGTCCCCTTGTTTACACTGCATTAAGCTGCATTAAGGCTCTTGCACACACACACACACACACACACACACACACACACACACACACACACACACACACACACACACACACACACACACCCCAACACATATAGGAAGCAAAAAACACAAAATCGAAGATGGTCCGAAAAGTGAAATGACAGACAAATTTTCCAACTTGTGATAAACCTGAGCTCGTATGTATTTTTCAACGTGCGACAATACCAGACAAGAAATCTGGACTCAGTGTGCATAAGCCTTAAGTGTGTACCTCCTGCTCCACTGTTGTCATGGTTAGCAGGAGAAAAAAGAAAGTTTGCATGTCTGTGTGTGTTCAATAATACAGTGAAAAGTGTATTTCCCCCAGTGGATCAATGCGGTATATTCTTATCCCTCTTCATAAAACTTGTATTTATTTTACATAACAATTTTAGACCAAAAAATACGGACTCAATGTGCATGAATCTTTTCTGTGTTAGTTGTTTACATTGCATTATTGTGTATTGTAACTCCCTCTCTCTACTGTGGTTGTAGGTTTGCGGGGCAGTTGGGCTACATAATATACAGTGTATAAGCCTGTAGTGTGTGTTTACGTTGCTTTATTGTGTACTGTAACTCCCTGTCTACTATGGTTTTAGGTTTGCGGGGCAGGTGGGCTACATAATCGCGGGGATGAAGGATGTGAAGGAAGCCCAGATTGGAGACACGCTGTTCCACCAGGAGCAGCGGGTGGACGCTCTGCCAGGATTCAAACCCGCCAAGGCCATGGTGTTCGCTGGTAAGACCGCGACTTATACACACAGCTGCTCCATGCTACCAGAAAACAAGATCTTTCTATTATTGTAAAGAAGATTGGCATTTACTTAAAGCTGGGGTGGAGGATTTGGGGAGAAAATGGTAGTTGGGATAGAGATTCGAATCCAAATACCTCAACCGCTCCACTTGTTCTCTTTGGTCCCTCCCCTATGGTCCCTCCCTGACACGCTCTACACCAACAAAGTTGTGCCAGAGTGAATGGACAGTCCCAACAGCCAATAAGAACAGAGAATCGGAGCCTCGCTCTGATTGATCAAAGTGTCAGCTCATGTTAACTTTGACCAATCAGAAATCACATACCCCAGCTTTAATGACTTGGCACACTCAATAGAACAGTAGCATTTGAATATTTCAGTATCATTGGATGTGTCGCTCTCATAGACTGTATATAAGGTAGCTCCTAAGACTTTAAGGGCTAATATTGGACTCCTAGCTCTGTTTTGATGCTCAAGTCAAACTTGTTATTAAAGGTACAGTGCGTAAAATGTATGGGCATTTTTCAGAAAAGTCTTGGTAGTAATGGAATAATATTCACAAGAATGTTCGAAAATAAAAGTTGTTGTTTTATTAATTACCTTAGAATGAGCTTTTTATATCTACAAAGGATGTTTCTACAGTAGCACATAACAGGCAAACGTAACGGCCTTAAGTGTTTTTATATATAGTGGGCGTCCTGGGGAAATGCACCTGTTATGTTGGAAGGCAATTTAGTAGAAGTACTATAGAATACATAACTAAATACATCTTCACCTCATCACTTGATTTTGTAGAAAGACTTGAGGCAGTGGTGGATGATGCCATCTTTAGTTACTATAGCTTCTTGTCCTTGAAGGCCACCGTAGCTTTTTTATTTTGTGAAGCACTTTGTAACATTGTTAGGAAAAGTGCTATATAAATAAATTCATTCATCGTTATTATGTAGCCCCTCTCAGTGCATGTATTGTTTCACTTGTAGCTTTTACAGTAAGTGCTCCTGAGTGTGTTCTACATACATATACAGAGTTTTCTAAAGCACTATGTCTTTTGTTTTTTCCCTCTGTCCCTCAGGCATGTATCCGATGGACCAATCAGAATACCCGGCCTTGCGTAGCGCCATCGACAGACTGACCCTGAACGACTCCAGTGTCACCGTGCAGAGAGACAGCAGCATGGCCTTGGGCGCCGGATGGAGGTGAGAGACGCCTGTTTGGATTTAGAATTATTAAAAATAATTACTTTTCGGGACAAAACAGGAGAGGGTTGGGGTCGTTACTATAGACTGTATATAAAGGTTGTTACGTGCAATGTGACAGCGAATGGGAAATACATTTGTAGGCAATGAGCAGAGCCGAGCAACCGAGAATGTTAAGACATGCTTCGTGGTCAACCAAAAAAATAAGGCCTTCATTGGTTAAAAAATATATATATAGTAAATTGTGGAAACCATTTATAGTACATTGTGGATACTTCACTGCTACATGTGTTCTGCTGCTATTAGTATTTTTATTTTTTATTTTGTATTCTGTATCTGTTGTATCTTTGCTGACTGAAGTTAAGGCAATTCACCTTCAAGCTATGTATTATAATAAGTGTATATACCTTTTACTACTAAATATGTTAAATATTTTATATATTTTTTTGTTCATCTGCTTTGTTTTGTTTATCTATTTCAGATTTATCTTTTTTTATTTGATTTCTGTTTTCACACATGCTCAAAGAAAACTAAAAAAACTAAACTAAATTGTAAAAAAAAATAAAGCTTAAAAAATGAATTAAAGTGCCTGAATATCAGACACTCTTGAGTGAGCCTGCTAACCCTTGCCCTTGCCTTTGCCCCTTCAGACTTGGCTTCCTGGGTCTTCTCCATATGGAAGTGTTTAATCAGCGCTTGGAGCAGGAATACAATGCGTCGGTTATCGTCACGGCGCCCACTGTGCCCTACAAGGCTGTCCTCTCCTCACCCAAACTCATCAAGGTAAGAGCTAGCACATAATATTATACACAGCTCTGGAAAAAAATTATGAGACCAACTTCACCAGTGGGAACATGAAGGTGTATTGAACTCTGAGATCCTTTTGTAGTGTAAATGTGCAAACATTTTTGAAATCGGTTCATCCTAGCCCGAGAAAAGGCAGAAAGAGTGTTTTATGGTCTCACTGTCTAACCCTACATTTTACTAATGTGACATCAAACAAGGGAAAATGTAGGGTTAGGATTAACAGGACAGCTGGGCCAAGGGAAGACTAAGGAAAGACAGAGGGAAGAAAAACCTCATTCATTATATTATAATAGCCATTTCATAATGATAGAACGCTGGTTCCGTATGGGTGAAGTATTCCTTTAAGCGACCAGTCTGTTTTTTTCTTAAATCTCCATCTCTAAATTACTTAATGGAAATGCTCTTAATGACAATATTTTTGGGGGAATTTGGTAGAAATGTTTTCAGTAGTTTATAGAATAAAACCAAAATGTTCATTTTACTCAAACTGTACCTATAAATAGTAAAACGAGAGACACTGAATATTTGGAGTGGTCTTTTATTTTTTTCCCAGAGCTGTATATTCTCCGGGCATTTACAGAAGCCGGGCTTGTGCTGTAAATTCAGCCAAAAAATAAAGTTCGAAGCAATTTAAATATGAATGATAAACGGAGTGTCTCTGGCAGTGTTGGCACGGGGTTTCCTGTACAATGACCCATGGGAGATATAACTTGATTGAAAATGACTAAGAATACACTCAAAATGAAAAAATTAAAAATATATAAATCATTATTGTAGAATGTATTGTCATTTTTCAGAAAAGCCTTGGCAAAAATGTAATTAGTATGTAATGATAAGTGTATAATAATAAAAAGAAAAGAAAATTGTACTATAGAATAAATAACTACTCTCTATCTATCTATCTATCTATCTATCTATCTATCTATCTATCTATCTATCTATCTATCTATCTATCTATCTATCTATCTATCTATCTATCTATCTATCTATCTATCTATCTATCTATCTATCTATCCATCCATCCATCCATCCATCCATCCATCCATCCATCCATCCATCCATCCATCCATCCATCCATCCATCCATCCATCCATCCATCCATCCATCCATCCATCCATCCATCCATCCATCCATCCATCCATCCATCCATCCATCCATCCATCCATCCATCCATCCATCCATCCATCCATCCATCCATCCATCCATCCATCCATCCATCTATCTATCTATCTATCTATCTATCTATCTATCTATCTATCTATCTATCTATCTATCTATCTATCTATCTATCCATCCATGTATGTATCTGGTTGTCTTTGGTAGGAGCATGGCAGAGAGGAGATCACCATAGTGAACCCGGCACATTTCCCTGACCGCTCCGTTGTGTCTCGGTACCTGGAGCCGATGGTGATGGGAACGATACTGGCTCCAGACGACTACACTGGCAAGATCATGGCTCTCTGCTTGGTAAGAGGAAGAAAATGAATTACATGACTGTTAAAAGCTATAGTGCGTAACTTCTGTCGCCCCCCGTCAACTTATTAGGAAATAGATCCTTTTGTTATATACAATGAGCATCAAGAGAGCATTTCACATTTCATGGTCTGAATCGGTAGTCCATGGTCCAGCTGTCAACACTCTCAGTGCCCACCAGAGGGAGCTATTGCATTCCTCAAGCATATAAAGACAAGATATTATATGCACACATGTATACTGTACATATGTGTACATGTACAGTATATTTAGAGATATTACATATTTATATAGTACTCACCTAAATACCTTCAAATATTCACACCCATATGCATACACAAATAAATAACTGTATCTCTCAAAACCCACTTACAAATCTATTAGTTATACATTGTCATTAAGAGGGGCTATTGCATCAAATTGAGTTGCGCATTCCTCCATTTATTAGTGAATTTGTCTATAGATAGGTTTAGGGAGAAAGTTAGCTTTTTCCATATGATGTATTTCATTGTTTGTAAGATGAGTGATAGGTATTTTTAAAGCCCATTTTAACTAATCTTGTTCCTTATCGCATAGATGAGTCTCCTGCAAAAACAAATGATTTGTTGTTTTTCTCTTTTCATTTTAGTTATTCATTTTCCATGGGAGAAAAGCAAGGGTATCCCAAACCTTTCTGTTGTATTTCTCCAGATCCCCCTTTATCAAGTTACCCTCTATTGCCTCGAGATAGGAATAGGGCCTTTAACTGACTTTACATGCAATAATAAGCACACAGGCATGAATATATTGATAATGAGCAAAAGCAAAGCCTACCTCTACAAATGATCATCCTGTTGCTCACTAGCTGACTCTTCAAAGTGCAGGAACCCCATTTAACTTGAGACAAACAATCTAACAACACCACTGAAAAAAAAACAGACAATGCATTATATTTATTAGTAGACTTTCATTAGACAGAATGATGATCACAAGTAATGCAATAGCCGCTTTTGCCATAGATTGATATAACTACGGTTTATATAGAATCTGAACTCAACCTAAACAAAGCATTGCAAAATACAACACACTTTACCGACAAACCTCATACAATTACCATCACCATAAATAATTATACCACCAAAATTTAATAAGCACAACTCCTCTGTGCCTTTGCGCGTAAATATGTTATGACAGATCGCCTCTCCGTTACGTTTCAAACATGGACCAATTACACTAGAAATTTCACGGGACATTTGCGCAGCTATCATCATTATCCCGGCTAAGCTATGGAACCTATGTTAAATCCCACCCATTTGGTGCCTATGTTGAACAAAAAACAGAAAATTAATTTTCAAATACTAACTGCCTGACAGTAGGGCATATTTTAAAGCCTGTTTGCCAAATCTTGCTCTCTGATGCTTAGATGTGATGATCCACATGAGAATTGTCCTTTGGAAGTAGCGGAATGTGACTTTGAAGTGTCTGATTTTCAGTTAATACAAATCGTCAAAAGAATTGGTAAGCTGATAACATTCTCTCAAAGGGCTCTCGGACAAAGAGGACAATTTATTTGAATACCCTTACACCCATGCAGATGTTTAATACTCAACAGATCTCTGCAAAATAATCAGTTCACACAGAGACATTGGTCAGGCAACAAGGGAAACAATTTGCACGTTTTCTGTGCTACTAGTTTCTGGTAAAGGCTATATTTAGGCTAGTCAGATAAGACGCAATGTATTATTGATTATAAAAAATAATTATTATTTAATCTTTTGTGTGCTCACAGAATCGGCGAGCCGTGCAGAAGAACATGTTGTACATAGACGACCAGCGCGTCATGATGAAGTATCTTTTCCCTCTGAATGAAATCGTTGTGGATTTCTATGATCTCCTCAAGTCCATGTCCTCGGGATATGCAAGGTAATACTGAGCAAGTACTGCCAACATAAATACATATAGCTGTGGAGAAAAAGAGCAGTTTTTGGGGGAAATGTTGTCAGTATTAAGCGCCTTAAAGCTGATTTCTGATTGGTCAAAGTTAACATGAGCTGTACACTTTGACCAGAGTGAGGCTCCGATTCTCTGTTCTTATTGGCTGTTGGGACTGTCCATTCACTTTGGCACGACTTTGTTGGTGTAGAGTGTGTCAGGGAGGGACCATAGGGGAGGGACCAAAGAGAACAAGTGGAGCAGTTGAGGTATTTGAATTCGAATCTCTATCCCAACTGCCATTTTCTCCCCAAATCCTCCACCCCAGCTGTAAGTGCGAGTAAAGTAAATTATTATTATTATTATTATTATTATTATTATTATTATTATTATTATTATTATTATTATTATTATTATTATTATTATATTATAGTAAGGCAGTCAATAGGCTACAACTTCATCTTCACTGAAACCAGACGTCCTCTAAGCTCCACTAATAACATTGCTCTCTATGTGCAGCGGGCCGTGAGACGAGAGCACAGGGACCGTCTACAAAGGGCAACACCCAAGAGAAAAATATTCAATACCTTCACTCTTATACAGCACGATGCAGTTATTAGTTGAGCTTAGAGGACGTCTGGTTTCAGTCAAAATGTGGTTGTAGCAAGATGCAAAAATTGGTTTTAATAAAGCGAAACATTTTCTTTCACTTAATACTAAAATACTGTGTCACTTCTGTCTGACTCCGAAGCTTCGACTATGAGAACGCAGGCTACCAGACGGCTGACCTGATAAAGATGGACATTCTGCTGAACGGAAAATCTGTGGAAGAGCTCACCACTATTGTACACAGGTACGGCATGGTTCAAATCATCAGCTGGCTTCAAATGCTGTCAATATAATTTACTTTTTTTAATAAATACTAGTGCAGTGCCCGTAGGAAGCAGGTCCCGCTCGTCACTCATTTCAAGCTTTGGTCGCAGCAGCAAATCAAACCAGAGGGAGGCGGGGTTTAGCCGGAGATTCTTTCAAGCCCGTCGTTACTGTGGCCTTCAGTGTGCGCATGTATTCGCCGCCAGCAAAGCACTGGGCCCTAGAAAGCTTTCCCACAGTTGCTACCCCTTATGGGCGGCCCTGGGTTCACATACTGTCATTTCAAGGTGTGGAGGGTTTCAGGGTTTCATTGCTCTATTTGTCGTTATTCTTCTGAGCTTACGACGCATGAAATGTCTCCAACTCCCAGGGTGACATTAAAAATGGCCTCTTGGCAGCCAGCGCTAAAACATTATCTATTATTTTACACACCGGGACCATGACTTTACTCCGTTGGTCACAAGGACAATACAGAGACATATTCGCTGGCGTAAAAGTGATGACGCACAGCAGATCTGTATTTAATCTACTTCTTTACTGTATGACCAAAAGCCAGAACAGACTTCGGTGATTGAAGGGCACTGAGTCATTTCACAAGCGATGGCTACTCTCTCTCACCGTTTATACTGTAAGCATTGGAGTCAAGCCGAGACGATTCTAACCAATCATAGAGCAGGATTTTGTTTATAGAAGCTACGCCATAGAATGACTGAAATATAGTAACCCCGGACGATCTGGTCAGGTGAGGATATCCTGGCAAGATCAGAAGCTAGTTACTGTAGTAAAACAAAGAGGTGTTGACCGTGGCCGAGTGGGCCATTGTTTCACTACATTTGATATTACTTGAGGGAAGGAGACATCTCAACAGGCTTCAAGATAGACACGGAGGGGTAGGAGATCGGTCTAACAGGATTCACTTTATTCAAAGGTTGACATAACAGGGTATCAGCTTAGTAGACAACTTCTACTATAAAACACAGGTATTATCTTTTACGTTACAATAGATCAGATCTTATGTTACCCTGCCCTGGCCTAAGCAGCTTTCTCCTCGGGCGTCGAGCGCGCCCCTCTAGTGAAGGCGGTTGGTTTAAATACACTATCTGTCTGTGTGTGTGTGTGTGTCTGTGTACGTGTGCATGTGTGTGTGTGTCTGTGTGTGTGTGTGTGTATGTGGGTGTGTGCATGTTCTTTCTAAATGTCAGATCTGTGGCTATTCGTGGCCCGATGTGGCAAGATATTGCAATATGGTGTTCAGTGTCTGTTTACTGCTCTGTTTGCAACTTGCAAGCTGTGATCTTGTGGCCTAAAAGGTCATTCTGTTCTGAGTGCTGACCTGTATGTGTTGTGAGCAGTCAAGCAGTTATGCTTAACCCATTAACCTTACTAACTTATTTTAATATAACATAGATGTGTTGGAATCCCACATTACATTGGTGAAATATTTTTATTAAGTGATTTTTATCCATTAAAGGAAAAGATCAACCAGATATTTAATCATATTTAACACACAACCATCAATCTGCATGTGTGGAGGCTTAGGTATTCTCACATTTGGTAAGTAAATGAGCATATCTCTCCCAAAATCTCAAACTTTTTTTTTTAAATCTGCAAAAGACTGCCTCAATGGGAGAATGTGGCAATTTAATAGTAACATAAACTTTTTTTATTGAACTTTTGGGAGAACACTGATCCGATTTTTGATAGAACTTTGTAAACAATGTGTGTCGGTTTTCTTCTCTGGTTTGAGATTCAGCACTGATTATTTAACGAGAACACCGTGATTAAAAGGTCATCATTTTGAATTTCAAAAGGCCATTGTGATGATTGATCATTATCATCTACTTTATCTTAAGGTTATTTGCTGATAGATGTCTACCCCCTTGTCTGGGAGAGTAGAGCTGTAGCATTTTAAAGTTTATTTTGGTCATAATTTGTGTGTTTTCATTGCAGAGATCGTGCGTACACCAACGGGAAAGCCATGTGTGAGCGACTCAAAGACTCCATACCAAGGCAGATGTTTGAGATCGCTGTTCAGGCCGCCATCGGAAGTAAAGTCATCGCAAGGGAAACGTAAGCAGCCTACCAACATTAACACTACACTCAAGCCTTTGTAAGAATGGTGTTAGATGAGAAAGGATGTTTATATGATGCCTCATAACTTTTATTTTGTGTGTGAAAGGTGCTAAACAGAATAACTTTTGTTGTGATGTGCAATATAAAATTATTCCTGACTTTATTAGTTGAATGTATGTGAAATTGAATTGCTCAGAAAATACTTGAGAATTTTTTTTTGTTGTTGACATGACTACATTTCTGCCTCTCTCAGAATAAAGGCGTACAAAAAAAACGTCCTTGCTAAATGTGTGAGTAAAGTTTTTTCTTATCTGTCAAATATTGTTGAAATTACAAATGTACCACAAACACTCTAACTAATACACATATATATATTTCATTTTCCTTTGAAGTACGGAGGCGACATCACACGGAAGATGAAGCTACTGAAGAAACAGGTGGAGGGTAAAAAGAAGATGCGTCTCATCGGCAGCGTTCAAGTTCCCAAAGACGCTTTCATTAATGTTCTGAAGAGGAAAGACAAATAGACTGGAATACTGTTAGTTTATTTAATTATAAAAAACAATATCAATGGTATATATGCAATATAGCATTGTTATTGTAGAAAACCTCTTAATAAAGTGGTCAAAGGTGCTGCTAAATATTGTGATTGTGCTGATTTTACACAACATACAACATAACTTCTTCAAGAGTCCGCGAGAGCTGAGGGTGTCATATTGTGTACCGACTGTGAATCCCACTGAGGCAGATGGCTGTTTGTGATATTGGGCTATCTTAATAAAAGCATATTTTATTTTACTTTTGTTGCTTGCTTCATGACGGACCGCTGAGGCTGTGTTTGTCTACATATTCTTTCTAGACCCATTAACTCCATAGTGACGTTGTGTATCCCGACAAGCTCCAAGTTGCATATTATCTC
The DNA here is from genome assembly GCA_949357725.1 of Hyperoplus immaculatus. Classification (NCBI taxonomy): domain Eukaryota; kingdom Metazoa; phylum Chordata; class Actinopteri; order Uranoscopiformes; family Ammodytidae; genus Hyperoplus; species Hyperoplus immaculatus. The sequence goes on along the minus strand of OX442356.1, from coordinate 30,393,593 downwards.
TTATACAGGTGAAACTCATATTATTAGAATATCATGGACAGGCATGCAAACTCGTCACCTTTCGGCGAAATTCGCCGTTTTGGAATCGAAATTGGCCATCTATGTGATTCGTGGAGATCCGTTGAGAAAATATTTTGGGAGAGGGGGGGGGGGGGGGGGTCTGATGGCCAGCACTGTGTGTGGTGTGGAGCATGGACCTATAAATAAAGTGGAGTGACCATAGTGACTAACTATGATTGACGGATGTTAACTCCTATCATATGAGCTTTGACGGTCATTTGGCCAATCAGAAACAGTGTTTGTCATTGAGGGGCGGTGACATCAGTCAATCAGAGCGTCTCAGGGAAGTTTAAATTTTTTTCTCTCCGAGTCATCGGAGCGTTCAAGTAGCCGCAGTACTAGTATTTTACCGTGTTAATGTGCCTACTCGGTTTATGTGAATCACTTTTTAAATAAATTCACAGTTTGCCAACCGTTGTTCTACAGCCATTTGCATTGCTTTATGCGCGCGCTGATTAACGGGGCCGCGGTTGGCGGATTGTCACTGCAGATTAACGTGTCACCTCCTCAAATTAATAATGTGCTTTTGTCTATTGCTGTTTTCACGGGTTTTGAATGGTGAGTGGTGTTCTGGCGTACACACCTGAGGTGAATGTAGTGATTATAGCAGATCAGCGCCAACACAACACACTCACCTGCGTCCTCTACTATCGTCCCATTTTGCACCATTATGTTCCTGCGCACGACTGAGGTGTGTGTGTGTGTGTGTGTGTGCGTGTGTGTGTGTGTGCATGCGTGAACACAAGATTAACTATGGTGACAGAGTGTATTCTTATACGTTATATTGATGGTTGTGTAACAAAGATAAGGCAAATCCTGTTTGCCACAATATAAATAGTTAGTTTATTGTAAGGGAATTTGGTGTGATTGATTTGAGGCTCCATGTTATTTTCTGTCTTATTTAAAGCTGGTTTTGCCAGCATTTTTAACCGTTTTTCTAAGCTGTTTTTAAAGTTTTTCTTGGTAAATACCTACACACTTTGTATGGGAAAAGTCAAGAAGCTTGGCTGACTAACTTGTTTTGCCCAATTTACTATTCATCTGACAAAGTTTTTTTTGTCCTTAATTCTCTTCTCCAGAATACACCAAATTGCTTCTCTTAAAGGTTCAAATAACACAAAAAATCTTCTGGGGGGATGCCCCCAGACCTCCCTACGATTGTTTTCGGACTTCTCACCTTTTTCATGGCTTATGAGTTTGCATGCCTGCATGGAAAATGAATTGTAATTGATTATACTTTATAGAGGGCTGACATTTCTGTATTTAAAATCCCTTTTTTATTGATTTCATGTAATATTCAAATTTTCTGAGATTTTGTATTAAGGGTTTTCATAAGCTGTAAATCATAATGATCAACATTATAACACACACAGGCTTGAAATATCTCACTTTACATGTAATGAGTCTATATAATGTATTATTTTCACCTTTAAAGTTGAATTACTGAAATAAATCAACTTTTGCACGATATTCTAATTTTTCGAGTTTCACCTGTGTACTATGAATTGTGCTAGTTGGGGAAACCAATGCTGTCCTTTTTAAGCAGTGTGTGACCAGAAGATGGCAGCAGAGGCTCAAACAGAAGAGCAGACTGTTTTTGTTGTTACTCTTAATATAACTTCATTAAAACAACAGTATATTACAAACAAATACATACATTAGTAATTGCATTAACAACAATAGTTCAAGCATTTACAATTTACTTTAAAATATTTGCGTAATTTCATTGAAGACACATTAAAAAACAAAAGTAGGCGAGTTGAATTTGAATTTTTTAAAACATTTTAAAGACTCAATCAAGCAATTATTGTTGAGTAGTAGTAGCAGCATGGTTTGGATTTTTGAAATTTGCATTTATGAATAAGGTATATTATGGTATATAAAAGCGTATGAGTGTTGTTTGGTTCTACTTGCTACCCGTAGTTCCATGTTATCAACGCGGAAGCTGATATGAATGTCTACAGCGCTCAATGCTATTATTGTTTCTTTATTCTTAATTACAGCCATAAATACATAATATAGTGTCAATTTATTAAACACCGAGCCATGTGGCTTTTGTAACATGTCGTTAAATGACACGAGACTGAACCGGAATGTCATTTTAGCCTTTTTTTCTCTTATATTTGTGTAAATGTTGATGTTTTTTCGTCGTTAAAGCATCAAAATGAAAGTCCGCTCGTCTGTATTCGCGTCGTTTATATTAATATGTGAAGTCCTGGGCTGTGCGCTGTTCCTAAGAGGGTTTTTCCCGGTGCCTGTCAAGTCTTCTGTCTCCTCCAAGAACAAGCTTTCGGACCTGCCATTGGAGCCCCTGACAGGTGAGCTACTACACACACACACACACACACACACACACACACACGCACACACACACACACACACACACACACACACACACACACACACACACACCTGAGATTTTATTTATAAGACTATACAGTATAGCCTACTATGCCTTAAGATAATCCTAAATGCCTTAAACTAATATAGGCTACTTCAGTTTAGTAAGCCTATTTTAGTTTAAGTCAGAGATAGTGAAGAAAATGTCCCTTGAATTGAATTCCCAATGTTGACAGGTATGCAACCCACTAAACTGTGTCCATTATGGAATAATTTTAAAGAACAAGAACATAGAATACCTTTCTAATAACGTAATAATATTACATTCATACATTTAGCTTTGTGGAAGGCACAATAGTTTTTATTTTATTTATTAAAAAATGCTGAATTAAAGATCAAAAGTCCAAATGCCCGAAAACTCAATAGATGTATAGATGAATATCTTAGCCCCTTGCTCCATTGTTTTTGTTATATATTTTTTATGATTATCTTTTATCTATCAATAATGTGAATATGTATATACATTAAAATAAGACATAGGAAAATATTTAAATTGCATTCAAGAGATAATAAAAACAAAGAGCGAAAAGTGCCAGGATATAAAATGTTTGGATTTAGGCAACGTTTTAGCCAGCTGGGTCATTTATTACATGAGTACCAGCAGTGTGTAGACAACGATGCCAACACCACCGTAAAGGCCACCGAATGTTTCAGCTGGGTCAGCCTAAACTGATTCGCTTTGTTAGGTCTGGCTTAGTGGAAATTATATGCATACACTAAAGCAGAGAGACATGCATTGCACGCTGAATATTTAATGCTATAGTGCGTTACTTTTTTCATAAATTAATGAGGGTTACATTCAAGCCATCACCAAAAGAGTTGACACAAAGAGTTGATTAAGCCTATCAGCTCCACAAAACTCTCTCTGTGTTTCAAAGTATGGCAGCGTTCACAAACTGGTGTCGCCCCCGACACTGGCGCAGGAAGAATCCCATGAAGCGCCCTACAACATTTTTCAGTTGTTGATTCTACTGCTAAGATAAAACCTGGTCGTACAGCAGAAGGTATCAAATCAATGCACGATCACTGAATACCTGATCATAGTCTACGTGCATACCTCATGTAGATGCGTACAGTGTTGTTGTAATTACTCAGAACTCCTCATATCATGGGGGCGACAGAAGTTACGCTCTATAGCTTTAAAATCAATTCTGTAAGAAAGCCAGCCAGTGCAGAGCAGCTAAAACTGATGTATTTCTCTGCTTGTATTTCAGGAGGGACCCCTAACTCCACTCGCCTGCCCCAGCCTCTGTTTAAGCGTGTGGTAGTGATGTTAGTCGATGCCCTGCGAGAGGACTTCATATTCGGGCCGGGCGGGCGCGTCAACATGCCCTACACACGTAACCTGGTGGAGAGGGGGTCATCACACAGCTTTGTGGCTAAAGCAAGACCACCCACCGTCACCATGCCAAGGATCAAGGTAGGACCATAGAATGTATATAAAGGATGATATCCGGGGAGGGTTTAGGTATATTTTTTATATTTTACATACATCACATTGCACATTTCAATTTAACTTATCTACTTTTTACTTTTTATTCTGTTTTATATATACTGTTTTACATTGTACCAAAACTTCCTTGCACTACCTAGTATTTAGAATGTATCTAATGTAAATATTGTTTATTTTTATCTTATTCTACTTGTTTTTTGATTGTTCCTATTGACCGTGGGTCAGAGATAAACGCCATTTTGATTCTGATGTATGTCTTGCATATATCAGAACTGACAATAAAAAAAACTTGACTTTGGCTTGATTTGGGGCCTATATGAAGCACAGGTACGGGGCCCTCAACATCCCATGTTATGAGCCATTTTTCAATCCTTATTCATCAGGAACTATCCTTTTTTTTAAACGTATTTTTGGGGTATTTTTTACCTTTTACTGGATAGCTTAAGCGCAGAGTTGAAAGGGGGAGAGGGGGACGGTGGGGGGTACATGCAGTAAATGGCCCGGGCCGGAGTCGAACTCGGGTCCAAATACAGAAGCAGTTTTTGGAAACTAAGTTACTGAGTCTCGGGCCTTTAACAATGCCACATAAAAGATGTAAGGATATGCTTCCCTCCAGATGCATTTTGATGCCATTTTGTGTTGCATCAGAATGTGTGGATTTTAGGAAAGACATAATGAATTAGTGAAAAGTAAAGAAACAAAATCAACAAGAAAAACAAAAGAAGATTGAAGCAGTAAATGTTTGCTTTACGTCTAGTATCTAGTGTGACAAAGTAACAACCACAGGCCACAGGCGGACTTAGCATTAGGCAAACGTAGGCAATTGCCTTGGGCAAAGCAAGCTACTAAAGGGCCCCATAAAACGGCTCATAAACCTACCATTATTTTGTATTTTCTCCTTTTTATATTATAATGTTTTTAAATGGTTGGGTTTCGCTCTGTTGGTTTGGGTGAAAAAAGTAATTTAAAGTCGTGTCTGTGGGCCCTGGGAAAACATGACTTGTGATAAGTTTGAACGAAAAAAAGAAAAATATGAATTAATCACCAACTTTGCATCTATCCCATGAGAGATGCAAGTGTCGGAGCCAAAAATGTCTCCAACACAGTGTTCCTCTGAGCCCGGAATAACAATGTTTAAAAAAAAAAAAAAGTGTGAGGATCATTTTTGGATAAGGCGCTAACTAACTAAGTTCTTATTTCAGCCTACAACTGTAAATAGGTTTTACATACACGGCAGGATTTTTGAAAAGTGCTGAAAAGATGGTGTCACATTTGGACGATGTGTCATGGTGATGAGAAGGTATTTTTAGGGGAGCAGCAGAGCCAGGAGGGAATAACAGTCATGTCATGTGTGCCTGCCTTGTGTGTGACAGTTGGCTGCCCTGAAAACCATTACATTGTGGGCAGATTCTCTGTAAAAAAAAAAAACAGTCAAAAGTGTTGTGTTGTTGTCAGTGCTTGCCTGAGAGATTTCACTAAGGAATTGACTTAAAAGGGAAAAATGTGCTGGGTGTGTATACGGTATCATATCATAGGCAGTGCTGAGTTGGTGTTGAAGGCACTAGGATGCTAACTGAAGCTGTCAGGAGAGGTAGAGTAGTCATCCCCCATGTGTCACAGGGCAGAATGTGAGGCATTCTTTCATGCTGGAGCGTCGGTGGGAGGATCAGGGATTTGCTGACAACGTCAAGCTGTTGGAAAGACAGACAGAGAAGAAGAGGGTTGGAGCTCAAACTAAGGCCTGGAGAAAGGCCTAGCTCAGTTGGTAAGGCGTCCCCCTCCCGGGCCGGGCCCAGCAGCAGACCCGGGTTCGATTCCCACCCGCGGTCGTTCTCTGCATGTCACTCCCCTCTCTGCCCCATTTCACCTCTGTCTCTCTGCACTATCAATAAAGCATAAAAATGCCCCAAAAACTATATTTAAAAAAAAAAAAAAAAGAGAATGACCACGGGCCAGATTTTAACGTGTGGTCTTCTGCTACTGAGGAACAATTTAAATATTGCTGTTTGTTAATCATAATGTGGATAGCATCTTTCTTTAGTGATTTCTATTAAATGTGGTTTCAATAAATAATAATGACTTATTAAATGTTAAAGGTTGAGTCAGCTTTTCTGCAGAACTCTTGTTTTTAAAATCATTTTCTTTAAGAGAGAGAAGAGGGTTGGAGCCAAAACTCAGGCTTATTTATGTTATTATCAAGTTATTTAACCTTTATTTAACCAGGCAGGTCATTAAGAACAAATTCCTATTCACAAAGATGGCCTGGCAAAAGACAAAAGCCATTTGAGGGAGGGGGGTTGGGGGCTGAAAAGAAGGTCAATATAAATGTTAAGGGGACAAACAAAACACAGACACACACACACACACACACACACACACACACACACACACACACACACACACACACACACACACACACACACACACACACACACACACACACACACACACACACACACACACACACACACAGAGCCAAACACTTCGAACACAGTAAAAGACATTCACATTCTTAGCACAGATAAAAAGAATGTGGTCTGACAGGTTGGGAGAGAGCGTAGACTCAGCAGTCCCCAGGTCAGCGAGTGCAGCAGAGAGGATGTGTCAAAGACGGTGGAGACTAGGATGAAGAAGTGAAATATAACTTCAGTAGCTTATAAAATGTCAACACTAATGACTATTAAAGGTTAAAGGTGGACTCAGCGATTCTGGAGAACACTTTTTGTCAAAATCATTGAATATCCCTTCACAATCCGCTACCTGTCCGTACTGTGTGTGCGCTGAAAACGAATCCAGTGTTAAAACACAGCCTAGGCTCTGCATATTGCTAGCTAGGGTGGGCCTAGAAAGTGTATTTAACAACATATAATTTTTTTTACATAGATCAATAGATGGATGGACAACACAAACATGTCTTCAGTTATATTTTTCTGGAAGATGGGATGTTGAAGATGTAACAACAGTGGTTCTTGCGCCTGTGGAGTTTTGATGCCAATGTGATGTGAATTGTTTTGAATTGAGAGGTAGATGTGTGAGTACATTGATTCCAGCTTTCTGTAAATCAACAGGGGGGAGGGAGGGGGGACTCTTTCTCGAGCTATTGTCTGTATTGAAATTGGAGCAGGTCAATGATTGAGGGATGATAAAGGGATAAAGCTGAGAGAGATTAAGGTGGATTTGAAGGCAGACAGATGTTCCACGATAATCCAGAGGGTTTTGATTAAGTGAGGCAGTGATGGTGTATGGAAGGGGCCTTAAGACAGCTCTGGATGTGTGATGTGCTTCTTAAAGCTATAGTGCGTAACTTCTGGGTGGCTCATGAGGAATTTTGAGTAATTACAACAACACTGTCAGCGCATCTACATGAGGCAAGGCTTTGGTGATCTCGCATGGATTTTATTCTTTCTGCTGTACATCCAGATTTTTCCTAGCAGTAGAATCAACAACTGAAAAATTTTCGGGGAAGTGACACCAGTTTGTAAACACTGCCATACTGAGAAATACAGAGAGAGTTTTGTGGAGCTGATCAACTCTGTGTCAACTCATTTGGCAATGGATTGAATGTAACCGACATTCATTTATATGAAAACAATTACGCAATGTGGCTTTAAAGAAATGTATTGATGGTAAAAGAAAAGAGAAATCGATATAAAATATAGTCTTTTCTGATTTAGAAGCACGGGTCTGAAGGGTTAATGCTGCAGAATAGTTGATCACAGTATGGACAAGGAGGAAAGGACAAATTGAAAATGCCACTTCACCTCAGCTGTTCATTAATGTGTTAGTTTGATTTGCAGGCTTTGGTGAGAGCCTGCAGGTAGTGGTACATCTATAAAGTCCTGCAGAAGGGCCACTTTATCACATTTGAGGGTTCACAACACCTTGAGTTTGTCCACCTAATGTAGTGACTATATACTGCTGCTGTATATTATAGAATACACTAAAGCAGGGCGCTCCGGTGGTGTGGTGGATAGAGGGCTTACCATATCGGCTACAGCCCTCGTTGCAGTGGTCGCGGGTTCAAATCCGACCCGTGGACCTTTACTGCATGTCATCCCCCCTCTCTCTCCCCATTTCAACTTGTACGATCCAAAAAAGCTTGAAAATGCCCAAAATTTTTTCTTAAAAAATAAATAAAAAATACAAAAAGATTTTAACTATATAACTTTAGATTTTTGTTTTTTAAATAGATGCAAATGTACAAATAATTAGTTAGATATTGCCAAATGTGCATATCTATTCAAACATTTCTTTAAAAAAAATTCAATACAACAAAATAACAAAAAAAATTTGGTCAAACATCAGAAGTGTTGAGGTAAAATTCTTTGATCTCAGCATTGAGATTGTGTGATACAACAGTAGGTGGCAGTATGAGCCAGCTTCCATTCACTGCCCACTATCACTGCATTGCACCCAATTAACTGCTATGACACAGCCAACTAAACTAAATCATAATCTCTCAGTGGCACGGCCGTTTATTCACACACTCCCTGCACTGTATCTGATACAGTCACAAACTTCACACACACGCACGCACACACGTACACACACACACGCACACGCACACACACACACACACACACACACACACACACACACACACACACACACACACACACACACACACACACACACACACACACACACACACACACACACACACACCAAAAACTCTACCTGCCATAAAATGATAATGGGTTCAATTTACCTGCTCTTTCTAACCATAGTATCTATCTATCTATCTATCTATCTATCTATCTATCTATCTATCTATCTATCTATCTATCTATCTATCTATCTATCTATCTATCTATCTATCTATCTATCTATCTATCTATCTATCTATCTATCTATCTATCTATCTATGCAGGAATAAATGTTCATAAATATTATAAAAACTAGTGGAAAGGCTTCTTTTTTTTGCCATCTAGACCGACAGGATTGTGTGGTTGCGGCAATATCAAGCTGTCGCTGTCCCCATAAGTTTTATCAAACTTAAATGACAATATCTTATATTTAGATTGATAAATATGCCTATAACTCTTTTCAGATGCTTATGCTTACTACCATGCAACTAACTAACTAACTAACTAACTAACTAACTAACTAACTAACTAACTAACTAACTAACTCCCCAACTTACATAGTTAGAAGGATTTGGTGGATTTGGATTTACAGCGGCTTTAATGACTGGAATAACAGAGTAGAACTGGAAAATCTTCTGGAGAGAAAAGCATTATAACTGATGTATTGGATTTGGACAATGCATTCAGTTAATCAGAAGCAGCAGCAGGAGCAGCAGCAAAGCTTTGTGGGTGTTTGAGAGGCTGATATCTGACTGGAAAGAAGAGAGAGAAAAAACTAATACACAGTACAGCGAGTGCATTATCGGTCCACTATCATCTGGTAATAATGAGGACTGAGAAAGACCGACGCTGGTTTCAAGTTAATAGCAGAAAAAATCCTCCTTTTCAGAAGTCAAACGAAAAAGCAAAATGAAAAGGAAACTGGAAGAATAAATATAAATTGCCAGGCTCAAGAAGACTCCCGACTTAGTCAAAGCCTTTTTTTGCGCTTGTTATTTGGCACCTTTTCAACTTTCTCATCACTTGTCTGTGCCAGCGAGTCTCTGTATGCCCCGCGGATATTGTATTTGACATTTAAGAAGTGGCACGCTGCAGGGCCGGGGACTCATACTGTGGTACAGTAATCAGTATGTTGATAATGAGTCACTCATCGAAATGGGCGGAATCGTTAATATTTAGCTCTTTTAAAACTGTGGACTTTTATCATAGGGCTTTTGAATGTCTCGAGATGATCGTTTTCTTTACAAATTACTTATAAGACCACTACTACTAATAATGATTGTCTCTGGCTTTACTATTTATAGGTATGTGTTTAAACCTCCTAAGATGAAATTCAAAATGTTTGTGATCATAAATGACATGTAACAGCAAACGAGACCATCAGCGAAAATAATGCAATTTTTCTATAGTTATTATTAATGCTTTTGCACGGGTACGATTTACGGCAGGCGGATCGGAACAGCCTGTGTTTCCTGATTGGTACTAAATCAAAGTTCTATCTGCTTCATCACCCATAGTCACATTACCTTTATTAATCTGACAAAGTCACATAATTCATTACCTCATCGTAACTCATCACTGTCTCTCTTCATGGACGTATATTCACTCGCTTCCTAATGCACGCGCCAGTGTCATAAAAGTAACCACAGCTTTTATCCCAAACTGACACTAGAATCAACAGAAACTCAAAGTTACTCATAGCTACTTAAAGTAAAATTTAAGTTAGTTGGTTAAAGGGATAGTTCACTATTTATTATTTAAGTGGAGTGTTGTAAGAGGTACTTGTGCATAGTTAGTCTGTTACCTTATGGAGATGGCAACCATCGCAGTCACTATAAGGAGTTTGGGGGAGACGTTGCTGTTGCGTAAGTCAGCGTTGAACTGTTGCAAATTAGGAATCGTTTAAAAATTGTGGAACTAAATTCTGCATGAATCGATTTTTTTTTCACCACCCCTAATCCATACGCCCCTCTGTTTTCATTTCTAAAGAACCGCAAAGTGTTCAGGCAAAAGACTCCTGTTATTTTCCCATTGAAACTACTGGTTCCATTGGTCTGCACCTCTACACAGCTCTGTTGGATCTCAGTGAGACTGGAAGAAAAAAGCCTTTTGTTTGAAGCTGAAGCATCCATCTCTTCATGAAACAAGCATCTGCTGTCAGGAGCAAAAACAACCCGCGAGGAAAGAAGGCAGGAAGGGAGGAAGTGGTGAATAATTGAACTCAGGAACAAAAGCCCAGAAGAAGAAGAAGAAGAAGAGGGGGCTCGGAATGTCTAGCTTCCAGTCAACAGCAATACCTGGGAGTGACGATGACAAAACTGAAATGCTCCCGGAGGTTTTTTATTTTTACGTTTATTACTTTTGTCATTGATAAGAAGGCGAAAAGAAAAAATATAACATGATACAAATTGATGAAATATCGTTGTTTTTGGTTTATAGGAGATATAGCAGATAAATATATCTCTGTTTTAGGCTGGTGGCAGGCCCTGAGGCTGTTTTCAGGGGGTGTGACGTCTTTAGGTTATTGGTATTTTTTCTGTTGTGTCTTTGGAGTTGCCATAGACTTTCTGTGTATGACAAGTACTTACTTGGAAAGCAAAAAACATTAAAATATACTACTTAACAACTAAAGGTAAATTATGTTACATTTTTTAACTTATAGATTTCATCATGAAACTTTGCCCGTTTATTACTTACATTAAAATAATTATTTGTTGTATTCCAATTTTTCAGAATTTAAAAAATAAATAATGCAAATTATGCAGTATCTAACTAATTACACAAATATTTACATCCATTTACAAAGCAAGTATAAATTATACATCAAAAAAATACTACGTACAGGTCTTAAACATTTCCGTGACGTTTTTATAAAGAAAATGTTTCATAAATCAGACAATTAAAGTATTAAAAAATAAAATGTACATTTTGGACCTTTTTATTTACACGTACGAAAGACATGATATGGAAACTAAAAAGCCCAAAATCTCAACAATTGACCAGTGCTTGTGATTTAAAAAAAAAAAAAAAAAATGTTTTTGCCTGTAGTGTCTCGCTTTGAGAAGTGATAACAATATGACTTTGAATTTGCACACCCAGCTTTTGCTTTGGTTCCTCTAACATGGAGGGCCCCTTTGCACAATAGAAGGCTGGCCGAGTCACCTCTGATTTCAGCCCAGATTTCTGAGCTGCTCGGTGGGACCTCCGGGCAGCTCTAAGGGGGTTTTGATAACACAGTTTCCTGCCAACTTCTGCGATCTCATCCCCCCTCCAGTGCATGCAGACAGGGCCTTTGTACTCCCCACTTTATGATGCACCTCTCTCTCGCTCTCTCTCTCTGTGTCTCCCTCTCTCGCTCTCCCTCTCTCTCTGTGTGTGTGTTTAGCTTGTCAGTTACATTGAGGCCAGTGTTGTTTTATTCCATATTCCATGATGATGAAATCAGTGGAAACCAAACTTCACAACCCAGTTACCAGTTTACCTGTTCAGTATTCAGTTTACATTTGGTGCTGCATGATTGGTTTGGGGTGTTTGGGAATTGGCTTTTATGCTACAAAAAAGGGGGAAATGAGATTCTTAATATTGTCTATGAAAACTGTTTTCACCTTTCTCTAAGGATTAATATGATAAACCTGTAAAGTTTTAAAACACCATTAAAGCTATTGTGCGTAACTTCTAGGAATTCTGAGTTAATACAACAACACTGTGAGTGCGTCTAAAGGCAATCCTTCTGCTGTACGTCCAGGTTTTTTTCTTAGCAGTTGAATCAACATCTGAAACATGTCTTGGAATTTTTATGAGCTCTTGCGCCAGTGTCGGTGGGCGACACCAGTTTGTAAACGCTGAGAGAGTTTTGTGGAGCTGATGGGCTTAATCAACTCTGTGTCAACTCATGTGGCGATGGCTTTAATGCAACCGACATTCATTTCTATAAAAAAAAGTTACGCACTATAGCTTTAAAAGGCAATTATTGTTCAAAAAAGTACATTGACACATTGACACAAACCTATCTGTATATCCCTCCCCAGGCTCTCACTACTGGCAGCATCCCGGGCTTCATAGATGTGGTGATGAACTTGAATTCTCCCGCGCTGGTGGAAGACAACCTGATCTGGCAGGCCAAGGCGGCCGGCAAGAAGATGGTGTTCTACGGAGACGACACCTGGCTTAAACTCTTCCCCAAACACTTCATGGAGCACGATGGGACCACCTCCTTCTTTGTGTCCGACTACACAGAGGTATGGACGGGTCAAACAGTCATGCTCTCTCTGGGGGACATGAGTGATTGTATTTTCTATGTTCATATAAAGGTACAGTGTGTAGATTTTATTGGCATTTCCCCAAACACTTCATGGAGCACGATGGGACCACCTCCTTCTTTGTGTCCGACTACACTGAGGTATGGACGGGTCAAATAGATATGCATGATATGTCATACGATTTTGCGGCGGTGTGAAAGGCCTGTATGGGAGATATGAGTGATCAGGGATTTAAAGTACGATGGATAAGAAATCTAATTTGAATTGACCCAGAAATCATATTTCTATGTCTATTAAAAAAATAAAGTTAATTCAATTTGTCAAATAACACAAGGCTACATTGAAATCTGGTGAAAAAACGTTTACCTTAGACTGCTGCTATATACAGTATTTATTAACCAAAACACAACCCAATACACACATCAAAAACTGTATAAAATTTAGTAAAAATAAGTCAAACTTTGGTTTATGTATCTGCTCTGTGTAATATGTGACGTGAGAAGAGATGACGGCTGCTGATCAGAGGCACTGAGATGTGATCTCACAAAAAAATATATATATATAAAAAACTTGCTCACCAATTAGCTCCGTATGCCATAGCTCCGAGCTCCCAATGTGCTGTGGGGATTGAGTGCAATCTGTTCGTGTTTATACTAGAATATTGGCCGTGCTGATTTTTAAGCCCTTCACCTAAAAATGTGATATGAAGGTAAAGAATCTGCCGGAAGATCTTTGCTCGACGATAATGAGACAATCATTCCGGCTCTCTGTCATAGCTTTGGGCTAAATCTCCTGTCAGCTCACTGTCTGTTTGCTTAATAATACAAACCTGAGTTGGTTATCAAATCCAAAATGTGTGTATCTCGCTTTTTTAAAGGTGTAGTCAGCGATTTTGGAGAATGCCCTTTTACTTTGTCAAAATCACTTTTTGTCAATCCGCTACCTGTCTGTACTGTGTGTGCATGCTGAAAATTATCAAGTGTTAATACACAGCCTAGTCTCTGTTAACCGCCATGTTGCAAGCTACGTTGGGCCCTCTTTCTTTACATACCGTTTGTTTACATATCAGTTTACAGAGCCTAGGCTGTGTATTACCACTCTGTTTTTTCAACGGACAGGTAGCGTATCGTGAGGAGATATTCACTGATTTTGACAAAAAAAAAAGTGATTTTGACAACAAGCGTTATCCACAATCACTGACTCCACCTTTAACCCCCATCCTGTTTCTTTTGTAGGTGGACAACAATGTGACGCGCCACCTGGACAGCACCCTGAAGAGAGACGACTGGGACATTCTGATCCTCCACTACCTCGGGCTGGACCACATCGGACACATCAGCGGACCCCACAGCTCACTCATCCAGCCCAAACTACTAGAGATGGACGATGTCTTCAAGAAGATCCACAGCTCGCTCATTTCAAAGGTACATTTTCTTGCCTTAGAGCTGGGGTTTGTGTTTTCTGATTGGTCAAAGTTAACATGAGCTGTACACTTTGACCAATCAGAGCGAGGCTCCGATTCTCTGTTCTTTTTGGCTGTTGGGACTGTCCATTCACTTTGGCACGACTTTGTTGGTGTAGAGCAGGGCTATTCAATTAGTTTTGAATGGGGTCCGGTTGGTGGAAATGATCCAAAATGAGGGGCCAGAAAAAAATGCCTAAAATTGATGAGCATCACATCAATAGCTACATATACTGTAAAACACTACAACGACATAGGAGTGCATATATTGTCTTTATTTTATCAAATAGAGTTCACCAGCTTATCAAAAAAATCCCTATTTGATTAACATAGGCTGCCTGTTGTTTAAGTGTTTAACAATCTTATCAGTTCAGGAAAACACAATAGGTTAACTCTTCAACAGCTTATCAAAATACATAGAAATAAATGTACTCTAAGTGCAACAGCTTATCAAAATACAGGTAGGCCTAGGTTTACTAAGAGTGCAACAGCTTATCAAAAAACATATAAATAAATGTAGGCTACTCTAAGTGCAACACCTTACAGTGGTTCCCCCAAAAAATGTGTTTGTAAAGGGGTCACTGTCCAGGGTCATGGGAGGCGCGGCGCAGCGCGCCGCTGCAACAATTTTGGCTGTATTTTGCTCAAAGATGCCAATGCACAGTACAGAAATAAACAACTGCTTATTTGAATACAAAAAAACTACAGACACTGACTTTACAGTTGTGCAATTTTGCTTGCTATGTGAAGGTACAAATTTTGTGCAAACATGCAAAGTTCTACTGGTGCAATATTATGCAGACACACTAAATACAAATAATGGACAATACACTTACACTGCGGTGCAATCGCGCCTGCAAAGCTGCATACACAGAGCAGCTGATAGAGAAAAGCTTGGAGACACGTGCACATTTATTTACTGCAGATCGCGGCCTTTCGTGCAGTTATGACCATGCAAAAGCACACATCACACGTGCTAGTACATTGATTGTGAACCACTAAAAAAAAAAAAAAAAAAAAAAAATTTTTTTTTTTTTTTTTTGGGACGGTCCGTAGTCAAGGCGGGGGCCAGTAAATATTCCTGGCCCGCGGGCCGCCTATTGAATAGCCCTGGTGTAGAGCATGTCAGGGAGGGACCATAGGGGAGAGGGACCAAAGAGAACAAGTGGAGCGGTTGAGGTATTTGGATTCGAATCTATATCCCAACTGCCATTTTCTCCCCAAATCTTCCACCCCAGCTTTAATCTTTGCTAGTATACAGCTCTGGAAAAAATGGAGAGACCACTCCAAATGTTCAGTGTCTCTCGTTTTACTATTTATAGGCATATGTTTGAGTAGAATGAACATTTTGGTTTTATTCTATAAACTACTGACAACATTTTCTACCAAATTCCAATATATTTTTTTGTCATTAAGAGCATTGTCAATAAGTTATGTAGAGATGAAGATTTTAGAAAAAATCCAGACTGGTCTATTCATTTTTCTCGGAGCTGTCTAGAATAAAGTTGATATAAGTCCAAATGTCGACAAAATAGTAAACTCTCGTAGTCTACTCCAGTAAGGGGAGTGACTGACGGCTATTCAAGCTTCCCGGGCCTACGGTTTCTGACATTACTGGTGTGACAAGGTGAGTGATGCATTGACATACTGACATACATTTTTAGAATTTATTTAATGTAAATATTGTTTATCTTTATCTTATTCTACTTTATTTTATTATTATTATTGTTCCTATTGCACCGTGGGTCAGAGACAAACATCATTTTGATCCTTATGTATGCCTGCATATTTTAAGAATTGACAATAAGGTTTGACTGGACTTGGCTTGACTTTATAACTTTGTGCATCATATCGATATCGTTCAATATTTCATCCTCTTGAAATGTCCACTTTATTCTCAACATTTTAAACCTCATTCACAAAAAAAAGTGTTTTAACTTTATTCTCGATATATCAACTTTTTTTCTTTAAATGCATAATGGAAAAAAAAACGTCCAAATGTTTTCCCTCGCCCCTGGCCCTAATACTCTTTCCTATATTCGCCATGTTGCATCTGCATGTTCTGTTGTTGTCTTGTCAGCGTTGGTGCAGAGTTTGTATTGTAGAAGTGTCAAAGCAGTTCATGAAATTTATGTTTTAAAGCTGCACAAATCAATACTTTTCATAGGAACAATGGATCGGTTCGTTTATGAATAGTGGTGTCGCTTGTACCGCCCAACCCACGGAGAATTATCTTCAGACTCTTCCGTTTTGCCCTCTTTCCCCTTGTTTAAAAAAAATGTTGCAACACTTTACTGTTTTGTTCCAGTGTCACTGCTCTCATTAACCCTCTTCTAAGACACTTGTGGCTGCACTCTGCCTGCCCAACACCAAACAACCTACAGACAAATGAAAGTAAACAACTACTTGTTCGTTTGGATGGTCAACGTGCGTTGTCCAGGCCGCAGCCATAAAAACTCTTCTGTATTAAGTTTAACAACAACCTAAACATGTTAGTACTGTATTACAATACACTCATTTATGCTAAAAAAGGTGTGATAATAAAAACAATTGATGATCATAGCAGGAATTTCCAACACAATTCTAATACACAAATATGAACTAGAATCACAGACTGAACAGAATGATGAACAAGGTTTAATAAAATTATTGATAATCCGTTTTACCTATAAAGCTAAACTTTGCCCACTAGTGAAGTTCTTCATTTGTGTCCTTACACATTGTTTACATACCAGTTTACAGAGCCTGGGCTGTGTATTAACACAAGATTTATTTTCAGTGCACACACAGTACGGACAGGCAGCAGATTGTGAGGAGATATTCACTGATTTTCCAAAAAGTGATTTTGTCAACTAACATTCTTAAGAATCACCTTTACTTACTACTTGAGCTCACAGAACTCTACGGTCTCTCCAGTGGGACCACAAAAAATGAGTCCAGCATAGAGCGGCTCTGTGAACCTGGTCTTGACTGTGTGTATGAGCATCATAGTTTTAGAGACGCTGTAGAATGACAGAACACCTGCGCTGTGATCCACATACACTCCCATTCTGGAGGACTTAGGGCCTGAGATACTGAGTGAGCGGTTGTCATGTCTGAAGGTATAACTACTGTCACAATATAACGCCCAAGACTTGCAATTCCATCCGAATGCACATGAAATATAATACCTGGATCTGGCTATACTCTTGTAAGCGACCGCTAATGCAGCATTCCCGCTCATCTCCACCTCCCAGTAACAACGTCCAGTCAGTCCATCTTTACTCAACACCTGACATACGTTTGTAAATCTGTCTGAATGGTGAGCATATGCCGGTTTATTTATATCAAATGTTATTTTTCTTTTCCCATCTGATAAAACCAGATAATTGTTTGAAGTGTTTGGATCCAGCGTGATCTGACGGAAATACTCTAAGAACTCAGCTCTGGTCTTCGGCTCTGCTTGTAGGAGTAAACAATCCATGTCCTTATTTGTCGGTGAAGGCCTAATACATTTATCATGAAAAATGGCCTGTATTTTATCTCTTGCCACTGTCACTGCCACCATCACATCCTCAAAGTCCCTCAGGTTATAGACTATTGGTCTTGGTGCGTCTGTAGATGCAGTAACTATAGACAGTGAGGTGTAACTGTGAAGAAACTGGGTGTGGTCCTCTGTGCGTGAGAGAAGGTCCAGCTCTACGTCTTCTCCCTTCAGCTCAGCGATCTCTTGGTCCAACTTCTTTTGAAGATCTTTGGTTCGACTCACTACGGCTTTCTGTTGGATTCTGATTAGCTTTTTCACACCGGAATTTTTCCTCTGGATGAGACGGATCAGCTCGTCGAAGATCTTCTCACTGTGCTGCACGGCTTTATCAGCGGATCGATTGAACGCCGCCAATTTCTGTTGAAGCACCTTCACGTCTTTCTCTCGGTCTTGGATTCCTTGCTGGATTTTTCGCCGACTTTCCCCGAGTTCTCTCTGCCTCTCAGTCCGTTCTGCTGCAGCCGAGACCGTGTCGTGGCCTTTGTGTTCGTCCATTGAGCAGAGATAACAGATAGACCGCTGATCAGTGCGGTAGAAAATCTTCATCACCTATAGATAGATAGATAGATAGATAGATAGATAGATAGATAGATAGATAGATAGATAGATACTTTATTCATCCCCTTGGGGAAATTCAGGTATCCAGTAGTAGTCAAACAGTCAACAGACAGTACAATTGACAAGCAATGGAAGTCAGTAAAATAAGTAAATAAAAAGTGAGCAATATTAACCTCATTGTGACGGGAGCACATGGCACCTTGAAACTTGATGGAGGCAAAACCTCCTTAACATTCTATTTCACTCGCACGCTGATCTGTAAATGATTGTGCTTGTCAGCTGTTGCACTTTGCAGCACGCTGAGTAAACCTATCCCTAAAGTTGCAGATCTAGGAAAGAGGCAGGAACCAGGAATTGTACCGTCACAGTTGGACTGTTGACAAACAGGGAGGGGTTATCAGTCTCTGATTCACACAAGGAAATGAAGTAGTTTGAGCCTTGGCTGCATATACTGTAGCTTTCCTTCCAGTTGTGTTTGCAATTTGATGTTTTTAATGTATTTAAATGTTATTATTTACTGTGATAAACTTGTGAATATGTCCAATGATATGTGTAATTCCTAGATAATTAGATTTATGAAAGATGCGCGAACCAGAAAATATAACATCAGAGTTGGACTTGGAGTTTTGAGTCTTTTTGTACAACATATGAACAAAATCAAATACCTATGATTCATATTTTTCACAGCTATTGTTTCCTGTGAGTCATTCTTGATTGAGGGAGATAGGCAATTTGCGGTTGCCACATGACGACTTGGCCACTAACATTCAAAGCTATTATACAGCGGGTGAAATAAGTATGTGTAATAATGTGAAATGACGCAGGAAAAAAGTATTGAACACGCTCACTGATATTTATTTAATACTTTGTTCCAAAGCCTTTGTTGGCAATGACAGCTTCAAGACGCCTCTTGTATGGAGAAACTAGTCGCAGGCATTGCTCTGGTGTGATTTTGGCCCATTCTTCCACACAAACAGTCTTCAAATCTTGAAGGTTCCGAGGGCCTCTTCTGTGAATCTGAATTTTCAGTTATTTCCATAGATTTTCAATGGGATTTAAGTCAGGTGATTGGCTGGGCCATTCTAGCAGCTTTATTTTCTTTCTTTGAAACCAATTGAGAGTTTCCTTGGCTGTGTGTTTGGGGTCATTGTCTTGCTGAAATGTCCACCCTCGTTTCATCTTCATCATCCTGGTAGATGGCAGCAGATTTTGATCGAGAATGTCTCGGTACATTTGCCCATTCATCCTTCCTTCAATTATGTGAAGTTTGCCCGTACCATTTGCTGAAAAGCAGCCCCACACCATGATGTTCCCACCTCCAAACTTCACTGTTGGTATGGTGTTTTTAGGATGATGTGCAGTGCCATTTTTCCTCCAAACATGGTGTATATTATGGCATCCAAACAGTTACATTTTGCTCTCATCTGACCACACTATATTCTCCCAGTATTTCACTGGCTTTTCCAAATGTTGTGCAGCAAACTTTAAACGAGCTTCAACATGCATTTTTTTTCAGCAATGGAGTCTTGCGTGGTGAGCGTGCAAAGAGCCCATGGTGGTGGAGTGCATTACTTACTGTTTTCTTTGAGACAACAGTACCTGCTAATTCCAGGTCTTTTTGAAGCTCTCCATAAGTTGTCCTTGGCTCCTGGACAACTCTTCTGATCATTCTTTTCACTCCTCTGTCAGAAATCTTGCAAGGAGCACCTGATCGAGGCAAATTTATGGTGAAATTATAGTCTTTCCACTTCCGTATTGTGGCCCCAACAGTGCTCACTCGAACTTTCAGAAGCTTAGAAATGTGCCTGTAACCAATGCCATCTTTATGTTTTGCAACAATTAGGATGTGAAGGTCTTGGGACAGCTCTTTACTTTTACCCATCATGAGATGTGTCTTGTGTGACACCTTTGAAATGATACCTTTTTGTAGGCCATCACTTGGGACTGAAACAGCTGATATAAATTTGCACTGACAAGGGGCTGGATTACTTTTTAATTGCTGATAGATTTCACTTGTTGTTTAGGCTTTTCATGCCTTATTGGCACTCCTTTCTTCATGTGTTCAATACTTTTTCCCTATGTCATTCACATTATTACACATAACTGCATTTCTGAACGTATTTGTTTTGGTTCCTTTGTATGTATGGATTACTTGGGTTGTTACCAACATCTGGTGAAAATTTCATGTTAATAGGACCTTTGGAAATATATTTACTGAGGAAAATGGTGACGTGTTCAATACTTATTTCACCCGCTGTACATATTGGGAGGTAATTGCGTACGGTTAATACATCATATGGGTGTTGTTGTTGCTTAATCAAAAACGTTGATTAATTTGAAATCCTAAAATCTACACCTTTAACCTTTAGTTTGTTTACCTACTGATTTGGGGAAAATGGCTCGGCTGTTGATTTCACTTTCAGATAATTAGACTTGATTTATTACGTGTGTCTGGGCTGCCTGGTTGATTTAATTGTTGCTTGTCACCATCTGTTTTCTCTCCATTAAAATTCCCTACACTCGACTTCACCTGTTTGAATTTTGAATACCAACTTCTTTTTTAATATACATATTATTTTAGGGGTTTTGAGGTTATGATGAGTAATAAAATAAACGTGACGTTATTATCAATAGTTAAAAATAATAAATTTTGTGATGATTTTTCTGCATTACTATCAGTTTTTGGGATGAGAATTTTAATAAGACGGATAATTTGTGGTGTTTATTTACAGCAGGCTATTTGTTGTCTGTTGCACAACCCCCCAAAAGATTTAATAAACTGTTAAGCTTTTCCGTTATCTTTCATTATGTTTTTTAGATCAGTGTGCAGGTCTTCGAGCCCTTGTTTTTCTCTCCACGTATATTGTCTTTGCGCCATGGGCATTTTCTCACTGCCATTCAGCTGTGTAGCTTGTATTTATCGTTTCAAATTATGTCAACACAAGTCCCATTTTTCTGCATAGCTGAAAACAGACTCCAAGCGCAGTTATCCTTGTGAACTTTTCCCCCTTTGTTAACGCTGCTATGACGGATATTTCTGGAAATGTTGATGCCACATTTCACCCCAAACTTGTTAATTCTGTCTAAATAAATCCTGCCTCTCTCGGCTCATAGTGACGGCACTCTGGGCAATGGCAGCCTCGCACATGATGCTCCCAGTGAGATCTTTGACTGGTAATAGTTAGAAAGTCATTTTTTTCACATTAGTGAAAGACGTGGCTTTTCGTTTCCACAGTAGCATTTCTGACCTATAAATAGCTCCCAGCCCACAGTGGGGTCCCTCAGAATACCTTCAGAAGCTCCTACATTAACGACCATGTTTTCTGTGATCAGTGTGTGTCGCAGTGTGTGTGACTGCACATGTAAACAGGATGTTGTTTCGCTGCTGAATCTTTCAGCACTAAAATCCTTGAGTGAATTGTGGCTCCTGTTGTAGCACAGTGGAGGATAAAAGCAGGCTAGCATTCAATTGGGAATGTTTCTGCTGTAAGGTGATGCGAAATGTGATGAAAATAGCATGTATTGTAAAGGTCTTAAAAATGCATTTTTGTGATATAAGAAAATGTATCATGAATCATACAATTAACAATATATGAACAGATCCTTACATTTATAACATTTGAAATAGTGCTCAGAATGATGATGGAAAGTGTAGTTATTGTAAGTGCTTTAGAAGTTGAGATTTTTGGGTTCAGAGTATTGAACAAAACATTTTTTTTTAAGCAATGGCTAAAGCTGTGCATTGCAAAGCGGCTAGTTTTCACTATAGAAATATTCAGTGTTGTATCAGTAATCAACCTTGATCTTTGCCTCAAACTATGGCCTTGTGGATACTTGAATTTGATGGTAAAGAAGGCAAGGGAACCCTGCTATGCGGTTTCTTAACACATTTTGCATTCATACTACGACCACTAGGAGTGGCAGGCGCTTGAATTATTAAAACCTGTTCCACTACTTTTGGCTGTTTCTCCTCTCCAACACAAACATGTGAATATGATTATTTATAGTAGAGTTAATAAGTTGAGCTTTTCCACTGTTGCGCTAGAGAGCTACCCCCCCCTGGCAGCTGCAGACGTACCCCCTGTTGTACTAATACGGCTACCTGGGAATCACTGATTTACCAAGTAGAATAACATGATCGCGGAGTAAAAAGAAAATGAAAACCAGACAGCTTGTTATTTCTGGCTTGTTTATGGAGGACATGAGCCGTCACATGATTTAGCATGGTACCTGGTGTATTGGTTTAAAAAGAGGTTTTCTTTAATTTTTTTCTTTTCTTTTAGTATCAAGATATATTCATTGAGGTAGTAACAATGTCAACTATGCTATCTTATGTCATGCCACAGGCCTGCAATCAAATTAGATTGCAACGTTTATGAATAACAGTAGAGAAATGAAAGAAAGAAAATAAGAAAGAAAAATAGCATTTGATGGGTTGGTAGGATGGCCTAGACATTTATAACCAGCCAAGAGGTATAATCTAGTACATATAAGTAACCTTCAGAATAGTACCTAAGAAAGTTTATAGAAAACTGTGTTTGATGTTAATGCTTTAGAAGTTGAGATGTTTTGGTTTTGGTTTGGTGTATATAGAAAAAAAATAAAAAAGTGTCCCATGGCATTTATAACAAGTTAAATGTATCATAGATGAGAAAATTAACAACATATGAACAAATCTTTCTGTTATAACCTTCAGTATAGTGCTTCGGATGATTATGGAAAAGTGGGTTGATGTAAGTGCTTTAGAAGTTGAGATTTTTTGGTTTAGGATTTTTGAGTATTGAAAAAAAATGAATGTGTCCAGTTGCATTTATTACAAGCAGCCGACAGGTAAATCTAGGCCAGGAGTTGTTGTTTTGCTCCTTATTTGCTGAGTTAGTAACAAATAGAACGGCATCATCATATCTCTATGTCATTTTCCAACAGTATCAAAAAAGTATGATCAATATATGACTGCAGCTGCGGCCAAAACAGAAACACTTTTGCTGACGTTGGCCTTTTTCTTCTTGTCTGTTTGAATGAAGTTAAATGAGTTTAACATTTGATCTGACTTGCCTTCCAAACTGACTTTATCCCAGAAATCATTGCATTTCTCTGTCTTTCAGTTTGTCTTTTAAAAGTGCGTTTCCATGGGACAACTGGATTGGATTATCACATATACCGAACTTGCCACTCGAACGGACCGCGTCACTTGTCTGAGTATACATGGCCTTTCAAATATTTGATAAATGTCCGATGCATGGTTGTCTCCACTATGCTAGATGGCGCTGTAGCCCTTTCAACAAGTGGTTATAGAGCCACGTCCGGTTCACTTCCGGCAACAACCCTACTATTTTCTCCTTCCACTTCCTTGTGAAATCCTCCGCAGGGATTCTCGAGCAAGCGCAGAACGAGAACTCCGATATGCGATATCCGAGCCCCCCCATGCCGATCCCTGTATACATGCAGAGAGAATGCCGACTATGAACGAGTTATCTAGGTGTTCTTATCCGACTTCGCTTGTCCGTTAATGTGCCGATTTGTGTGCGAAGTAGATCGGATAAAGGTGTTTACATGCATTTTACAAGTCCTGTTGAAGTCTTATTAGTTTATTTACCCGATTATGAGTCTGCAATGTAAACGCACTGACTGATTCTGCAGAACGCTTGTTGACAAAATCACTTTTAGTCAATATCACTTTTCGTCAAAATCAGTGAATATCTCCTCACATTCCTCTAGGCTACCTGTCCCTACTGTGTGTGGGCTGAAAAAAGATTCTACTGGTAATACACAGCCTAGACTCTGTAAACAGAGCCTAGGCTGTGTATCAACACCAGATAATTTTTCCGGTGCACACACAGTACAGACAGGTAACAGATTACAAGGAGATATTCACTGATTTTGACAAAAAAAACATTGACAACAAGCTTAATCCAGAATCACTGAAATTAAACTGACATTTTATCTCACTTGGCTTCCAAACAGACGTTGTCCCAGCAATCATTGCTTTGTCTATTAATCTCGGCTTGATAGGGAACAATTTGCAATCTTTAATAATAAATGAGGTCTGTAGTATTTGATTTTTTTCCCCGTTATTCATTTGTGATAGAAACATTCACAAGAGTTTTTAGAGAGTTTTGTAATGAGAGGCAAGATTTTTGGCTTTTGTTTTGTTAACATCTGTAATGTAGTCGTGTTTCTTAAATCAGCCCCCGCACTGCCGTGACTCATAAGGTGTCCTTGTCAAACTCTGAGCCAGCGAAAGGTGTGTGTGTGTGTGTTTAGGTGTGTGTGTGTGTGTGTGTGTGTGTGTGTGTGTGTGTGTGTGTGTGTGTGTGTGTGTGTGTGTGTGTGTGTGTGTGTGTGTCTGTCTGCTTGTTTGTGTGTGTTTGTGGTATAGTTGAAAGGGAATCACTTTGAGACGACGCCAAGCTTTGATCAGAAGTCTGTCATCCTGTGTTTGTTCGCCGTGTGTTTTTAAATCTTGAGAAGTTGCAGCGGAAAAACACTTCGCCAAGTGTTTGTCATGACACGTAAATAGCTTTCATCTCTGCCGGGTCTTAAGGTTTTAAACTTATAGATATCATCATTAAACTTTGTCATTTACATAGTCTACATTTTTTTTACAGAGGCAATTTAATGGGTATAACATTTTTTGTATTGCATGTCTAAGAACCAAATATGTGGAATATTGACTCTGTCTGTCTGTCTGTCTGTCTGTCTGTCTGTCTGTCTGTCTGTCTGTCTGTCTGTCTGTCTGTATAGGAGGCAGATGAATCGTTGCCATACCTACTGGTGTTGTGTGGAGACCACGGAATGTCTGAGACCGGTAGTCACGGAGGATCATCAGAGCAAGAGGTCAACACTCCGCTGGTGCTCATCAGTCCGGCCTTCAAGAGGAAAGGTAAACAGAGCACATTTTTCATTAAAATAATTGAACAGAGTGTGTGTGTGTGTGTGTAGCAGCTCCAACTGGTCAACATACAAACCCATGTATAAGTGTGTAAACATGACTGTCCAGTTAAAGGTGCAGTGTGTAAATGTAATTGCCGTTTTTCAGAACAGACTTGGTAGAAGTGGAATGCAATTTTCTATGTATGTAAGTATGTTTTTAATTAGTGTATAGTCGCTTCATATTGCTGAAAGACCTGAGGCAGTGGTGGATGATGCCATCTTAAGTAACTAGCTTCTTGTCCTTGAAGGCCGCCATAGTTTCTGTAAATCCTCCAAGAGAGAGAGAGGGGTTAGCAAGGGAGCGTTGCAATCTAGAATCTCACCACTATTTTGCAGAGGAAATCTTTTTTTATGTCCTGCTCATTTGAAAGTTTATTTTATTTTCCTACAGGGTGTCCGCGGAAGTCTTAAAAAGTCTTAAATTCATGTATCTAAAATTAAGGCCTTAGAAAGTCTTAAATTCATTAAAAATGTGATATGCTGGTCTTAAATCCATTACTCAAAGGTCTTAAATTTGTCGGGGCAGGACTATTCATTGTTATATATTTTTTTTCTTCCGCGACTTTCCGAGAAGGAGCTACTTTCTAACTAACGGCTGATATAAAAGTCTGACACTACGCTAGAGGCAGTACGGCCGTGTGTGGCTGTGATCCGCATATAAACGTAGCATAGAAGAAGAATGTGTGTCCCCTGCCTCCGAATTTGAAGTCGGTCACGTTAAAGCAAGAAATGGGAGAACGACCCAGCGAAATGCATGCCCTGCTATTATGGTAAATGGTAAATGGACTTGTATAGCGCTATATCTCCGTTTACCACAGACTCAAAGCGCTTTTACATTGTTTTTGTACACATTCACCCAGTCACACACACATTCATACACCGATAGCAGCAGCTACCACGCAGGGTAGGCTTAGCACTAGGGTGCTAAGCTAACTAAGCCAACTATCGGGAGCAATTTGGGGTTCAGTGTCTTGCCCAGGGACACTTCGACATGTGGCGGGGAGACGGGGGCTCGAACCTCCGACCCTGCACACCAGAGGCGAACTTCCTACCCACTTCGCCACTGCCGCCCCTGAATTATAAATTCAGTGAGAGGTTGAGGATGGACGACAAATATCATGGCTGGCTTTATTCACCCCGCGACCACACACTGCACGCTACTCGTAGGTGTGCAAACACCCGCCCGCTGGCGATGTAGGTAGGCTACTGACCCAAACGCAAATCACACAGAAACAAACTGATTTATTGTGTTTAGTAAAAATGTTTATTTATCTATATTTATTAAGTAACAGCTGCTCATCAGACGGTCATTCAGGTCGCGTTGCCGTGAGCTCACAGAGTGAGTCTGTCGCTTTCTTTCTCTCCACTCTGCCCTCGCTCTCTGACGGCTAGTTAAGAACTATTGCCTATCGTCCCGTCAATCGCAGACAGTAGCCTACATTTCCGTCACCATTCGGTACAACCCTAATACCCGCAGTTTATTAACCTGGCTGCCTGCAACAATATGTAAGGGATAATGTAGAGCGAACGGGTCACTCGCGAGAAATAAAGACCGACAAGCTGAACAGGAGCCCGATTACATGGCTACAAACTAAATTAATCAATCAATGTGAGGCAAAATATTGATTAAAGCAAGGTTTATTCAAATAAATAAATAAAAACAGTCCGCTCTCCCAGAACGTCCTTCCTAGCAACGGTAACTAGGCTATTTGTTGTAGTGTATGTTGAATTGCACGTTTCCGTTGATGGTGAAGTTGGAAAGAGAGAAAGGGACGTCATGCGGGACATTAAATGTCACGTCTCTGGTTTCCTCCTGCTGTGGCGCTGCAGCGGGCACATCTGTGAACACATTGTTTACTGTTAGGCTACAACTTGTAAAGCAATAACGATATGAGACTACTATCTGTTTAACCTTCAATCACACCTAGACACACTTGTGTGTTTTGAGATTTTAATTTCTAGCGTATCTTTTTCATTTGTTGCTTATATTGTTAATAAATTGGCCAGTTTGTGCATTTTTGGGTGTTCTCAATTTTTTTCATGAATACTTTATGTTTTACCTTTTGTAAACACCCCTACTGCAAATACTCACACCTTTACACCTAAGCACAAAAGTGTGTCCCATTGAAACCCATTCAAATCCTTTGAAATCACTATTTTTGATCCTGCTTGAATAACAAGTATTAAACATGCAATGTCTCATTTCTCCACTTCATTCGAGGCCTGGGGGTTTACGTGTGTGCTCCGAGGCATTTCTTTGGAGATGACGTTATTTTTACTATATGTGGCAAATGGAGAAAAAAACGTTTTTTTGCGAAATAGGGCGCTCGCACTCTATCCTTCTCCTGCTCTCGTTACACAAGTTGTGAGGCATTATTTTTGTGTGAGTGTGCGAGTAGGTGTGTGTGGGAATGAATGCACATCAAAGTTTGTGTATGTGCACGCGCGCGGGTCTTCAGCGTGCACACTTTATTACCGTATGAGTGAATGGGTTAAAGCCCAGGCGCTTTCAAATGGCCGTTATCCATACCATTCCTTTCATGAGCATTTTTCATGCAAAAGTTCAAAGCACCACTTTTTTTTTTGTTATGAAATACTTAAAACAGACATCTACCCCTGGCCCTTGCACAACTTTGATATAAATTAAACTCAGGTCCTTTCCCACAACATGAAAGTTACTGCCGCCGTGAGAATCAAAATATACGCAGACTTTGTTTGGACAGGTGCACAATGCTCCTCTCTACATTAGTAGAGAGGAGCATTGCTTCTAATTTCTTACCTGGCATCATGGAGAGACTGTACTGTACCGAGGAAGCAATTCGTATGGTCATGGAGACGGACGAAGAGCCCGAGGAGCCCGAGGAGGCAGACTGCACATCGGACTCCGATACGGATACGGCGGATGAGGATGCAGACTACCATCCGGACGCTGACACATCGTCCTCCAGCTCCAGTGAGGCATCCAATTCAGGGGAAGAGGAGGCTCGTCCGGACCAGCTATGGGGGTCCAAGAACGGCCTCATCCACTGGGCACCGTCAAACGCCCAGACGCTCCGGTACTTCCCTGCCGAAACCGGACTCACTCCAGGCCCAACCCGCTATGCTGTGGCCCGCGTCAACGAGCTGGTAGACACCTTTAATTTGTACTGTACACCTGAGATGACGGCGCTGATCACCACTTACACAAACCTGCACGGGAACAGGACGGTCCAGGACTGGAAGGATGTAGATGACATCACCGTGCGGAGCTACATCGGTCTCCTCCTGCTGGCCGGTGTTTACCGCTCTCGGGGAGAAGCGACCCGCAGCCTTTGGGACGATGAGATGGGCAGGCAAATTTTCAGGGCTACAATGTCCGTGAAAACTTTTGAGAGGCTGGGAAGAATCATCCGTTTCGATGACCGACTTTCAAGACCGCGGCGCAGGGGAGACGACAAGCTGGCTGCAGTGAGGGACATTTGGGATCTCTGGACGGCCAGGCTCCCCCTGATGTTCAACCCAGGAGAAGATGTGTGCGTCGACGAGCAGTTGGTGCCATACAGGGGACGCTGCCAGTTCCGGCAGTATATGCCTAAGAAGCCGGCCAGATATGGACTGAAAATGTGGGTTACTTGCGATGTCAATACCGCATACGCATGGAGGGTATCTGTCTACACCGGCCGAACAGCTGGTCAGCCCGCAGAGCGGAACCAGGGAAGGAGGGTCGTGCTGGAGCAGACGGAGGGCCTGAAAGGCATGACAGTGACTTGAGACAATTTCTTTTCCTCGCACGGGCTAGGAGAGGAGCTGCTCCAGAGGAAGCTGGCTATGGTCGGGACAATCCGCAAGAACAGGGTTGAGCTGCCCAAGCAGCTGCTCGTCACAAGAGGGAGAGAGGCACTCTCCTCCCTGTTCGCCTTCACCCAGACGCACACTTTGGTGTCGCATGTCCCAAAGCGGGGCAAAAACGTCCTCCTCATCAGCACCAAGCACCGGGCTCCAGAGGTCAGCAGCGGGGAGAAGAAGAAGCCGCAGATCATATTAGACTACAATCGCTGCAAAGGAGGAGTGGACACAATGGACAAGGTATGTAAAAATTAAAGTATTCCATATATTTATTAGATCTATTTTATTGTATTTGTTTTTCTTTTCTAACCTATTTTATTTCTTTGTTTTTTTCGTGTATTATACATTATCCTTGTAATTGTCATCGCCACTGTACAGGAGACAACCTCAGTGTCTCACGAGTTAAAATAAAGGTTATTATTGTATTGTATTTTTACAAAACTCTCATCATTTTTCTCTGGTCCCTTTTTTGCAGATGATCGCGGCATACAGCTGCCGGAGAGCGACCAGGCGGTGGCCCTTGGCAATATTTTTCAACATTGTGGACATCAGCGCGCTGAACGCCTACATAGTTTGGAAGGCTATCGATCCGGCATGGCACCAGGGGAAATCCCACAGGCGTAGGCTTTTCCTGGTCGAGCTGGGGAAGAGCTTGGTAGCTCCACAGATGGCCCGAAGACAGCGTCTCCCAAATGCACCATGGGCCGCCAGCCTGGTTCTAGGGGCACAGGCAGGTAACCCCACCACAAGCGCAGCAGGTCCAAGCCGCTCACCAACCGACCGTGCAAGGAGGCAGTGTGCGCTCTGCAAGACACGCAAAGTCGCAAGCATCAGCTGCAAGTTGTGCGGAAAGTTTGTCTGCAGGGAGCACTACAGTAATGTTTGCAGTTCTTGCATTTAAATGTTTGGCCTAAGGTAGGCCTATGTTGTTCATTTGTTCATTTGTTGTATTTTGTTTAAAGGGTTAATTTAAAAATGAAAATCATTTATATTTGTATATGTGTGATAAGTTCTGATGTTGCGGTTAAATAAAATGTAAAATAATTGAATAAAAAAAATCTAATGATTTCATTTATAGGCTCATTTCTTATTTTGAACCATAAAAAGGGTGTTTTGCATGTCAAATCATGTCAATTAAAGGGTTAATTAACAAAAAAATACTTTAATATTTTATATGTATGTTTAGTTCTGATGCTGGTTTAAAATAAAATGTAATTTTTTTTTAACAAAAACATTACTTTATATAATTTTCATAGGCTCATTTCTCATGGACACACAAGTGTGTCGAAGGTGCAAAAGTGTGAGTATTTTATGAAAAGTAACAGTGCAAAAAAATTGAAAATGCAAAATGATAAATGTTGATGCTAATCTTTCACACACACTAGCCTGCAATAACCAAACCAGAAATAGTCCAGTTTGCATAACGTTTTTTGAAAATAAATCATATTTTGCATATTTCAACCGATAAAAAGGGGGTTTTGATTGTCAAATCATGTCAATTAAAGGGTTAATTAACAAAAAAATACTTTAATATTTTATATGTATGTTTAGTTCTGATGCTGGTTTAAAATAAAATGTAATTTTTTTTTAACAAAAACATTACTTTATATAACCTTTATAGGCTCATTTCTCATGGACACACAAGTGTGTCGAAGGTGCAAAAGTGTGAGTATTTTATGAAAAGTGACTGTGCAAAAAAATTGAAAATGCAAAATGATAAATGTTGATGCTAATCTTTCACACACACTAGCCTGCAATAACCAAACCAGAAATAGTCCAGTTTGCATAACGTTTTTTGAAAATAAATCATATTTTGCATATTTCAACCGATAAAAAGGGGGTTTTGATTGTCAAATCATGTCAATTAAAGGGTTAATTAACAAAAAAATACTTTAATATTTTATATGTATGTTTAGTTCTGATGCTGGTTTAAAATAAAATGTAATTTTTTTTAACAAAAACATTACTTTATATAATTTTTATAGGCTCATTTCTCATGGACACACAAGTGTGTCGAAGGTGCAAAAGTGTGAGTATTTTATGAAAAGTGACAGTGCAAAAAAATTGAAAATGCAAAATGATAAATGTTGATGCTAATCTTTCACACACACTAGCCTGCAATAACCAAACCAGAAATAGTCCAGTTTGCATAACGTTTTTTGAAAATAAATCATATTTTGCATATTTCAACCGATAAAAAGGGGGTTTTGATTGTCAAATCATGTCAATTAAAGGGTTAATTAACAAAAAAATACTTTAATATTTTATATGTATGTTTAGTTCTGATGCTGGTTTAAAATAAAATGTAATTTTTTTTTAACAAAAACATTACTTTATATAACCTTTATAGGCTCATTTCTCATGGACACACAAGTGTGTCGAAGGTGCAAAAGTGTGAGTATTTTATGAAAAGTGACAGTGCAAAAAAATTGAAAATGCAAAATGATAAATGTTGATGCTAATCTTTCACACACACTAGCCTGCAATAACCAAACCAGAAATAGTCCAGTTTGCATAACGTTTTTTGAAAATAAATCATATTTTGCATATTTCAACCGATAAAAAGGGGGTTTTGATTGTCAAATCATGTCAATTAAAGGGTTAATTAACAAAAAAATACTTTAATATTTTATATGTATGTTTAGTTCTGATGCTGGTTTAAAATAAAATGTAATTTTTTTTTAACAAAAACATTACTTTATATAATTTTTATAGGCTCATTTCTCATGGACACACAAGTGTGTCGAAGGTGCAAAAGTGTGAGTATTTTATGAAAAGTGACAGTGCAAAAAAATTGAAAATGCAAAATGATACATGTTGATGCTAATCTTTCACACACACTAGCCTGCAATAACCAAACCAGAAATAGTCCAGTTTGCATAACGTTTTTTGAAAATAAATCATATTTTGCATATTTCAACCGATAAAAAGGGGGTTTTGATTGTCAAATCATGTCAATTAAAGGGTTAATTAACAAAAAAATACTTTAATATTTTATATGTATGTTTAGTTCTGATGCTGGTTTAAAATAAAATGTAATTTTTTTTTAACAAAAACATTACTTTATATAACCTTTATAGGCTCATTTCTCATGGACACACAAGTGTGTCGAAGGTGCAAAAGTGTGATTATTTTAAAGGAGCATGGAAGGGTTAAAGAGAGCGGCTAACCTGATATGTTGTCGTTTCCCGATATGATATTGCTCCACTTCTCCCGGTCTGTGAATAGCCTATTTCCAAAACGTCAACGGAGGTTGAGAGAGGTTGTGAAGACGCCGGTCAGAACGTCACTATAGCTACAATATTTCCTATTCATAGCAACGGTCACCCTTGACAGCGGTCTGCTAGCTGGAAATAACAGACCTGTAGAATACTGTGATTTACATAGGATTCTCAAAGTGCCATGTAATAAGAAGAAAATAAAACATTTCGCAAATTACCGCAGGTCCCGTGGGCATCCCCCAGTTATGCAAACCTGTATACAGTAGCCTATGCTATGCCTACTTTACAGTAGCCTATTTCCCGATTTTGAAAGTGCAAAAACATTCACCTGTGGAACCAATTTTTAAATAGTTTCTGCCATAAGTTCTGAAGAATAAAGTTAATGGACTAAGTTTGTTGTTTATTGAATAAGTAGGCTAATTAAAATTTGAAGGACATTCTTCCCCATAAATTACCAGATTTTTGTATTTCATTCTAATACTGCATGCTGCAGCTAACAGGTTTTCTTTATTGATTAAACTGTTCTCGTGACTCGATTATAGAGCTGTATCAGCTGATTGACATTTTCTGATTAATCGATCTTATATTTATTTGATGGTAAATGCGGGGGGACAGTGTCTTCATTCAGACTGCTGAACATTTTTTTATTTTCTGTAATTAGTGCATTGAATATTTGATATTCAAACTTTATAAACCTCTACAGAGCATATACTGTAGTGTAGTTTGTAGGTATTGGTGTTCATTAGAGGTCTTAAAATGTGCAGATACCCTGAGAGAGGCTACTTTCTTCCTAGCTTCTGATATAAATGAGTATCACTTTATGTTCAATAAACAGACAAAGTAAACTTGAATGAGTCTCATTGAGTGACACACAAGCTATGCGTGGGTTGTAATACAGACCCCCCAAATATCGCCTACATGTATTGTGTTTTAGGTCTTAAATTTCATTAAAGGTGGTATTAAAAAGGTCTTAAAAAGTCTTAAATTTGACATGCTGAAACCTGCAGATACCCTGTCCTAAGTGTGAAGAATGATGTCATCTCCTAAGGGTGCAAATAGAAACTGAACTGAGAAGAACTTTTATTTTGAAGTGATAATATAGTTGGGTGTGAGGAGTGTGATGGTGATAATTGCTTTTCTCTCAGCCACGTCTATTTCTGACATCTTTTTCATGCATGGATTAGTTTTATTTATAGAACATTTATGTTAATTAATCACTGACACTTCAGTTGAGTGGTTCTTGCTACAGAGTTCTTGCTTTCGCTACCACTTTGTATCTCCTGCTGTGGTACCAACAGCTTAAAGCTATAGTGCGTAACTTTTTCATATAAATGAAAGAATGAATGTAACCCACACCAGTTTGTATACGCTGCCATACGGAGCAATACAGAGAGAGTATTTTGGAGCTGATAGGCTAAATCAACTTTGTGTCAGCTCATTTGGTGACGGCTTGAATGTAACCAACATTAATTTATATGAAAAAGTTACGCACTAAAGCTTTAAGTTTGAAATCTGCTGCACATTGAGTCCTTTGTAAACTTAATGCTATAAGGGACCTTCTGTAGTTTCTAAAAACAGCCGTCTTAAATATACATACGTTGGCATGGAGATTTTTCGCTATTTAATGCACCAGTTAGGTAAGTGCAATCAGTGTCCTCATCAGTATAACTGGTTATTTTAAAACATGCTGAGAAGTAGCAAGTCATTATTGGAATAACCTCATCTACCTGTTGTGTTTTTCATTATAAGATACTGCAGTGGCTCAGAGTACATTACCGGCTGCGCACCTGAGATTCACTTTCCAATCTCGCACGCTTCAGTGAGAAAACAGAAAGGTCTTTATGCAGATGCAAAGGACATTTAGATTTAGTCGACATTACTGAGGGGATCCGGGGAGACAATGCAAGTTTAATCAGGTTGTGTAGGTGTAAGGAGAGTGATTCAGACATTGTTTCCTTCAGTATCTGGGTATAATACAACTTTTTCTTGTTTTTCTGTAAGAAGCCTTAATACTATGCAAGAGAATTAGGGCCAGTTTGAGAAGAAACATTTGAAGAGTTTTTTTTGCTATTATGTTTCAAAACTAAAGTCAAGCTGTTGAGAAAAATATAGAAATATTCAGACTAGAGTTGACGTGAAGATAAAAGTAGACCTTTTGAACTTTTATACATGTTATTGTTACATATAATTATTATTAAATCCAGCTTTCGTTCAAAGTTATCTTCTAGTTAAATTAAGAATTGATAAAAAATTACTTTTGATGTCTCAGATTTGATATGTGGGAGCTACAATAGATAAATCATATTGCTTTGTCACATCAGCTGCAGAGTGTTCTCATCTACACTCAACAAAAATATAAACGCAACACTTTTGTTTTTGCTCCCATTTTTCATGAGATGGACTTAAAGATCTAAAATTCATTCCAGATACACAATTGTACCATTTCTCTCAAACATTGTTCACAAATCTGTCTAAATGTGTGATAGTGAGCACTTCTGCTTTGCTGAGATAATCCATCCCACCTCACAGGTGTGCCAAATCAAGATGCTGATCTGACATCATGATTAGCGCACAGGTGTACCTTAGACTGTCCACAATAAAAGGCCACCCTGAAATGTGCAGTTTTGTCTCACAGCAAAATGCCACAGATGCCACAAGCATTGAGGGAGCATGCAATTGGCATGCTGACAGCAGGAATGTCAACCAGATCTGTTGCTCGTGCATTGAATGTTCATTTCTCCACCATAAGCCGTCTCCAGCAACTTTGCACAGCCATTGAAGAGGAGTGGACCAACATTCCACAGGCCACAATTGACAATCTGATAAACTCTATGCGAAGAAGATGTGTTGCACTGCATGAGGCAAATGGTGGTCACACCAGATACTGACTGGTTCTGAGTCCCCAGACCCCCAATAAAGCAAAAAAATGCACATTTCAGAGTGGCCTTTTATTGTGGATAGTCAAAGGCACACCTGTGCACTAATCATGATGTCAGATCAGCATCTTGATGTGGCACACCTGTGAGGTGGGATGGATTATCTCAGCAAAGCAGAAGTGCTCACTATCACACATTTAGACAGATTTGTGAACAATGTTTGAGAGAAATGGTATAATTGTGTATCTGGAATGAATTTTAGATCTTTAAGTCCATCTCATGAAAAATGGGAGCAAAAACAAAAGTGTTGCGTTTATATTTTTGTTGAGTGTATGAATCAGCTTGTGTGTGTGCGTGTGCGTGTGTGTGTGTACCCTTTTGCTGAGTTATGACACATCTTTTCTGCCTCACATTGAGTCTCTCTGTTCTTTGTAAAGCAAACAGAACAGTACAGAGAGACAGAGATATTGATCTGAAGAGGTTTTGGTTCAAAGTAACAGTGTAGGCGTGTGGCCGGTGGCAACTTCATATTAAGATAATAATAGTGTAGGATTTTACACACAGTCAATATGGGATGAGTGTTTGATAAAATAAATCTCCAAGGGTTTTAAAAATATTTTTGTTTGAAATAAGGCTCTATCGACTTTGGTCTTTTAGCAGGGCTGCAAGATTCTTGCTAAAATGTGAATTTTTGTTCCTAAAAATTGAGTTCTTGATTCTTGCTTTTTAAAAAAAAAATGACTCCAGCTCCGTATTTTTGTATGCTCTACATTCTACAAGAAGCAAAGTGTCAACCTAAAGACATCTGTTCACTTTTGACAACGACAAACGACAAAATTCATATCGTCGCCCTGATTCTTCAACAAACAAGATTTCACTAATACACTTTGTCAAATGAGTCACTGTAGTCTAGACTGAAAACAGGGACAATGAGATACTGTAGCTCCATTGATTAAATCGTTGTATCCCAGCAAAATAAGGATTTTTATAACAACATTCAAAAAAACTTAGGACATTGATCAAGGGAGAAATGGGGCACATTAACTACTTACGTATGGGACCCATATAAAAGTAGGACAAATGGGAAAGAAATAAACTTATTGCACAATGTCATTATTTCACCATTATGTATTGCTGAAAACTCTCACTAACTGCTTTTTGTGTGTCTGTGTTTGTTTGTTTCTGCTCTGTGTGTGTGTGTGTGTTTGTGTGTGTGTGTGTGTGTGTGTGTTTCTGCCCTGTGTGTGTGTGTGTGTGTGTGTGTGTGTATGTCTGCCCTGTGTGTGTGTGTGTGTGTGTCAGGGGGAATGGAGCCTCCTGCAGTAGTGGAGCAGGTGGACCTGACCCCCACCCTGGCCCTGGGTCTGGGTCTGCCCATCTCTCAGAACAGCGTGGGCCGTGTGATCGCCGCTGTGTTGGAGGAAAGCTCACTGCGAGACCAACTGCGCTTCCTGCATCTCAATGGCCACCAGCTCAACTGCCTCCTCAAAGACAGCACACCAGACTACCGGAAAGGTGCGTTCAGGGTTTACTAACGGGGTTCTTAAAAAGCATTTAAAAAAGCATTGAATTTCATATTCTGTGTGTGTATTTACATATACAGCTCTGGAAAACATTAAGAGACCACTCCAAATGTTCAGTGTCTCTCGTTTTACTTTTTATAGGCATCTTTTTGAATAGAATTAACATTTTTGGTTTTATATTATAAACTAATGACAACATTTCTACCAAAATTAAATCATATGTTTTGTCATTAAGAGCATTTTCAATAAGTTATGTAGAGATGAAGATTCAAGAAAAATCCAGACTGGTCTCTTAATTTTTTTCCAGAGCTGTATATGGTATTGAACTTTCTCAATTTGCCCTTTTTTTAATGTCCTCAAAATAAGGCCTTAAAAGTATTGAATTTCACCAACAAAGTATTTAACTTTCTCTACAAAGGTTATACATTTTATGATTGCCCTTTTAATTAATTGGAGACTGGGATTGTTATGTCACAAATAAGCACTTTTTGATTTTGTTATTATGAGTATACATACACACACTTCACAAAGCTATTGTTACTGTTTGTTCCTGACAACGAGAAAGGTGGGTTTACAAATTCCCTGTGTACCAACCTCTGAGCTCATTAAAACGCCCGGAAAGCCGAGACCTTGTCTAGCAGGGAGCTCATCATTATTCTGGATTGTTTCTAGGTTTGGGTGATGGTATCAGTGGATAGATTTTTTTCTCCATACGCCCAGCAATGTGTCTTTTTGCCGATAGTAAGAAATAATGCATTTCAAAATAACAATATGTAGTCGCTTTTTTCCTCAGCCGTATGTCTGTCAAACTTTAATATAAGATTGTAGAAGCAGCAGATGCACAGCGGGTCATTTTTCTTTTCTTTCGTTTTTTCTTTTATTATTTTTTTTTAGAAGAGGAGTTTTATATCTATATAGGAGCTGGGCGTGCCGCCATGCTTCTACTGTAGCACTGAATGGACAGCCTAGTGCATTTATATGTAGTGGGCGTCCTGGGGTAATGCACCTGTTGGAAGACAAAGAAGAAGAAGTACTATAGAATAAATAACGAAATACATCTTCACTTTACCACTTGATATTGTGGAAAGACTTGAAGCAGTGGTGGATGATGCCACCTTTAGTAGCTAGCTTCTTTTCCTTGGAGGCCACCGTAGCTTCTGTAAATTTTTTCAAAAGGGAGGGATTAGCAAGGGAGCGTTACAATGTAGAATCTCACCACTAGATGATGCAAAAATATGTGGTTTAAAATCATAAAAAATAAATAAAACCTAGTTGTACACATGCTCTAAAAGGTCTCTATGACAGCTAGTAAAATCAGAATATTCCACAATAGTGGGGGGCCGTTGCTTCCATTTCAAATTGATGGGAAATTTTCATTTTCACTTCTAAATTGAAGACAAGGATCTATAGAACATTTTTTTGTTTGAGTGTCAATAAACCAGACCAAACTTATTTTTTTAAACCTAAATAAAGATCTTAAAAAATGTATTATTTCAATCGTGTCAAAACAAAACTTTCGCATCAACTTGAAACTACTAAGGGTCCAGGCACCACACAACAAGTAATTCAGATAACATAGAGGATCATTCTCTTACTTAGAAGATAGTCTTGTGTTTGTATTTTACTCAGAGTTTTGTGTTTTTCTTTGAAGAGACACACAGATGGCTCAGACTACGGTTGAGTCAGAGACGCTTTTCGCAGTCCATCTCCTCATTATTCACAGTGTGGTGTCGATGTTGTCGACGGCAACAGAGCATCAAAAGCATCAAAGCGGCTTCTTCTCACACAGTTTAACCTGAAACAGTCTGATCAGAGTCTCTAGATTTCAAACGAGTCGTCACACCAAAGCTTGTCTTCATAGATTAAAGGAAATACATTCAAACACACGTCTTTATTTGGGTTCATGGACTCTTAATTAAAGAGGACCTATGATGCTTTTTGACTTTTATGACCTATAAACGTTGTTATGATGATTCATAGTCATGCTTAACCATACTAAATTATCAAATAATGACTTACATGCATTTCGACATATTCCCTGCTGACCGTCTGGGGTGTCTGTTCAGAGCACTAAACACTATTCTAGCCAGTCGAGAAGTCACGTGTTCAAAGCGGTCTACCCTTTCATAAATGTGACGTCGCATAAAACTTTGTGACGTCTCCACGCGGATGTTTCCATGTATGGTAATGCTGTCACTTCCCTGTTCGCGTCTGCCTCGCGTCTGCCTCGCGCCCTTATAGGTCCATGCTCGCGCTTCCCGCCACTGAAAGTGTTCCGGAAGGAAGGTAACCAATCACAACGGAGTGGGGTTTGCAGGAGGGGGGGGAGGGGAGCGGAGATGGCCGAAGCACAGGCGGAGGGAGCCGAAGCACACACACTCAAGTGTTGACAGGATGTGCTGGATCGCCAAAATAAGAGAAAGAGCTTCCCGAAAATCTACATAGTTTTTTGTGATGTGATTCGTGTCAGGTTGCTCTATAGCAGTGTAAAACAAGAAATTAAGACCAGAAAAGTAGCATAATAGGTCCTCTTTAAGGTTAACAAGTTGAAAATATTCATCTTACAGCTAGAGGAATCCTCAAAATGTCTTAGTATGAGTATTTTTTTTCGTCGGAGATGAATCAAAAATGCTTTCACAGAAGAAAGGATAGTTAAGGCTGCCAAAAGTACTGACCATATGATACAGGAGCAAGTGTACGAAGAATAATAGTCTTATCTAATAGATAGAAAATTCAGGGCCGACCTGTTCCTGTCATGTCAGGATGTAAGTGTTAAACCCAGAGTCTAAAATCTGTTCTCTGGTTGTTTAAAGATGTGAATAAAATGTGCTTACAACTGTGATAATGCCACTTGGGAGCTTCACAGACAGTCTGTTCTTGAACGGTGATGCTGCCCGTTCTTTTGTGCAAATGAATGCACATATATTCGCTGAGTTTTACCTCGGGGTCACTGTCTTTGTCAGAGTTATCCATCTTGCAGGCTCTCCCCCCACACCTCCTGTCTGTCTGTCTGTCTGTTCGTCTGTCTGTCTCCCTCCCTTTTCTCTGTCTGTCTGTCTTTCTGTCTGTGTGTCTGTCTGTCTGCCCTTTTTTGTCTGTGTCTGTTTGTCTCTCTCTCTCTCTGTCCGTCTGTATGTTTGTCTGCTTATCTGCCTGTCTGTCTGTCTGTCTGTCTGTCTGTCTTTTCTTCTGTCTGCCTGCCTGCCTGCCTGCCTGTCTACCTGTCTCTCTGTCTGTCTGCCTGCCTGTCTGCCTGCCTGCCTGTCTACCTGTCTCTCTGTCTGCCTGCCTGTCTGCCTGCCTGCCTGTCTGCCTGCCTGTCTGCCTGCCTGCCTGTCTGCCTGCCTGTCTGTCTGTCTGTCTGCCTGTTTTGTCCTTCACTTTCACAAACTTTTGATACACCAAATAACAGCAATTACCATTTATGTAATTAATCTCATAGTTTTAAGTTCTACCGAGGGGAAGGGGGCAGATGGGACAACTCTTTGATAACTCGCTTCTGTTCGGCAAATCATTGAACATGCTGCAATTAATTTAATTTAATTCAAACATTCTAAATCAGTCGCTGTT
This sequence comes from Hyperoplus immaculatus, assembly GCA_949357725.1. Classification (NCBI taxonomy): domain Eukaryota; kingdom Metazoa; phylum Chordata; class Actinopteri; order Uranoscopiformes; family Ammodytidae; genus Hyperoplus; species Hyperoplus immaculatus. Next base: position 30,353,341 of record OX442356.1, on the reverse strand, counting down.
TGAACATGAAACACTTTTGACATGATGAGCTAAAAGATAATAGGTGGTGTCAGGGTTGCTTACAGTCACACAGCCACTCTACCTAATGAGAAAGTTCTGAAAGTGCCTCACTAATATTATAGGTAGAGACTACAGCAAGCAATAGAGGACAAGCAACCATTTTAGGTCCAAGCTAAAATATCCACCACAACCATCACATGGATGGATTGCTAGGGAATTCTCTAGGGACTTTTCATGGTTCCCAGACGATGAGTTGATAATGAGTTTGTTGATCCTGACTTGGGGAGAGATTTCTGGCTTTGTCAACAACAATTGATTGGACAATAGATTGGCAAAACAATATGACTCAAGCCCTCATATGACCCTAGGAGCAATTCTAATAACCCTAATTCTTTATTAACTCTAATAAAAAAATTATTAAAATCAGGTGCCGTTCACTGTTCAAAATTTCAGTGAATTTAATATGTTGTCTTAAAGAGGACCTATGATGCTTTTTGACTTTTATGACCTATAAACGTTGTTATGATGATTTATAGTCATGCTTAACCATACTAAATTATCAAATAATGACTTACATGCATTTCGACGTATTCCCTGCTGACCGTCTGGGGTGTCTGTGCAGAGCACTAAACACTATTCTAGCCAGTCGAGAAGTCACGTCTTCAAAGCGGTCTACCCTTTCATAATTTGTGACGTCGCATAAAACTTTGTGACGTCTCCATGCGGATGTTTCCATGTACGGTAATGCTGTCACTTCCCTGTTCGCGTCTGCCTCGCGCCCTTATAGGTCCATGCTCGCGCTTCCCGCCACTGAAAGTGTTCCGGAAGGAAGGTAACCAATCACAACGGAGTGGGGTTTGCAGGAGGGGGGGAGGGGAGCGGAGATGGCCGAAGCACAGGCGGAGGGAGCGGAGATGGCCGAAGCACACACACTCAAGTGTTGACAGGACGTGCTGGATCGCCAAAATAAGAGAAAGAGCTTCCCGAAAATCTTCATAGTTTTTTGTGATGTGATTCGTGTCAGGTTGCTCTATAGCAGTGTAAAAGAAGATATTAAGACCAGAAAAGTAGTATAATAGGATCTCTTTAAGAAAAATATCTGCTTAACTAGTCACACTAGGGCAGGGGTGGCCAACCCGCGGCTCGCGAGCCGCATGCGGCTCTTTGCCCAGCTTCGTGCGGCTCTTCAGTTCATATCAAATTATGTGATTATAATTATTATTATTTTATTTTTTTATACTTTTTTTTTTGTGTGGGCCTATGTGTGTGCATGTTCGCAAACGTTTCATGCGGCTCTTACGTTCGTTTTACATGTTGTCTATTATTTCATTTTTTATTTTATTAATGTGTAGGCCCTATGTGTATGCCTGTTCGCAAATGTTTAATTGAGGACGCAACATAACGTTCGCAAACGTTTGGTGCGGACGCAACATAAAACTGCCCGCTCAGCTTGGAGGGAGGTTTTCCGTGAGTAAACTATTTGTGTCAAGTTCGCTCCGAAACAGCGTGGGAGAGTTCATATTTTTTGTTGAATGTTATGGCAGGCCATTCTGCCTTATATGCCAGGTGTCATTTGCGCATTTCAAGGCTTCAAATCTTCGGCGCCACTTCAGCTCTCTCCATACTAAAAGTAAGTCCCACAAAGCAACATGCATAGTAAGAGAAAAACGCTATTTTAAATTGTTATATTTTTGTTTGTGGACTTGGTTGAACTGAGAGTTTGTGTGTGAGGCAGTGCTGTCGTCTTAGTACTGTAGGAGTCCAGTCCTGTCATTATCACAGGGGCGGCCTTAACGATGTGGGGGCCCGTTTCAAGTCCTAGTGTGGGGCCCCCTGTTTTTTTTTTTTTTTTTTTTTTTTTAATAAATAATGCTTGTGCATGCATGTGCAAGCTCCCCGCGAAAATAAAAACGCCCCCTGCCCTGCAATCTTACTGGCCACCCCAGTTCCCCCCCCCCCAGTTCAAATGTTATTTTTTATTTTCATTTTATTTTTTTAATTACATTTTTTTCCTGATATGTATCCTAGCTCAGAGATGATATGTATTTTTTTTTCTTTCTTAACTTTTTTTGATAGGTAGTTGCCAAGTTCATCACACAAACACTCCAATCCACTGATATGAGATCAGTTTGCAATTTTCAATTACTAAATTAATGGTAGGACTGTGGCCACTAGAACTGGTCTCTGGTCAGCAAAGGTCTTGAAAACAGCATAAGTGTGCTTGTGACATGCGTGCCACCCATGCATGTGTATAGGCACGTGTCCCAGCAGATTTTTTAAATCTGAATAAAAAAATTAAAGTTTGTAGTTAGCGAGTGTAACATGTTCTTAGCAAGGGCAGACTTTCATAAATAAAGGTTTATTTTTTTAGCAAGATATTTGGTCAAAAGCTAGTGGTCATCCGTCCCTCTGTGCAGTTGTTAGGCACCTGGCTGCTAGCAAGTTATGTTGTCTTGCTAATTTTACTATTCATCAGAGCTGAAATAAATATTGACTTTTTCCTTTATTATCTTCGCCAGAATGCACCAGAATGCTTAGATTACATGTTAAGAACACAAAAAAATCTTCTGGGGGGGATGCCCTCAGACCCCCCTTCAGGGGTTTAGTTTTCTGACAAACATTACAATGGATACTAACATGATTTGGGCATTTGGGATTATAAATCATCTTTGAATTGGTTGTACAGCATATCACATGCTATTCATTCAGGGGTGCGATGGCCACCCCACTCTAACTCTGTGGCCTTGGCCACCCCCAGTCAAAATTTCCTAGAATAGCCACTGTGTGTACCCGTGTGTACGATGTGGCTCTTTGCAGTAACACAGTAAAAAATGTGGCTCTTTGTCTCTGACTGGTTGGCCACCCCTGCACTAGGGAGTTTTGTGTTTAGTTCTAATTTGAAAAAATTAACATGATTATACAATACTAAACTAAGTGCATTGGCATTTAGCTAAAAGCCCCACTTAGCATAAGTCTCACAGACCCTTAACAAGGCTGTTGACTTTTAGTATTACCATATAATATGTCAGTATCAAATAGTCAAGTCCGTTTTATTTACACAGCCTAGTAACATGAATACCAATGTGCCTCAGAAGGCTGTATAGTCAGTACAGCAAACAACACCTCTCTGTCCTTTTGAGGTAATGATATAAAAACAACCTGCCCTTTAGAAGTCTTGCTATTTTTAACACATCTTCGTGTCATCTTTGAGCCTACGCACCACAGTACATGATGTGTTCCCTGTCGGTTGAACTCTAAAGACAAATGTACCATATGCTGTTTGAAAGAAAACACACAGATTTGTCAAGACTAGAGTTACAAGTGTGTTGAGTTGCAAATCTAAAGTTTGAATTTTTTTATTTTTTTTTAAGTTAGAACAAACTTCTGCATGCCTTCCCAATTAGTAAAACTTACCGCTAACTGGCAGCTCACTTTTCTCCACTCTATTTTTGGTCCCTGGTTTCCATAGCAATAGAATGGAATGGAAATGATCTCAGCCAGACCTACATAAGGATATGTTGATTTTTTTTAATGTTTTTATTTTATGAATGTGCCTGCTCGGTTAATGACGAAGCTTTTATGCAGAAGAATATATATATGGAAATTCGCCTGGGATTATATTTTAAGTAGCATTATCTTGTCAGACATCTGTTTGGGTCAAAATTTGGACTTGACAGAAGTTATCCAAAGACATTAATATGCAAATTTCAGTTTTCAAAGTTCGCAAAAAAAAGTACTTGAATAATTTAGCGGAGATTTCTAATGCCCGGCCACTCTCAGCTTGAGTGTGTTTGCCCTAAATGGATATTTTATGATTTGTCATTATATGGAAATCTCTCTTACAGCTTTTTTAATCAGTTATCTTTGTCTTTATGTTAGAATAACAGTTTTAAAGTTTAATTCTGATGATTCCGATTTGAATTGGACTTATTCAGAGCTCTTTTATTGGTGGAACTGGCGCCTAGCAACCCACAAAGAAAGAAAGAAAAGAGAAGGGAAAACCAAGAGACACACAATTATAAATAAATAAACAAATAAAACCAAATAAGATAATTTGGCTTTTAAGTGTTACTCCCTTGCATCTTGAAGCCTCTGGCTACTTTTAAAGGTGCAAAGAGGAACTTTGAGCTTTTGTTAATTCTTGCACAAAAGCGGTAGTGTTTTTTACTACGCCAGCTGTTGTTCCAGGGTGAGCGTACACATGACGAAGGCATTAAGAAAAAACTATATATATAAATAGCACTCTTTTCACTGATGGTCTCGTTTGCTGTTACATGTCATTTATGATCATTAGAGGAAAAATGAGACTGTTTCAGAAATATTTAAAAGTTCCTCGTAGCACCTTTAACTACCAATTGAATTTCAGCAGTAAGGCCTGAATGTTGTACAGTTTGAATTGCATGATGTTATAGTAATTCTATTGCCATCCCCTGCACTATATTGTTTTATTGTAATTTTATATTATAAGAGCCAAGAGACTCTATAAATTTTTTTTTCTTTGTAGATAACGTTAGCACTGACAAGTTGTTTTCTTAACATGAATTTATTTAAAATTAGATTAAAATATTCAAAATTTGATCAAAATCTCTCATATGCGGTGGAAAAGTTGAGTCTATTTGCATGGAACTGGTGTAACCAATTAACATTAAATGAACATTTTATAAAGATATAATATAATATGATTTTTAAGGCAAGGCAAGTTTATTTCTATAGCACAATTCAGACCCAAGGCAATTTAAAGTGCTTTACAGGGGCATAACATACATCAAGATTAAGAATAAACATTAGAAAAGCGAATGTAAAATATTTAACCTTATTTCTGTATCAATATGATAAAAGCATAGCCCCAAGTATCTGCATATCATCTGTCACTCAAGGCCCATAGCAACAGAACTAATAAATCATGAAATTCCTTCTAAAAACTCTCTCTTAAATCCATCACTGTCTGCCTTGTTTCAATCTTCATATTGTGTGTTATTTTTTCCCGTGCTGCTAACCCCGGGCATCTTGGAAAGGGCCATTAACAAATCCCTGCACTTTTAGACAGATGAAAACACGGCCGGGGCCATCGATATTGTGTGATTCATGCCTGTGGCTTAAGGTTCTAATATTTCTACCAAGCCGTCTGTCTGGCGGAGCAAAAGTCACTATTTATCACCCCTCATGTCTATGCTGCTGAGATAGGTGTTATGCTGAAAAATATTGTTTTTAGGAGAGCGTGTGTGTCTGTCAGTGTGTGTATGTGTGTGTGTCTGTCAGTGTGTGTGTGTGTGTGTGAGAGTGATAGAGAGAATGTGTGTGTGTGCGTGAAAAATATTATTTTTTAGGAGAGTTTGTGTGTGTGTGTGGTGATGGAACAAGAGAGAGTGTGTGCGTGAGAGAGTGTATGTGTGTGATACTTTGTATGTGTGTGTCACAGTGTGTGTGCGTGTGCCTGTCTTTGTTAGTGTGTGTGATGGACTGTGTGTTTGTGTGTGTGTGTGTGTGCGTGTGCCTGTCTGTTTTAGTGTGTGTGATGGACTGTGTGTTTGTGTGTGCGTGTGTGTGTTCGTGTCTCTGCGTTTCTCTGTGTGTTTACCACAAATCAAACCTCCATATTGCTTCGTCCTTGAGCTAGCTCCTAAAGCACTGATGTAAAATGAGAAGACAGACATCATTTAATTTACTCTGAGTCAACATGTGAGTGAGTCATCGTTCTGTCATCGTTAGCGACCTAGCAAATTATACAACCTAGTTTTTTCTCTTTTTCTTCTAAGGACTAACTGGGTTCAACCACCACGATCATATTATCTCTTTCAATTTTAGGAACAATATTGACAAAGGAAACTGAACAATAACTGAAAGATAATTGATTTTTGTGGTTAACACATCCAACATGCATCAGAATTATTGATGAAGTTACAAGTAGTATTAGGGGACTTCCATTCATAAGGAAACAAATAGTAAGGAAAGACCTGTATTTACCCTTATGAGGAAATCCAGCTAGATAGGCAGCATTCTGAAGAGAGACTCCAGACTTTTCTTTAGTTTGTTTTTTAATAAGTTACTTATAATAGTAAAAGTTTTTTTTAATAGGATTAAATAAAGTGAAAAGGTCTCTACACTTTGAATGGTTCAGAAAAGTATCACAGTTTTTGAACAGAAGGATGTGTGTGTGTGTGTGTGTGTGTGTGTGTGTGTGTGTGTGTGTGTGTGTGTGTGTGTGTGTGTGTGTGTGTGTGTGTGTGTGTGTGTGTGTGTGTGTGTGTGTGTGTGTGTGTGTTAACGTAACACATTGTTCATGGAAAAGCTAAGTAAACCTTCGGTGATCGCTCATGGATTTTAGTCCTTTTACTGTACGTCCAAGTTTTTTTTCTAAGCAGTAGAATCAACGACTGAAACATTTCTTTGGTGCTTCTTGGGATTTTTCTGAACTCCTGCACCAGTGTCATCACTAGTTTGTAAACGCTACCACACTGAGAAATACAGAGAGACTTTTGTGGAGCTGATAGGCTTAATCAACTTTGTGACAACTCGTTTCGCGTTGGCTTGAAAGTAACCAACATTCATTAATATGAAAAAGTTACACACTATAGCTTTAATATAACGTGTAGGTGATAATGGGTTCCTTCTTCTTCCCTCACAGAGGCGGGCTTTGAGCAGTTCCGAGTGGCGGAAAAGGCTCACGGGAACTGGATGAAGCTTTACCTGGAGGGCAACACCTCGGAGACACTGTCCAACATGGGCAAGAAGGTGCTGAAGCAATATCTAGAGGCTCTGGCTGCCATGAGCTCTGCACTCAGCAAACAGCTCGGCAAATATGACATGTACTCTATGATCGCTGGCATGGTCTTCATGTTCCAGGTAAGGACAGAAGGAATTATATATATTTATTTTTTAAGATAATTTTTTTGGCATTTTTTTGCTTTATTAGACAGATTTGGAGAGACAGAGTTGAAATGGGGCAAAGAGGGAAAGACATGCAGAGAATCCCGGGTTCAAATCCCACCCGAGTCTGCTGCAAGGCCTGGGCCCAGGGCAGGGGGGGAGGGGGACACTTTACCCACTGTGCCACAAGCACCCAGAGGAATTATATTTATTGTTACAACTTTAAAGTATGGAAGACTATTAGGGCCAATTGAGAGAAAAAAAGTGAGGAGGACATTTTGTTTATCATTGTATTTTGAGAAAAAATTTTAAATGTTGAGAATAAGTTGAATACAATTTTTGTTAATGAAGTAGAAATTTAATCAAATGTAAATAGACTCAACAGTTTCTAGACTGTGGTCATGTTGGAAAGATGTTGAAAGATTCAAACTTCCTGTATCAATAAGTAACTCATAAGCAAAGCGTTAAAACCCAAACAATGCATTCTTGGCTACAACCCCATTTTCACCGAAACCAGACAGTAGTCAGCTGCCAGTTGTCAGTTGGCACCCTAAAATACCATTGTTAAGAAAATCTAATAAATAACATTACATTAATCACTACAGCAAGGCTTAGCAGAATGGAGAAAGACATACAAACACATCACACACAACTGGAGCGAGCACAAACAAGTTGGGGTTTCAGTTTTTTGCCCGGGGACATTTCAGCAGGTGGGGATTGAACCGCCAAACCTGGCAGACGATCAATGGACGACAGCTTTACCTCCTGAGCCACAGATACACACAGGGAAACTAGGCTTTCACAAACAACCATGTCCATATTTTGAAAGCTTTATTTTTAGATGGAGGAAAACAGTTCAACGAGGAACTTTTAAATATTTCTGAAATGATCAAATGTTTCCTTTAATGATCCTAAATTATCTGTAACAGCAAACAAGAACATCAGCGTAAAGAATGTTATTTTCATGTAGTTATTATTTATGCCTTTGCTTGGGTCTGAATCCCAGCCAAGTCAGGCAAAACGATTTACAGCAGGCAGACTGGAACAGCCTGTGTTCATAAATGATATTAAATCAAAGTTGACTTTGCTTCGCCATCGTCATATAACATAAATACATTACCTCATCACGATGCATCCTATGGTCTCCCTTTCACTCGCTTCCCAAACATTCACGCCCCGCCAGTACTAGCAAAAATCTTAATAATAGCAGCCGTCCAAAGAGGTCGCTATAATCAACAAAAATGTTGCTCCCGATAGTTAGCTTTCACCCTGTGTGGTGGCTGCTGCTATCGGTGCATGAATGGAAATAGAATGAGTGTGAACAGGTCTCTCTTGTAAATGAGAATCCAGTCTCAAGCGATTACCTGTATGATTATAGGGATAAACTTTCTTTTTTTACAGGTTGTGCTGTTATAAGTAACATAAATTCAACAAAATGTCGAATAATTAACCCATAACATTTCCCCTGTGTTTCCCTCCATTCTCTCCCAACCCTTAAGCTCCTGCTGGTGCTGGTGCTAGCGATGCCTGAAGCCCTGAGCGGTGAGGCAGTGGTGGATCTCCCCGTGCTCTCGTCTCTGCTCTCTCTGCCCTTCTACCTGCTGTGTCTGCTGTTCTCCTCTGTTCACGTCCTGGTCTGCACGTCTGCTGAGAGCTCCTGCTACTTCTGCAGCCTTTCCTGGGCACTCGTGTTCGCCGCAGTCGCCTTCTCCGCCGCCATGTTTTGTATTCTGGTCGCTCTGGCAGCGCGGCGACTCCCACTAGGCCAGAGGGTCTACGGCAAGGTGAGTTTGAGTTTTTTTTTTTTTTTTTTTTTTTTTTTTTTTCACTTTTTTCATTTTTATAGTAAAATTAACATAGACAGTCTACAGTTAAAATAATACAGTAAACAAAAAACAAAACAGACACCAAAATAATAATAATTGGTTTGGGAGTTACATTTCTAGCAGTTCCTCTTCTCTCTTCGTGTCATCATCGAAGTCATTTGTGCATCGTCGCCAGTTTTGGTTGAGTTTGAGGTTTTAAAATTAAGTTGGAAAACACAGAGACAGTGGGACGTGTGGTAGCAGATGTTTGTGAGTGCAATGTACTATACAACATATACAGTATATGTTGTATATCTCGACCCCTCCATTCTCTCAAATTTCAGACCGATTTCCAAACTTCCCTTTCTGTCCAAACTCCTTGAGCGTGAAGTCTATGTCCAGCTAAAATCTTTTCTGACCAGCAACAACATCTACGACAAATTCCAGTCTGGTTTCAGAACAGCCCACAGCACAGAGACTGCTCTCCTAAGGGTGCTGAACGACCTGCTCCTGGTCGTTGACTCAGGTAGCCCTGCGATCCTTGTGCTCCTGGATCTCACAGCAGCCTTCGACACGGTGGATCACAGGATACTGCTCTCTAGGCTGGAACACCAAGTTGGAATCAAAGGCACAGCCCTGAAGTTCTTTCAGTGCTATCTGGCTGACAGGAGCTTCTCTGTCCTGCTTGGGGATTTCTTTTCCCCTGTTGCCCCCCTCACCTGTGGGGTCCCCCAGGGCTCTATACTAGGTCCCATCCTATTTCTACTATACATTTTACCCCTAGGGGAAATCCTGGTTAAACATAATATTTCCTTTCACTGCTTTGCCGACGACATCCAGCTGTATCTGCCCCTTAAAATCAATGGGCAGTCTACACTCCAGCCACTACTCGATTGTCTGGCTGACATCAGATCATGGTTGGCGGCAAACTTCCTCAATCTCAATGAGAGCAAGACGGAGGTCATGATTTTTGGAAAAATCCCTCCTGCCTTCTCCACCGATGTCCTAGGTCCCCTTGCATCCAACATCAAGCCCTCGGTCAGAAATCTTGGCGTGATATTCGACAGCGCTTTTAAATTTGAGCAACAGGTCAGTGGAGTTGTTAAGAGAAGTTTTTACCACCTGAGAACACTAGCCAAGCTCAAATCATACCTGCCTCGGAGCGACCTGGAGAGAGCTATTCACGCTTTCATCACATCACAGCTGGACTACTGTAACGCTCTCTACACTGGCATGGATCAATTGCAGCTTCGCCGCCTGCAGTTGGTCCAAAACTCTGCCGCCCGACTCCTCACCTGCACCAAAAAACGTGATCACATCACCCCGGTCCTTGCATCACTCCACTGGCTTCCCATCCGTCACCGTATTGACTTCAAACTCCTTCTAACCGTTTTCAAATCCCTCCATGGTCTGGCCCCTACTTACCTCTCTGACCTCCTACACCACCTCACCCACACCAGAGCACTACGGTCAGCTGACCAACTGCTGCTTGAGGTGCCCAGATCCAGGCTAAAGACCAGGGGTGACAGAGCCTTTGCGGTCGCAGCCCCCAGGCTCTGGAACAGCCTTCCCCTCCACATCCGTGCAGCACAGTCCCTAAATGTTTTTAAATCACTTTTAAAAACCCACCTCTTCTCTCTTGCCTTCTACTAGACCACTCCTGCAGGCATTCTCGTTTTAACCTCTGTGTTGTTGTTGTTTTTATTTTCTTATTTGTTTCTTTTTAATTGTGTTAAATCCTGTTTTTACTGCACTAATTGTTCTTTATGTGAAGCACTTTGGTGGGGCTTAGCCGTCTGTAAATGTGCTATATAAATAAACTTGACTTGACTTGACTTGACTTGTATATAGTATAGAAAAGATAGCACAATTCAAGTTCCAAAGTTAAAGCTATAGTGCATAACTTTTTTCAAATTCTTTATGAATGAATGTCGGTCACATTCAAGCCATCTCCAAATGAGTTGACGCAAGGTTGATTAAGGATGATCAGCTCCACAAAACTCTCTGTATTTCTTTTTTTTTAAGATATTTTTTGGGGCATTTTTTTATGCTTTATTGATTATGCAGAGAGACTGTGGTGAAATGGGGCAGAGAGGGGAGTGACATGCAGAGAGCGACCGCGGGTGGGAATCGAACCCGGGTCTTCTGCTGGGCCCGGCCCGGGGGGGACGCCCTACCAACTGAGCTAAGGGTGCCCCCTCTCTCTGTATTTCTCAGTATGGCAGCGTTTACAAATTAAGGCTAAATAAGTTGCGTACGTTTTTTCATTAAGAACACGGTCTTATTTATAATGGGGACCTGACAAGCCACAAAAGACACTTAAGAGAAGGGAAGTAGGGATAGGACATAGAATACATTAAGCTTAAAATACAATTTAAAATGACATAAAATGTTATTTAGATAACAGCTAAATTAGCAATAAGAACACAGACATCAATTAACAAGGGTAACATTAGAAGTGCACATGGATGAATAGGAATTGAGAAAACATCACAAATGGCTTGTTGGAGAACTAGGATGTAGATAAGCAACTACAGTTGTAACATTAAACAATGATTGCTCTATAAAGAAGAAAAGTAAAGGGTAATGTGAGGACATGCATGTTAATCCAGCTGTCTATGTCTATGTCTAATTTACTGCTGTTTAAAAGATCGATGTATTTTCTCTGGCATTTAATTTTTCTTCCGGCGTGTAGAGATTCATTACTTACTAGAGATGTTCATCATTTATTTGAGAGTATCTACTAAATCTACTGCGGCTCAGACATGCTCGGGTCTATTGTATCCTCACTATGATTTAGCAACGTTAGAAAAGTCTTAACTAGTACTGCTTTAAATCACTGAGGAAAGGTTTTACTAGATTTATTAGCAAAGGGCCTGTCTTAGTGGATTTGAGAGTCTGGGCACCATTTGTATGAATCAAATTGAGCTCGGCTGTATGCACAACTTGCCATGTATATTTCATGGGGGATTTTCAGGGTTGGCCCTAGGTTTGCGGGGGCTCTAAGCAGTATTTTGAATTGGGACACCCCCCACCCCACCTTCCTCATTGTAACATGTTGCCTCTCTTCACATGGCTATGAAACAATTTTGTGTTTTGCAAATATAAATTTTAGCTCACATAATGTACAAATCAGCATGTAAAGACTTGTGCACCCATTAGTAATCCCATATTTCTTGTGATTTCTTCAGGAACTTGTAAATCTAATTATATGAAGTGACACAATAAATTCCAAACTGATGAAATGTACAAACAAAACATATGGATGCTGCAATATGAAAACAATGATAGCCCTTTCTTAAAGCAGCCACCTCCAAAAGTCATTGATTTGACCGTCAGAGCTGCAAACTGTCCAAGAATAGCTTGTATAAGAATATACTTCTCCCAGTTTGACTTAACTTTACTTCTCTGCGTCTTGTTCCTTTATTTAGTTCAACTTTGTTTTTACCACATAATCCTTGGAGTGCTTTGTTTGGTAGGGGACAGCAGAGCTTCATTTTTGTTAAGGAAGTTTACTTTTTATTTCGTTATTGTCTTATCTTTTTTAATAAAATGCATTTTCTTTGGCCGCCCCATAGAGATTAAGGGGCATTAGGCAAATGTCTATATCGCTTATATTGCTTAATGGCTAGTGCCAAGTATGAAGAATGAAAGAGCGCCCTTAATTATTCCTTAATTGCACTGCAGTATTGCACAGAGAAATAGTACTTTAATAATGATGGTGTAGCGTTAATGTTGACAATGACACTCAAAAAAACATAATGTATAATGTTTAGACCTTTTAAAAGTATGAGAATATTTATATTGTTTAAGGCACTGACTGTTGATTAGTGTGCAATAAGGTCCCTAAAAAATTAACCAATAAATAAGTCATAAAAAAAGAGCTTTATACAGTGTTTCTAAATCTCCAGTGGCGATACTGTATTTGCAAAAGCCAACAGCACGACATCTGGGCAAAAACAAAACATGAATTTGTTACCAAAGCCGCTACAGTCGCCTCTGCTGCGGGTTTACACTCTATACACTACGTCCCAGAAGTCACAACCGCCCATTGTTTCCAGAATTAAAAATCTGGTCACATTTCTCAGAAAGCCCACTGCCTGCCTGTCTGCCTGCTGCACTGAAGCATGGAACACAATCCATGCATTTTAAATAGCATATGTATTGTAATGTTTTTATAACGCAACTTTATGACCCCATAATCATTGCTCTCGTTAAAAAATATGTTCAAGCCGACCAGAATAAAATCTGTTGAGATGAGTTTGGTCTGGAGCTACATGGAGCCTTCCTCTCTGTGTGGAAGCAAGTTTTCTTTTGCCCTAGTGTGGCATTTTTGAAAAGGAGAAAGCAGTCCTATACATTTTTCGACTATTAAGGCGAAAAAAACATTGTTATTTCAAGTACTGGTCATTTAATAGATTTTTTGGCTATTTTGCTTCCATAACATGTCTTCTTTCATACTAGTATTAAAGGTCCAACATTTACATTAAAAGTGGTTTATTTATGTTAATATAAGTGTTAAATCGCTCTTTATTCATACAGTGATCACTTACATAATCTGCATGTAATTGGCAAATAAACTTATTGGAGGATCCCGAAATTTTTATCCAATCACAAGAGAGAACACTACAAACTGACACCCGTCTCACTCATAGTGTCACTGCCGGTGCACGCCAGAGCAACAGATGGGTGAATGTTTATGCACCTACAATGGCGGAGCAGGTAAAAATGCTTCCCAATGTCTGTTTTGATGGTTTTTATCATGTTTTATCACACTTATGGATCTGAGATGATGCTAGATAACTCGCTGCTTGAAGACCGCAGTGCATTAATGTGGTGACGTAGGGAGGAGCGAGGGGACTGCTAACTGCAGTAACTGACAGGAAGTTAGCTAAAAGAACCATTCCGCTTACAGCACCTTTAAGGTGTTTATCTTAAGCCCCTATCTCACTGGGCTGCGACTGTTTGCGACAAGTTGGAGACACAAAATTGCGACAAAATATGCCAATTGGCGACAATTTTCACTTGCAGTCTCACTGAGTTGCTACTTACGAGACGTTTGCGAATGTCCTTGCCGGGAGGTCGCATTTATGTCTCACGAACGTCTGGCGAGTGTCGCACAAACGGAATGTCAGTCTCATTTTTGTCTCAAAGCAGTCGCAATTTAGTTTCATATGTCGCCAAACACTCGCCAAACCCTCGCAAAGTTGTCTCACACTTCTCGCACTTTCTGACTCGCGGAGACTAAATTGAGAAGGGTTTGCGACGCGTGCGACACACCTGCGACGACTCTGAGACTATTTTGAGACTGATTTCTCGCACACTTTTTTTGAACATGTTCAAAATTCATGCGACAGGACTGCGCGGCTCTGCGACTCATGCGAGGAAATTGAGACCTCCGCGAACGTTTGGAGACAGTTTAGAGACTCCCTCGCGAATGCAGTCTCCAACTTGTCGCAAACAGTCGCAGCCCAGTGAGATACGGGCCTTACTATACCATGTCTTTTTGCGCCTGTATATTTCTCCTATACAACCATTGTTAATGGCTATTTGACAAAGTTTTTTTAATGTTCTGAACCAAATATCTGAACTTCTAAAGCATTTACGTCAACCTAACTTTCCATCATCCTTAGTGCTTAGGCTAATTATGTTAGGGAGAAAAGGCAGGAGATGTGCTGTTACAGTGAAATACAAACGTACAAGGTTGAAAAGTCCAGAGAGACAAATGAAGCTTTAGCACAGTAAACAATTGTGGCCAATAACCCAGTGTTGTGTCAGCATTTTCAGTTGGTTTCTTGGTATTTCAAATTTGTGTCATGAATTGTTAATGTCATTTTTTGTGCCCTTCTTATAACAGCTATGATAAAAATTACCTTATGCAAATGCGAGTAATTGTCAGCAAGGTTTAGATGGCCTTTCTAAAAGTGAGCAATCAATCGGGGATATAGGTATTCAGGTGGAAGGACTTCAATCTTTAGTGTTTGTTTGAAGTGGCTTAAAAGATGAGACCTCTCCAGAGCTGCACCGCTTTGCTCATTATAATTTATCTCTAAAGGTTAAGTCCCAGCCATCTCCCTTCTGGGAACTTTGAGAAAGTGCTGATACGGACAAACGAAAAGTCATGAGAGAAATCCACTCGGGCCATTAGGTCGGGTGTAGAAATGTAACTCCCTCTTATCTCTCTACACTGTTTGGAACATGGTTGAGGGAATATACTGGCCCTGTAGAGATTTTCTGTGACTTGGGATTCCATGAGAAGACGGATGATACCACTTTAGAATTAGAAGTCGGACAAGAAAGCTGTATCTTGTGGCATGTAGTCGAGCAAAGTATCCTTTGCATTTTAGGATCTGGAACCATAGAAGCTTTGGGCGTTTTCCTTGATGAATTATAAACTGTCCTCAACTATAAAATGTGTTACCTGTGATGATCAGTTAGTTCAGAATCTCCCTGCAGATATATATTTTTAACAAAACCTTTATCTAATCTTAGAGAGGCGATATACAGCATTTCAGCTTAGTTGCACTGACTTTAAGTTAAAGGTTCAGTAAGCGGAATGGTCAGTTTTTCTTCCTGTCAGTGACTGCAGTTAGCAGTCCCCTCCGTCGTCCCAGTGTCACCACATTAATGTACTGCGGTCTTCAAGCAGCGAGTTATCTAGCATCATCTCAGATCCATAAGTGTGATAGAACATGATTAAAACCATCAAAGCAGACATTGGGAAGGATTTTTAACTGCTCCGCCATTGTAGGCGCATACACATTCACCCATCTGTCGCTCTGCACGTACACCGGCAGTGAGACGGGTGCCAGTTTGTAGCGTGGGATCTCCGAAAAGTTTATTTGCCGATTGCATGCAGAACAAGTGACTGAGAGATCGGCTTTATGAAACGCGCACACTATAGAAGTGATCGCAGAGCAATTTAACACTTATATTAACATAAATAAATCGCTTACTTTACATATAATATTGCTATCATTATTAAAATCCGATTGATTACCTTGAAAGCGACATATTGATTTGTTCCGTGTCTACGTAGTTCTAAAAATTTACTGTCACGGCCCGTCGTAATGGAAGAAATCTTTTATCTCCGTAAAAACCTTTGTGATGAAAAACAATTAGTGTCCTCTGAGTCATGGCTGACACACTCATTTAGATATTGATATCAGATAACGTAGCTGTTTTATTGTCGCATTATTAATTATTAATAGTAATGCATTTGAAAGAAGTCTTCTCTATATACAGTTCTTCTAAAGACTTTTTCTGACAGGATAAAATATTTAGCATATTTCTGGACAGTTTTCAGCAACATTTAAAATTCAAAAATACTTCAAAAATCCAGCTTGAATGAGTTAGCATTAAGAAGAAAAAAGCAGGGACATTTTGTGCAGACCCAAAATCAAAGTCAGAAAGGGTAAGAAACTGTCAGGTAAAGTCTTGGTACATCACTTGAATCAGTTTGGATCCAAGTTCAAAGCTGCGTCTGGTTTGATTTGACAAACGCCTGCATCAAGGGCAACTTTCAACACCCTTACTGGAGATGTCCTGATTAGTTTCTCTGTGCGAGAGAGAGTTGAAATACTTGGAAGATTAAGGAAGCATACAGTATGTTCACGTTTTGTTCTTTTGGTTTATGCCCCGGCTTCTGCAAATTGGATAATGTGTTTTTGTCAAAGTGCTTTCAAACAGTTTGGTAGACCTGAGAAAAAGACTAGTCGTGTTATTTCAATGACAAAATCTGCCTTTTATAATATGAATGTTATTGCTAGTTATTTCTGGATGGATGGATAGATAGATAGATATATAGATAGATAGATAGATAGATAGACAGACAGACAGACAGACAGACAGACAGACAGACAGACAGACAGACAGACAGACAGACAGACAGACAGATAGATAGTGTACTTTAACAAATGTATTAAGTCACAAAACCTTTTTTAAGTATAGCCTAAAATATAACAGTTTACAAAATGTAATTTATTATTTATTTAGAAGAAGAATAGACGGGTCAGAAAGAGTTTGGGTTCAATATCCTGCCAGTGGAATATCATGAATCAAATCCACGTATAAGACCTGAGGATAGTTGCAGCATGTCTAGTGGTATTATGATTGATTGCGTCAGTTTCATAGCACTTTTGCCAAAAATCATACCAATGCACTGATGGATGGAAAGATGGCTTTAGAAGTCTTCCAGTAGCCTTAGGGCAAAATATTACATTTTAGACAAAAATGTAACAGTCCTGTCATTTCTATGTGATTTTTCTCATGGTGTAAAGAAAGGGCATTGACAGGGCAGAAGAGTAATATATCCTTTATTCAACCTCAAATTCACACCAGACTTCAGTTGAAGTTTCGATTGACAGACGTTGTGATGTACACTGTGTGCACAATTATTAGGCAAGTTGTATTTTTGAGGATTAATTTTTATTATTGAACAACTACAGTGCTCTCGGTCAATCCAAAATGTTAATGAACCTAAACCTGAATGTTTAAGAAAGTAAAAGTGAGGTTTTGTCTTTCTTACGAGAATATATATATATGTGCAGAATTATTAGGCAACTATTAGTGTGCAGAATTATTATGCAACTAAATAAAAAAAACTAAAATGTTCCCATCTCACATGTTATTTTCATCAAAAATTATTTTACAACTAAACATGTCAAAAAAAAATCAGTGACCAATATAGCCACCCTTCTTTTCAATAACTGTCACAAGCCTTCCATTCATGGAGTCTGTCAGTTTCTTGATCTGTTGGCGATCAACTTTTTGTGCAGCAGCAACCACAGCCTCCCAGACACTGTTCCGAAAGGTGTACTGATTTCCTTCACTGTAAATATCCTGTTTAAGCAGGGCCCGCAGGTTCTCAATAGGGTTTAAGTCAGGTGAGGAAGGGCCATGTCATTATTTTTTCATCCTTAAGGCCTTTACTGGCTAGCAATGATGGAGCATTGTCCTGCATAACAATCATGGTCTTCTTGAAAGATGCAGACTTTTTCCTGTACCACTGCTTGAAGAAAGTAGCTTCTAGAAACTGGCAGTAGGTTTGGGAGTTGATTTTGAGGCCATCTTCAACCCGAAAAGGTCCAACTAGCTCATCTTAATAATACCAGCCCATACCAGTACCCCACCTCCACCTTGCTGGCGTCTGAGTCGAAGTGGAGCTCTGTGTCCGTTACTGATCCAGCCACGGGCCCATCCATCTGGTCCATCAAGAGTCACTCTCATCTCATCAGTCCATAAAACCTTTGAAAAATCTGTCTTCAGATATTTCTTGGCCCAGTCTTGACGTTTCAACTTGTGTGTTTTGTTCAGTGGTGGTCGGGTTTCAGCCTTCCTTACCTTGGCCATGTCTCTAAGCACTGAACACCTTGTACTTCTGAGCACTCCAGGTAGGTTGCAGTTCTGGAATATGGCAGAACTGAAGGATAATGGGTTCCTGGTAGCTTCACGTTTGATTCTTCTCAAATCTTGGCAGTTAAATTGCTTCTTTTTTTCTCAATATGTTTCTTGCGACCTTGTTGGCTATTTGCAACAAAACGTTTGATGGTTCTGTGGTCACGCCCCAATATCTTAGCAATTTCAAGAGTGCTGCATCCCTCTGAAATACTTTTTACAATTTTTGACTTTCTCCTTAGGCCACACCTTAACTCATTACACAAATACACATCACCTGGTATGCTTAAACCCAATATTAGGTTTATACAGCTTGAATTTGGGAAATATGCATAAAAATTATGATATGGCCAATTTCCTCACTTGCCTAATAATTGTGCACACAGTCTATATAAAAGGCTCGAGGCTTCTTAGAAATGATTGTTCTGTGTCATGTCCTTCAAATTAACAGAAGATTTCCTTGCCGTCGTAGTGTCTTTTATTTTAATAATTGATGGAATAGTTATTAGACATTTATTCACATTCTGGTGGAGACGTACATTAGAAGATCAATACCGCTCATATTTGACAGTTAAATATGAGGCTACAGCAGCCAGTTAGCTTAGCTTAGCAACAAGGAGAGAAAGAAGTCACCCGCCTATAGAAATCTAAATATTTAGTTTTTGTATCGTCAGAATACGTATAAGTAATTATTCTATGAAAAGTCTGGCTTAGTGGCTGCACATATTGATCGAAAAGGAGGGGGCCAAGTATTTATCCTCCAGGTCACGCTGACCTGCTTTAAATAACGCTTGCCAAGTGAGATTTAATATTTCTGATATAATAATGATTCGACGTCATTGGAAATTAGGGTCACCCCTCAATGATCTCTCGGGTATAAATAAAGGTTGAATTTATTTCCTGTCGTGGAAGTTGGACCCGAACCAGTTTTAATCAGATATGTGTGTGATATATTGCTAAGGCAAGGTAATTAAAGGTTGAAAACTAATGTGGAAATATTATAGTATGAAAAATGTATTCTGTATGGATGCTAATGCTATAAAGTAATGCTCTTGAGTCATAATGTGAATGGATGAGTATACAACCGTCTCACTAAAGGACAACATGATGATATGTTGATTTTATTTTAGATTTCACAACGGCAATGGTAGGTTGAAAAAGGATGGGGGAATTATTATAGTATTTAATATAATATGATTTGATTCTTTGCTTTGGCAAAATTGCTTTTAAAAAAACTTTCATGCAGAGAGAGAGAGAGAGAGAGAGAGAGAGAGAGAGAGAGAGAGAGAGAGAGAGAGAGAGAGAGAGAGAGAGAGAGAGAGAGAGAGAGAGAGAGAGAGAGAGAGAGAGAGAGAGAGAGAGAGAGAGAGAGAGAGAGAGAGAGAGAGAGAGAGAGAGAGAGAGAGAGAGAGAGAGAGAGAGAGAGAATGGGTAAATCCCGCTTAACCAAAGACCTGACTCAACGCCTCCACTTGTGTGTGGGTGGAAGGAACAATATTTCTGGGGATTTTAGAACTACTTTGAAACGGATATGAGTGATTGCAAAAGAGTTTAAATTAAAAAAGTGTATGAAAATGAATGCAACCCTAGAGCTGTAGATCCTACATTTGCAACATCTGAGTCATATATTTGATTATTTTTTTATATTTAATATTATTTGAAAAAAGAGTTTCATTAAAAAAAGAAGAAAATAACTAAATAGTATATTATGTAAGAATGAAATATTGAAATGTAAATATTTAATGTCACACTATGCCTATATGTGAAAACGGACCACAATGTTAGCTTGTAATTGGTTCCCTGAAGTGAAGTCAGTCCTTCAAGGTTAAGATGCTTGTCTGTGTACTTGAAAGTTTGTTTGTTGGGTTAAAATATTGCTGCAGCATAAACTAAGAAGTTGGCTGAACTTTAGTTGAACTTGCATCGCTATGGCAATGGGCTGTCACCGACCAGTAAAGTAATTTGCATACAAGTACGCGATTGGACAAACACCAATTTTGAAAATGTGATGGAAGCATCCATAAATTTGTGAATGACAGCTCAGGGTCGCTGTGTGCTGCTGTGCTATTGGGAACTATACATACTGTAGAAATGTGTGAGTGATGTAACCTTATGAATTAGCAGAGCAAACTGGATAGCATTCATTTTTAAAAAGGTAATTTTAAGAGGAGAATATGCATCAATTTAGACACAATTTCTTTTTTCTTTTTAGTTTGAAACGATTGAGGTTGACATATAAGATCAGGTTTAAGTGGTTTTATTATGTAGCACATGGATCGGTTCACTGGTGACACAGATGAAGGTTTTTCATTGTTGAAGCAGATTGGTATGAATCACTCGAGCAGCAGTTTCATTCAAATATTATCCCACGGAGTTGGACAATTATAACTGCCAATCGATCCACGGTGCAGAGGTGGGCGAGATGAGAGTGGGCAGAGTGAGTGTGCAGTCAGGCGTGTGTGAGTGTGTGTTTGTGTGTGGTTGTCAAGTTCAAAATGGTCTTAAATGAAATGGATTTTTTGATGTAGTAAACACACATACCCCTAAGATTGTCTGTCAGTGTTTATTTATTTGTTGGTTTTGGCTACGAAACATCATGCCAGATCTTCATCACGACCGAAAAAGTTCCATGTGTTTTGAAAGGCCCGATGGTAGTAGGGTTTTTCGATGGGGACGCAGTAAGTGGGTGGGGTCTGTGGGTCCTCACCCATACAATTTAGAATGTCCTGCTTTTTGGTGACTTTTTATGCACCAATTTGTGCATCGATTTCTGGCGGAATTTATTTATACAAAGGAAAAGACTACATTCAGGTACCTTGTGACACAAATATTATAGAATATAATAAGTAGTAAGGCTCTTAAGCATTTAAAAAATGTATCTACTTTAATTTAATTTATCAAAACTTTTTGCACACTTTTTTGCTTGAATAAAGTAGCCTACATCTCTACAACAATTCTATTAGAGAAAATTGACATATTGTCTCAATGCACTTTTTCTTCTCTTCTCTCCTTCTCTCCTCTAGTCTCAATTGAGTAGCGTCGGCAGTGACTGGTCGCTATCAGACCTGGATGTTTTGCTTTTGGCCGGCACCATTGGACACACGCTAAGTTTAGCGGCTAGCAGCTTCGTGGAGGAAGAACACCAAACCTGGTACTTTCTCCTCAACACTCTCTGCCTCGCCGTTTTCCAAGATGTCTGCCGAAAATACTTCAGGGAACAGCGTAGCCACGGAGATGATGATGACGAGCACATTCTACCTTCCAAAGACTGTCATCATCCCTCCGCTCACCCTAAAGCAGAGATGTACTCAGAGAAGTGGCTAGCGTTAGCGACGCCGCCGTTCACTCTGGTCTGCTGCCGACTGCTGCGCTCGCTCAACCAGACGGGAGTGCAGTGGGCGCACCTCCCCGACATGGGACACTGGCTCAACAGGTGGGGTTTAACTAATCTCATATAATTATGAATATTATAGAAAAGTGCTATATCAGGTGAAATCAGTCACACATACAGTAAAAAGCTCTTAAAGGTGGAGACAGCGATTGTCAAAATCAGTGAATATCTCCTCACGATCCGCTACATGTCTTCTGTGTGAGCACAGTGTTACTACACAGCCTAGGCTCTGTAAACGGGTAGCTACGATGGGATGTACAGTATGTACAGGTAGCAGATCTTAATGAAATATTCACTGATTTTGACAAAAAGTGATTTTGTCAACAAGATTTCTCCAGAATCACTTACTCCACCTTTAAGTCTTGAGTTGGAATCTTCAAACGTAACAAATTCATTTGGTTTGAAGAAATATTGTCCATCCAAACGCAGCTGTAGTTGTTTTTTCTGTCCTACACAGCTAGCCCTTTAAACGGATATAGTGTATTGTACTTATGTGGGAACATGCACTGCAGGTGACAAGGCATTACAAAAACTAACTTCCAAGGGAAGGCCTCAGTTAAAAATATGATGGGTAATAAATCCGTGGTAAACTTGAGGTTTTCATGTTGATGGAATTTTTAATGAATAAATCAGATGTTTTAAATATAGACGTTCTGCACTCACATGGGGATAAATTCATTATAGAAAAAGACAGATGCCAATTTGGTCGAGAAACCAAAAAATCCCGTATAGCCTCAGCTGGACTGGAATGCAAAGCAGGGACAAGATATTCAATCTCACATTTTCATCTCACACCGACACATAAGAGTTTGAGATCAGTGTAAGAAATTCATTCCTTTTTCTCTGAGGAATTCTGAAAGCCATTATGGGGATAAAATATAGGAAATGGTCCAATAGAGTAGACATATTGCACAGGGCTAGTTTGAGTGAAAAAAATACAGCTAAATTACACTTAATAACAAAATATGTCCCTGTATTTTTCTTTCATTGCAGCATTTTAAGAAAAGGTATCAGTGTTGTCACTTATCAAGTCTTGGCTCCTCACATTTAAACGTCCCAAAGTAGTTTTCTTTGCCGTTAAGCCGACAGCAACCCTCCTCCGCTTAGAATTTTCTTTGAAAGATTCAAGGAGGCAAAATAGCCTTCTGTGATTACCTCCGACTGAAAAAAGCGAGTGATTTCTCTGTAAGACTGGCGGCTGTGTTTCGCAAGGCCATTAATATTCTGCTAGCGACAGAACAGGGCAGGGAATTATGGTTTTGTTCTTTAACATGCAACACAATGTGGGAATGGAGATGTGGATCTTGACCTTTTCCCTGTCCGGTGTTGCCCTTTCGTCCTCCCACCGCTGCCTATTGCTTGGGTAATGAGATCTGGGGTAGTAGCCTTAGGCCCTGTTCTCACGGCAACGCGAAACTGTGCAAACGCGGAAAAATTCCCGCGGTTGCACTATATCATGTACATGAAAACAGCAAACGCAGGCATGAAACCGCAAGTTTTTGAGGGAGGATTTTTTGGAAAACACAACGGTTTTGGTTTCGTGTGAACACCGAAACCATTTCCCCTGGTAACGCTGACGTCACGGCTCCACTTCACGTATGCATAGTCTATAACATTTGCTGTCAATACCCACACGCGAGTTATAAAGTTAGAAGACAACATAACGTGCAGGGCTTAAATAGGCCTATAACACTCGCCAATTTAGTCTGTAGTCTATTAGTAAGTTATTGATACCATGCACCCTCCACTTTGTCTGGGGAAAGATTTGTGCTCTGCCGCTTTTTCTAGCAAAATAAACTTGTGTACACGGCTCTCTACATTAAAAAAACACTATCCATAGTTCAGCGCGCAGCGGTTAAGTTATTGTTCAACAAAAGGAGCATTAAGGCTACGGCTTCACAGTAAAAGCATTTCACTGGCTAAACATTAACAGCATTTCACCGGACAAACGTGAGTTGACTTTTATTTTGAAGTACGCCCAACAGGAAAAGTAGCCGCTCACAAAGCCCCTTCACTATCAGCATGTCTTCTGTTTTCACGAGTTCAATGCGGTGAAATAAGAGGACAGAAAGCTTGTCATTTACAATACTTGTAACCCCAAGTTTACATCAACCGCTTTATGAACGTTAGTGGCATTAATTTTCGGTTTCAGTAAGGTTTTATACATTAAATTGTACCGGAAAAGCTATCTACTACTACCTTGTACCGCCAACTGCTGGCCTGGCATGCTTACTACATCGATTTCGTCCCGTTTCCTCTGATAACATGTGCACGGGTGAAGATGTCAGATAAATTGTGTCTGAACGGGGTTTTTAAAAAAAACAAAAGCGGGAAAACTGTCACGTTTTCACCATGAGAACAGGGCCTTAGCCTTAGCCCGTAAGACTATATGGTTATGCCTCTAGTCTCAAATACCCAACTTTATACTGCTGTCAGATACAGCTAACGGCTAAATATGCGGATTCTATATTCAACTTTGATTATGTAATTTGAGGTTTTCGTGTAGACTCTAAATCGAGCGGACATTTTGCTGGAGGATATGTTTCATCTCATCCGCATGTTGCTGTCTTGCTCTGCTTTCTTTTTTTTCTGATTGATTAAATAACTGAATTATTTATTTTTTCTAATTAAACTTTAAGGTAAGGGAGATGTGGAAAAAATATTATATAACAATTTTTATGATCTCGATTCTATCACAATTCTTTGTTTTTGTACGTATTGGTTAGGACTTTTTTACAAGGTAAGGCACGTCAGGTCCCACAGTTTTGTTTACAAGCATATTGTAGGCTCACGTTTGGTTCCATCTGTGTGTAACTAGGGAATGGAGCAGCAAATAGTGTGATTTGGTTGGGAAAAAGAATGCGTTGTGCGTATGAGTGTAGAACTGCAATCAATAGAATCTGCACTGAAGTACTATGCAAACTATCTTAATGTAATGACGGATCGTGGACATATTCTTATCGTTAATGATCAAATATCGCCATATCAGACACTCCCCTACTTTCTTTAAGGAATAAAGGAACGTGTGAATGTCTATAGTTAGCCTGCTATCAGTGTATGAATGTGTGTGTGAATGGTAAAGTGCAAATGGGAACAGGTCTCCCTTGAAAAAAGAGTCTCCGATCTCAATGGGATTTTCCTGTATAAATAAAGGTTAAAAAAGAAAGAAGGAAAATGTTGAAATACTTACAAAACATACTAAAAATGTGTTTGAAGTTTCAAAGTATTCAGTGATTTCCTTACTGACTAATTCTCCTCCTGTTGTGTCTTTGTAGCTCTGAGCACAGGACGGTCCTCTCCTTGCTGGCTGTGTTCTGTTTGGTGTTTATCTACGTCCTGGTCCAGAGGCGTTGTTCCTGTGTGTCTAAAGTCGCCCTCGCCCTCGGACTGTTGGGCGTCTACAGTTACCGGGCAGCTGTTGGCAACGTCTCGTTTCCCTGGCAACGCGCCGGGCCAACTATGTCCAAGTAAGTTCTCTCTCTCTCTCTCTCTCTCTCTCTCGCTCTCTCTCTCTCTCTCTCTCTCTCTCTCTCTCTCTCTCTCTCTCTCTCTCTCTCTTCTCTTTTTTTGGACCCCCCAGAGATCAATCTTTTCATTCATCACATCAGTCTGTCCTCTGTTGGTGGATTGGTTTGAAGTGCAGGAGTTTGTGCCTTCAGGCTGCAGCGCTGTGTGTGTGTCGTTTGGAAGACACCACATCTGTAGAACTGTGAAGATTTACTACATTTTTGTTTTTTTTGTTTTGTACTATGTACAGGTCTCAAAAATGCATTTTCTGCATGTTTAAAAAAATAAAATGTATCATAAACCAGACGATTAACAAAATATTAACAAATCCTTCTGTAATAACCTTCAGAATAGTGCTAAGAATGATTATGGAAAGTTTAGTTGATGAAAGTGCTTTAGAATTTCTGGTTCAGAGTATTGAAAAAAACTAATGTTGAGTTAATGCAGTGGTTCTCAATTATGTTCTGTCATGCCCCTCCTAGGGGACAGAAATTTTTTCGCGCCCCCCCTAAATTGAAATACTATTGAGAACCTGCTAATATTTATTTATTTATCTGTACAAAACCACTGTATGAGTTTTTGGCACGAGCATTCTGCATACAATCACCTTATTATCAGATTAGATAACAAAAATTAGCTGAGATAACTTCTGCTGCTAAAAAATTCAAAGTTCAGTTTATTAGCTTGTAACATTTAAACAAGACTGCTCAGTCTGTGTGAATCTCAGGACAGAGAAACAAGAGCAAATGATTCATTGAGGTTTTCATTTCATTCAAAACATTTTTAAACTGTAAACATAGTTAAGGTGGTGTTTTTTTTAATATTATAGGCCAATAGGCCTTCTGTGATGCGATGTTATTATTAGTCTACTTGCTTGATTTCTTTTTAAATAGCCTACAGAGACACATGTGGACATTTATTTACTGCAAATCGTGGCCTTTAGCGCGGATATGACCATACACAAGCACACATCGCGCTTGTTTGCACTTGAAAAAAAAATAATAATTATTTTTTTTTGGTCAGTTGGAATTCAAGGCAGCTCGCGCCCCCCCTGACAACTCACGGCGCCCCCCCAGGGGGGCGCGCCCCACCATTTGAGAAGCACTGAGTTAATGGCTGTTAAAGATGGTTGTATAGGAGAAATAAACAGATGCAAACAGTCAAGGTTTAGTCAAATAAACACTTAAATGTACATGTTGGACATTTTATTTATACTAGTATGAAAGAAGACATGTTATGGAAGCAAAACACCCAACAACCTCAGAATTGACCTTTGCTGTTTCTGGCTCCAGTGTCTCACCTGAAATTAAATGAATTACATTGAAAGCTAATCTATGGCTGTTGATTTGAATTGGCAGTCGGTAAGAATTGCAGCAGCATCGACTATTCTCTTCTGGTCTTTGGCACAAGCCCTCCTGTCCTCTGTAACTGATGAAAACAACAGAGATAGGAAAAAGGCCTCGCTAATTAGAGAACACACTGTACAGGGCAATAGATCACAATGCACAATATTGGACAAATTGTTTTTCAAATTTGCTTTGAAAAATGTGTTGTTTTTTAGCTTCCATGACTGAAATACAAACCCATACATTGTCCTCCGGTGCTGAGCAGTAACAATGTCCAAATTGGGATATGGTTTGGAGGAAGGTAGAAGCTACTATGGGAGGCTCAAGATGTGCAAAATACAGAACAGGCAAAAATGACAGACAAGTCTTTAGACAACTCAATGGTCAGCAGTACTCAAGCTAATGTTTTCACTTTTTTAGGCATTTTTTAATGTATTTCTCTCAAATAACTGCAGAGAAGATATTGTTAACTTTCACAGTTAATCGTAACCAGCTAATTACTGGCACACATTGGCAACATATTTGATATCAATCATATCAAGAACAGGTTTTGCTTTATGATAGTTTGTATTATTTTGATTCAATTTTACATTGCCATTTTAGTAGATGGTTAACCATTATTGATGTGCGCCTCCATTGGTTCTACCATTGTTTTAATACGTCGGACAACTAAATCTTCACAAAACCATGGAAGATGGATTTGCTCAAAGTTAACAAGTAGGAACTCCTAATATCTTGATTTGCAAGTTATCTGGAACACAGCATGACTAATGTACAACCTCACACAATTGATATCATTGCTGTAGACTCTTGAATTCATTTCTTTATCTTTATATAAAGGATAATCATATTAAATCAAGCTTCACAAATGTATTTGACAATCAGGCACGTCCAGTTATAAGATGAAAAAGTTCCAGCATTGAGGAATTCTGTTACTGTACTTCCTAACGATACAGAAAAACTGCTCAGAAAAAGCTTTTTCTTCTTATCTCACTTCTTAAATTGCTCCTGCCTCCCCCGTGCCATCACTGAGAGATAAATCTTGGAAAGCGTTTGGATTTCTCTAACCTGCTGATGCACTGAAATCCTTGTGGGTTATGCCTAGGGGAGGGTAACAGTGTTTTGCCCTGCATCCTCAAGCCTTAATCAAGCACATTAAGCTTCATAATCACGTACATATTACACAATGTATGATTGGCATCTCACATTATCGCACAGAGATTGGTGCGTGCGCACACACGGAAGGAGCGTGCCAGCGGTGCCAGTGGTGTCGGAAGTAATTCGCCAGCTACAAACTGTTTGATTCAGTAGGTTCTTTGTGCTCTAATAAGCGCAATGCCACCGAAAAAACCTCCTGCATCTGCGGAGGAGGTCGATGACATTAAACTATCACTCGACATGTTGATGGAGGAGGTTTCTGCAGTTCGAAAACAGCAGAACTGGATCATGCGCTTGGTGGAGGAAGTTAAGGAACTGAGGCTACGAAACTCCGAGAAGGACAAGCGGATTATATTGCTGGAGAACAGGGTGGGTGATTTGGAGCAGTACACCAGAATGAACGACATCATTGTCACTGGGCTGGAGACCAAACCCCGCTCTTATGCGCGGGCATTATCACCGCGGAACGGAGGGGAGACGAGCGAGCAGGACGCCACATCGGTGGAGCAACAGGTGATGGCGTTCCTCCACTCAAAGGGGATTGAGTTGGACAGTAGCAACATCGAGGCCTGTCACCCGCTCCCACGGAGAATCAAGACGGATAAACCAGCCATAATAATTCGGTTTGCCAACAGGAAACACAAAACTGAACTGCTGAAACAGGGAAGACGACTGAAAGGCTCAGATGTGTATCTGAATGAACACCTGACAAAGAAAAATGCTGACATCGCCAGAAAGGCCCGATTCCTGAGAAAGCAGAAGAAAATTCAATCAACGTGGACGACCAACTGTAAAATATTCATCAAGCTCAACGGAACACCAGAACAAGCCAAAGTACTACTCATCAGGGACCTGGATGAACTGGATACATACCAATAAGATACACCAAATCAAGGTAATGGAATTTACAATTCACCATGACAATTCCTGACAGCAAACCTGTTTCTCTAACAGAACTAGAAACCTTTGCATATACAGAGCATAACACACAAGACATAGAAAAAAACATTGATCCGGATAACAACTTACTTAACAACTTCAAAAACAGCTGCAGTTATTACACAGATGAGCAATTGAATATACATTTCCAATCAGTAAACAACATGTCAATTATCCACTTTAATAGCAGAAGTCTATATGCCAACTTTCACAGCATAAAATAATATATAAAACAATTCAAGATTCCATTTACCATTATTGCAATATCAGAGACTTGGATCAGCACTGAGAAAGGTGTGGACTTTGGGATTGATGGCTATGAACTGAATTATACTAACAGAGGCAAAACAAGTGGAGGAGGTGTGGCTATCTATGTGGACAAAAGACTGAATTACAAGGTGGTGGAAAACATGACAACAGCGGTTGATGATTTATTGGAATGTGTTAGAGTAGAAATATGTATGGAAAAGACCAAGAATGTTATTGTCAGTTGTATATACAGAGCTCCCGGATCGAACATTGAAATATTTAAAGATTTGATGGAAAACATGTTCACAATATCATTGCAAAAGAATATGTTCATATGTGGGGATTATAATATTGACCTTTTGAATCCAAAAAAACATAAAATGACAGAGGAATGTATCAATACTATGTACAGTATGGGTCTATATCCTACAATAACAAGACCTAGTAGAATTACTTCTCATTCGGCAACATTAATAGACCATATATTCACAAATATTATGGATAACAATACAGTAAGCGGACTGCTATACAGTGACATCAGTGACCATTTGCCTGTTTTTGTTATGTATCACTGTAATTATACGAAACCAAAGAACACCAGTCATTTTAAATACAAAAGACTGAGAACCGAAGAAAACATAAATGCATTAAGGAATGACTTACTGAAACAGAATTGGATGGTAATATATGAGGTAGAAGATACTGACAAAGCATATAATGGATTTCTTAACATTTTTAAATCACTTTATGACAAACACTGTCCTGTGAAACAATACAGTGATGGACATAAACAGACAACTAGTCTGTGGATCAATAAGGGTTTGAAAAATGCCTGTAAAAAGAAAAATACACTGTATAGAAAATTTATGAAAAATCCAACTGCAGAAGCAGAAAATAAGTATAAAAAGTATAGTAATAAATTAACCAATATAATGAGGATATGTAAGAAAGAATACTATAATAAAATACTAGAGAATAACAAAAACAACATGAAAGGTTTATGGAATGTGCTAAATAGTATTATTAGAAATGGATCAAAAAATACAGGTTACCCTGAGTATTTTATGGAGAAAGAAAAGACAATAGATAATATGGATAATGTGGTTGATGGTTTTAACAAATTCTTCGTAAATGTGGGACCAAATTTGGCAGGAAAAATTAATGACCCAGGATCTGTGAGATCTGAAGACAATAATTATGATTTAATAGACATTAATCCAAAATCAATGTTTCTAATACCAGTGGAAGAGAATGAAATTATAGAGATTGTTCATAATTGTAAAAACAAGACTTCTACCGACTATAATGACATTGACATGAGAATAGTTAAACATGTCATTG
>OX442356.1:30155842-30318342 GCA_949357725.1 Hyperoplus immaculatus | reverse complement strand
AAATAAGCATTTACAATGTTCAAGTTTTCATCTGTCCGTGTGTGTGTGTGTGTGTGAGAGAGAGAGAATATTCTTGCAAAGAATATGACCCATTTTATCA
This sequence comes from Hyperoplus immaculatus, assembly GCA_949357725.1. Classification (NCBI taxonomy): domain Eukaryota; kingdom Metazoa; phylum Chordata; class Actinopteri; order Uranoscopiformes; family Ammodytidae; genus Hyperoplus; species Hyperoplus immaculatus. Next base: position 30,318,242 of record OX442356.1, on the reverse strand, counting down.
TGTAGTGCCTTTATCCAGAGAGGGACTGTGGCGCAGGTTCCCAATTTAAAAATATTCATGCGTACCGATCCCCTCTTAAAAATGGAAATATATTCACAACTCGTCTCAAAACACCTGTGAACCCCTACTACACACACATAGACCCGCACTCACACATAGACAACACACACACTCTTACATAGGCCACACACACACACACACACACACACACACACACACACACACACACAGAGACACACGCACACACATACAGACACACGCACCCACACACAACCACACGCACCCACACACAACCACACGCACACAGAATTCAGTCTTCACTTTTATTACCCAAGAGGTAAACCATTTTATAACCCCTGTTTCAAAGGCAATTCTGCTGACACAAAAATCTCTCTGTATTTCTCACTATGGCAGCGTTTACAAACAGGTGTTGCCCCCCGACACTGGTGCAGGAGCTCAAGAAGCACCAACAAAATGTTTCAGTTTTTGATTCTACCGCTAAGAAAAAACCTGCAGGTACAGCAGAAGGAAAAATTCCCATACACAATCACTCAACGCTTACCTCATGTAGATGCACCGACAGTGTTGTTGTAATTACTCAGAATACCTCACGGGGGCGACCAAAGTTACGCACTACAGCTTTAAGCATAGCTCAAGAAAGTGCCATTCTTTGTACTTTATTCTTTCTAAACCAGTTTCAAAATGAGTTCTCTTTCTCTTCTAAATCTGACAAAAAGCTGAGAAAGACATCAGCCATTACTGCCAGGAGAGCAGCTATTGATCCAGTTGTTTGTTGTGTAATTAGACGGTCGGTCTGTAGCCGTTGTTTTAAACTCTGCCACTTGGTCCCTGTGGCATTTCAATGGCTGTGAGTTCAACGTGCCCAGATTTAACGCTGTGGATCAGACACACAGTGGGCCAGCCCTATAGTCTGCTTCAAAGCTTGTTCCTCTGGCACGGAGTTATCCTACTTGATTTGTCTGATTTACTGTACTGCAATTATCCCTGTTGTTTTAATCATTTTAAGTTTAAAGAATATTTTTTATTTTGGTACCTTTTCTAACACTGTACAATTTGTGCATTGGTTAAAAAATGTTTTAAAAAAAATGCACTCGAAGTGTAGTGGTTAGAGCGTCCCCCCATAGAGGCTCAGTCCTCGGAAGCAACAGACAACAGGTTAGACTATGGCCCGTGGTCGTTCTCTGCATGTCATTCCCCTCTCTGCCCCATTGGATCTCTGTCTCTCCAAACTGTCTAATAAAAAGCAAAAATGCCAAAAACTGATCTTTAAAAAAATAGTGAGAATGGAGATAGGATGCAACAGTTTCAAGCTGTCATCAAGCTTGTCTGCTTCAAAGCTATTCCTATGGCAATACGTTACCTTGAATTGAATGATTTACTGTGTGTTTGTGTGTGTGTGTGTGTGTGTGCACGTGTGTGTGTGTGTGTGTGTCCGTGAGAGTCTGTGTGTGCCCGTGTGTGTGTGTGTGTGTGCCCGTGTGTGTGTGTGTGTGTGTGTGTGTGCGCGCCTTTGTATGTGTGTGTGTGTGTGTGCCCGTGTGTGTGTGTGTGTGTGTGTGTGTGTGTGCGCGCCTTTGTATGTGTGTGCGCGCACTTGTGTGTGTGTGTGTGTGTGTGTGTGAGCGCCTGTGTGTGTCCTAGGCCCGCTGCAGTTGACTGATGGAGGGGATACACTAAAAACCTGTTGAGGGGATTTGGTCGTTGTCTTACCTTTTGTTATTCACTTGCTGGAACACTGGAGCTTGTTTCCAAGGTAACATGGAATCCAGGCAGCTCCTCTGTTTCCCATTTTGACAGGCTACTATTTTCTCTCACCATTAACACAAACATAATGCAGAAAATATGTTCTAGATTGATTTGTACGGTCTAGTTTTCTCAGAGTAATATGTGGAGCATTCCCCAAGGATTGAAAGTCCAAATCCAATTTTTTTTTACATATTCATGAATAAAGAAGTTCAAGGTTTAAAATAACTACATGGTGTTCCACGTGAAGATTCAATATAATTAAAATTCTCAGCTCATATGTTTAAATTGACAGTAGCCTTGGCAACGTAAGATAAAAACTCCACAGCGGTCTTTTTTTTTTTTCAATTTTATGTTTTATTGGATAGTTTTGGAGAGACAGAGATGAAATTGGGCAGAGAAGGGAATGACATTCAGAGAACGACTGCGGGCTGGTTTTGAACCCTTGGTCTGCTGTGGAGAGGACTGAGCCTCTATGGGCGGGCGCTCTAACCACTACGGCACATTTTAAAGATAAAAAAAAGTTGCTAAAAACAAAGAAGATTCATCCATGACAGGAAAATGAAATTCAGTGCCGACTATAGGGTCAACTATGTAGTGTCTGTTATACTGGTTAATGAGGGAGGGATTTTGGAAAGAGCAAAATATGCATCGTTTGTGTTTTAATAATGTTTAACTTATGAGGTATATATCCCGGAGGTTTGAATCTGTCAACATCTTTACAGCTTCACTGTAGTCTCTGACTGTCTAATATATTCTCAACATTTTGACTTTTTTCTCGATTTCATAATGAAGAAAATAAACACCCTCCTTTCATTTCTTTTCCCCTCTCCTGTAGCTCTAACACTCTTCCGTACTAATTAGATTGAAGTCTGGCTGGAACAGGAATCTACCTCTAGACTTGATTTCCAGGAGGATTTTGCATTCTGCCACCAAACACACACACACACTAAAGAAAATAAAAATGCAGCATTCGCAACACAGCATTTGCCATGGTTACGGTATCTGCTTTTTAACCTGGATTACATCTGTCTGTTTGGAGAAACATGACATTGCGATTGTTCTGCTCTGCACGAGGTTATTGTCCCTAGGGGTTGCCTGGTTTCTTGCTTGGTGTCATTGCTGCCCAATTTTTATCTGTAGATTACGTAACAACCCTTTAGTTTAGGACAAGTCGAATTTAAAGGTGCAGTGAGCGATTCTGGGGAACACTTGTTGTCAAAATAATTTTATCAAAATCAGTGAATGTCTCCTCATGATCCGCTACCTGCCCGCACTGTGTGTGCTCCTGGGTATGTAAACAAAGGTTATGTAACCAAAGGGGCCCACTGTAGCTAGCAAGTTTACAGAGCCTTGGCTGTGTACAATCAACACAGGATTTTTTTTCAGCGCACACACACACACAGTAAAGACAGGTAGCGGATTGTGATATTCACTGATTTTGACAAAAAGAGATTTTGACAACAAGCATTATTCATAATCGCTGACCCCACCTTTAAGAAGGAGCTGGAAAAGGTGAATTATCTGATATCTGCAAATCTGTGCTTTGCGACAACTATAATCAGGACACTTTTGAGGTGGTTATTTATACATCCCAATATGACAAATAGACATTTACCTCAGTGTGGTTGCAATTGGGGAAGTTACATAAACTGCAAATAGCCTTTAATACTCAGACAGGGAGGAGGAGGAGGAGGAGGCCTCGCGCTTCCTGCCCTGAAAATGTCAAAGCAAACAAGATATCTTTTAGCGTTCACAAAGTCTGCGTGCGTCAGTGTCGTGTCAAAATGTTTATTGTCACAGTGATGTGGATTAGTACACAAGACGTTCAGTCCATAGAAACATATGCAGGTTTTCATAGGGGATACTGTATCTATGAATACCCAGAATAGTTGTCAGATAACAGCCACATTAGGTGTACGGTGAGATATTTTCTGTCAAGCTCGAACATAGTCATTGTTTAAAGCCCCTCTGAACCCAAATCCACAAAATCCTTCTAACTATATAATGCGGGGAGTTAAATGGATGATAGTTAGTAAAGCATCTGAAAAGAGTTAGGTATATTTGTCAATCCAAATTGACAAAGTTATTGTCATTTAAGTTTCATGAACTTTACAGAAATTCAGTTTAGATGAGAAGGGCTATGCTCTGGTTCTTATGACACAGTAAGTATTTTGAACCAATCACGGCAGTTCTCTGCCCGAAAGTTCTATAAAGACAATGACATGACATGGAGACCGTTTGATACGGCCACGCCCACACAGTCCTGTTAAATATCTAGACAGTTATTTTTAACAAAGTTTTAATTCTAATATTTATAAAATTTAATTTCCAATCAATATTTTTGTAAAAGCTTATTAAGAAACAAAACCTTTATATTACATATATTCATAAATAAATAAATAATGTTAGACCAGGTTTCTTGAAGGCCTTAAAGTTTAACCCCCTGCGAGGCAAGTTAACAAGCAAAACTCTGCAGCACAAAACCCTATCACTGTCACCGTCACACAGTCAAATCCAAGGCCTAGAATTTTCTACTTTTTTTTCCCTTTTGCATAAAATAATGATGAACACAATCCCCGCCACATTGTTAGGAGAGTTGTGAATAATAAAGAATAGGTCTGTATGCAGCGTATAACTCGGCGGCTTTTCAGCTGTTGGAACAGGTTTCCATAAAACACACTGATTAATAAAACATGGGCAATGCTCTCGCAACTCCTTGAGGATCAGCTTTTATCCTGTAATGCTTTTGTAGCTTTGCCTGGATTCTACTGCAACGGAAAGGTTCCTTTCTCTACTCTGTGGTAGCTTTCGTAATGTCATTGTGTAATGTCACAGCAAACAGGAGATCTTTTTTTTTAATGCGTAAATAGCTTTGGAGTCTTTGCAGTTTGGGAATATAACCAAAAGCTTCTTTAGATAAATATAAGATCCAGTTATGAATATGATCTGCTGGTCAGAAAATCATTGTATTCTCTATAGCAGTGTTAATATATATTCGTAGTATTTGTAGTTGTTTATTCAGTCATCATAAAACAATAATTTAAAACAATATCACAGTAGATAGTAGACAGCATTGCTTACAATACAGTATCTAGAAACATTAGGTTGTCATTGTTCCGTAATTGTACCCATACAAAAAAACACATACATCTCCTTTTAAATATTTGTTTGCTTTTTGAAAAGTAGCTTATTTACTCTCCTGTATTGAAAAAAAACTTTTGGACAGTTTGGAAGTGACTTTGAATTAGCTCTGAACAGTAACTGCATTATTTTCTAATAATCAGAATAGCAGAATCTCTACATGTTTGAATAGAATACAATTAAAATCCTCAGTTTTTCTGGGTTAAACTCAAATTTAGTGTCTCCAAAAACTCAATTTGCTCTGTATTTCTCCTCCCTCCATTTTGAAATACGATTAAAACAACGTATCATTGCTATAACTAATATGGTAAATAGATGGTAAATGGACTTGACTTATATTGCGCTTTTTAGCCGATTTTCTCAGCCCGAAAGCGCTTACATTTTTTTACCACATTCACCCATTCATACACACACTCATACACTCTTTTGTCTTTTCTTCCTCCTTTTTTTAAAATTAAATAGACAATTTAGGGGCAAATGTTTTCCGTGGATAAGGGGACATATACGCTGAATGCCTGAATTGGATTTTAGACTAAATGTAATCGCCCTTCATAATCGAAAGCACTTTTCCTTTAAAGGTTCGATTTGGAACTTTTTGGGGCGTATAAATAATTAATATCTGGAGAGAGGTTTTCTGTGGAGTAAGGCTTTTAGGAGGAGAAGAGTCCCAGTGAAACTTTTTATTAACCTTGCTGTAGCTTCAGACCTTAGACCCAGAATCACTGTCGCACACCCACGGGGGCACACACTTTAATACCCATCCTTAAATTTTTATTAAATCTCGTGGACATAAATTCAAAACTTACATAACTCAACTTCTAACCCATTAAGGGCTGGGACCGCCTGTTTTCTAAGATTTTTAATGTGAATTGTTAGCAGATAAAGGCGTTAAAATACACTGGAAACTAATTTGGATTGAATTTACCAGAGCTTGACCGACTAGACACATGATTTATGTCATTCAGTGTTGAATTATGAGACTTATAATTGAAAGAAAGCACGCATCGGTTCTTTAATTGCATTGATTTAACAGCTCATAAACACTCACAGTTCTTGTAAACAATCACCCCAGCATGTGCTCCCCTGTCAAACTGGCAGACAGAGACAGGAATCGTTTTAAAAAAGTTTGGCAGTTTAATTTGGCCTGTGTGTGTATGTGTGTGTGTGTGTGTGTGTGTGTGTGTGTGTGTGTGTGTGTGTGTGTGGCTCTGGCTGGGCAGTATATCTTGTCATGTTATCTTACTTGTTGTCACATCACGCCATAGTCATCAGAAAAGCACCTGTTTGGATGTGTAGGGCCCTTAACATGTATATACATATACTATACTTTATGAAAACTGTTGTAAACATGTTGTTGTAAAAGTGACATGCTGCTATTTTCTTGCCTTCCTAAAATGAACATTTCTCCATAATATTTCTTGGCATCTTCAATGTCATGGCTTGCTACTGGATCCTTTGATTCAACACTCTCAACTTGAAAACAAAAACTGCTCCTGCAATATGTTACGTTCTTCTTATGAATGTAGGGACGGATATAAGATACCCAGGATGTAGTAAACCGTGTTATATATCCCCGAGATCTGCGGTCTAGTAAGACCTATTGTACAGTTATCTATCATGCAATGTTAGATTATGTCAAGAAATACAGGCGATATGTTTTGGTAAACAAGTTGTGTTACTTTCTGTATAAAACACAGTGTGAAAACAGAAAAAAATGAAAAAAATAGCCCTTGTGACATAGTGTTGCCACAAACAATCTTGTTATCCTTATTATTTACTACCTGTGCTACTCAGAAAAAATTAATTTTTCTTATATCATTGGCAGCTGAAGAAAGTAATCTGACCCTAAACTTACTTGATACCCTGTTTCTTAGACTGTAGCGCTGCAGAGAGCACAACAAGGCGTGTGTGTGTGTGAGTTTTCTCCTGCAGCGTTTCATTCTGTCTTCCTGTCTCATGCCTTTAATTATTAATGTTACATTGACACACAGAATACTAAATGAAAGAAGGTTATGAGTTACAGAAATATAAGGAATCCTGTCTGAGAAGAGGCAGGGGTGTGTGTGTGGGTATGATATGAATCAATGTAGTTAACTAGTATTACAAAGGGGTCTGACTTAATGCAATGGTACCACATGTAGATCATTAGCGGTCTCATTAAAAAATGTTGTATTCTCAAAGCTTTTTCAGTGTTATAGTGAATAATGTTAAAGCTGTAGTGCGTAACTTCTGTCGCCCCCAATGAGAATTTTCTTGAGTAATTACAACAACACTGTCGGTGCACATTAGGCAAGCATTCGGTGAACGTGCATGGATTTTATACCTACTGCTGTACGTCCAGGTTTTTTCTTAGCAGTAGAATCAACAACTGAAACATTTCTTGGGCGTTTCTTGGGAGTTTTCTGAGCTCATGCGCCAGTGTCGGGGGGCGAAACCAGTTTGTAAACGCTGCCATACTGAGAAATACAGAGAGAGTTTTGTGAAGCTGATAGACTTAATCAACTGTGTGTCAACTCGTTCGATGATGGTTGAATGTAAGCAACATTAATTTATATAAAAAAGTTACACACTATACCTTTAATGACTTAAACATATGAAGATGAGTATGGAACTGACCTATTGTTTGTTTTTTAGCTTTTACACTAAATGTTTAATATCTGGTGTTAGTGCTGCTGTCATATTTGCCCATTTATCTTGAGGTTCCGCATTTATCAACATTTTCTTCATCCACAAAATAATGTCAGATTCACAGGGATGATATATATCTTTTCAGTTGTACAAACTGTTTGCCTTATATTTATTTCTATTTTTAATCTTTTTTTTCTATGTGTATCCATTATGTTATATTTTGAAGGGACTTTTATGCTCAATTGAATTTGACGTATCTAAAACCTATCACTGGATATTTCATTGCTAAATGCATGGACAGCTACAGGCCCCACCGCCCCCATAATTACCCTTACAACGATTACTTGAATATTGAACAAGGAGTTTTGTACAGGAAAATCAATAAGTGTCTTCTTGTAAATCCATAAAATGACTCTGTAACCTTTCTGTTTTGTTTTTCTGCTATGGGGCAGCCAACAGCCAACAGACATTGTAAAAAAATAAACCAAAACACTCTTTTGAAATCCCTCTCACATGCACAAATATTACGGCACATGGATAATTGTTAGATTAAAATGCAGGTAGTATTGTGCCGGTCGCATACATGTGACTACTGAACCAAACAGATTAACACATTGGGAGCTGGGAGTTTCCAAGCACAAGGGTGTCCAACCAACTGCTGCATATACCACAATGTTAACTGAGACCGGAAGTTTCTGGAGAAAGGCAGACACTGTAATACATTTTTAATTTGCTGTTGTTCTCACATTCTTATGTTACAGACACAATTTCCACACTGAATTAGCGCTGCATGATTTCTTGCTAAAATTGGGATAGCGATTTTTCTAAACCACGATTCTCTCATACAAGTCTGTTCTAACGTAAGAAAATAAGTAATAATAATACAAAATAAATTAGAATGTTCCTCTCCTATTTTGCGAGACTGAAGGAGGAATACTGGCAAGTTACAACATCTATTGAGTTGTTTGAGTGAATGACACTTTAATTGCTTGACATTGTGTAGCTAATTGTCATTAATAAAACAACTAGAATTCTTCCCAAGAAAAGAAGTGAACATTTTGTGTGACTTACATGTATGGGGGAATTGTCATCATTTAGAAATGAGATGACATAGATATATGAATCATTTTATTTTTTTCAATTAATTGTGCTGCCCTACTCTGCATATTCCTAAGCTAACAATGTGTTACTTTTCTGTGTCATCTTTTTAGGGGAACAGTGGAGGCGCGGTTTGTTTACGTCTTTGTTTTGGGCATCCTCTTCTCGGGTACCAAGGACCTGCTTCGCTCCCAGATCATCTCTGCAGACGCCAAGCTGAGGAGCAAAGGATTGTGGGAGATCTACAGCGGCCTAGTGCTGTTGGTTTCGCTGCTGTTTCGAGCTCACAACCTGCCTGTGCTGTGCGGCTGCCTCTTGATTCAGACGCTCATGGCTCAGTTCATCTGGAAGAAACTCCACTATGACGCGGCGCAAACCACCATCATGCACTACTGGTTTGGACAGGCCTTCTTCTACTTTCAGGTAAGCAACAGGGATAATGAAACTAGGCATGGGACAATTTGAAAAGGAGCTGTCACAATTACCCACAATTTAAAAATTGAAACGATCCCCATAATCATCATCAAAATATTATTTAGAACGCTATAAATGGCTGTAATGTATTAATCTGTAATCGATTAGGTATAAGACATTTTTTGTTGTTGATTCACCGAAAGCACACACATCTTTTCTTTCTTTTAATCAAACAAATTTACAGAAATAATGTGAATAGACATGGGTCGATATGAAAACTACACTTCATAAATATCCTGGCCATATTTTATTTAAAAAAAAAAAAAATGTCATCTTTATTTTTACAGGTAAGTCACTACGAACAAGTTCTTATTTACAATTATCCTGATAATCATCAAAATAGTCTTAAAAACCCAATAGATGGCTTTAAGACATATTGGAATCATATTACTTTACATTTTGTAAAAACTCGCTACGTGGAACTTTCAGTTTTTGTTGATTCTAGCGTCTCCTTTGTACATAGGCGGAAGTGTTTTGTACAACACCAGCGCTTGCTGTCCTCAAGATCTTTGCTATAGCGCGTGCCTGCAATGCTTGCATTTGCTTAGGCGGTGTGTGATTCACGATGAGCTAATGTATTCACGTGTGACCATGTCAGCTTAATAATGGTAATATGATGATGGTGAAGCAAAGAAAATGTTGATACAGCAACGTTCGGACACAAGATGTTCCAGTCTGCTGCTGTAAATCGTTTTGTCTTAGGTTTCCAGGATATTGGATCTGAGCAAAGGCATTAACATTAACACTATACAAATAGCTTTGTTTTCGCTGATGTTTTCATTTGCAGTTACAGGCCATTTAAAATCATCAGAGGAAAAATTAGACTGTTTCAAAAACAATTAAAAATGTAAGTTAAAAAGTAGAGTACAAGTAAAATAAATATACAATAATAAAATCAAATACCTATATACCTGTACATAAAAGTGACAATATACTGTGTAACAAAAATATATAAAAAGACGTACTGTGCGTGACATTAACAGGTATAGACATTTTTCTGTCCTACAACTTTAATTGGAGTTTAAAAACTGGACGGCCTGGTGATAAAAACTGTTCTTTAGCGTGGTAGTGTGAGCACTGGGTCGCTGTCTATTAAAGTCAGTTCAGGGCAGGCAGCTAGTTTTTCTTGTCTGATTGTAAGGGACATGTAATTTAGCGCTCTGACACAGAGGCTAGATGTATTAGTGAAAGCTATCACCTCTGAGAAAGTGTAGGGATACTGTAATAGGAGCAAGTGTGCGTGCGTGTGTGTGTCTGTGTCTGTGTGTGTGTGTGTGTCTGTGTGTGTATGTGTGTCTGTGTGTATAATAAACTTTAATCTCCGGACTTGCGTGAAGGCCAACTGGACTAGTGTGATTTCTGTGGATGAGTTATAGTGTTAAGAACTCCGAATGTTCTTCAAAGGCAGATATGACACCTGCCTTTTCATTTAACCTGCACACACACACACACACACACACACACACACACACACACACACACACACACACACAAAGACAGCAGACGTGTGTATGATTGTCAACACTGAATTTCCACATCCCTAACAGTTTAATTACCCTTATCACCCTTGGCTCATTAATACTCTGATGGCCTCTGGAATAGAATAAACCGCCACCAGACTATTCTTTAGTGTAGGCGCCCAGGCATGTAATTACAGACCGTTTGAGTAATAACATTCTCAACCAAGCTGTTACTACTGTATAATGGATCGGTTAAACTAAGCGACATATTGGATTCAAATTCGCTGCTCTGCAACTAAAACCGATTGTTATACAGAACAATCAAAGGGATGTTGAATTGAGAACAACTGGCAAGTTCAGTTACAGTTGATCAGTATAGTGGCATTTAAAGATATAGTATGCAACTTCAGTCACACCCATGAATGAAGCTTATATGGAAACGTTACGCACTATACTGTAGCTTCAATGTAGCAGCATAGTTACTTTCTCCGTTGTATTTATGAAAAGCTTTATCATAAATATTGGCAAGATTCTGTTGTTTTTCAAAGTGTCCTTGTTTCTTGGCAGCCAAACACACACTAACACAAGTGGATTATGGGACATATTCCAGGTAACCTAGGATACAGACATTACTATTGCCACAAAAAGTTAAAAGTTAAATTGCGTGACATGAGAAATGAACTGGGGGGATGGACCGGATCCCGTCCGTTAGTGGAAGGCAGACCCTGATTGGTTATTGTAGTCAGTGATGTCAACATGGATCGACGAATACACTTTTGAGATATGGCTGTGCTCATGAGGCTAGAGATTGACGACTACATGAACCAATCAGAAGCTGCCTTCTATTAAAAAGGGATGGACATTAGGTCAGAACACAGGCCCTGATTGGCTAGGGCATTTTTTGACCGAGCTCCTCCCCACGGAGATTGGAGAAAGTCCAAACTGATCTGTTGGAGAGAAAATAATGTAAAACTTGTACAAGATCAAACTGGTCTCATCAAACTGTTCTCATCAGGCTAACATCTTGGTAAAATAAAACTACTTTTAAGTTATTCTCAGCACACAGTATTCAGACTTTTCCCCAAAAAAATCAAAAGTGTGTCTTGACTCCTAATGCGGCGCCTGTATTATATCAGCCACACTCTCTGACAGTTGTTTTAACAATTTGTCTGAAATGTAATCACAAAACCATTTGTTGTACTCCCTGTTTCTGCATAAGTGATATGTTTTCCTCTGGTACACAATGACACATTTGAAAATTCACAGAGAGATTTCAGTCAAAAAACCTAGAAGAGAAAATATGACTCTAAACCCGGGTGGAGCAAGCTGTTCTCTTCCTCTCTGATCAGAGGTGTGTGTGTGTGTGTGTGTGTGTGTGTGTGTGTGTGTGTGTGTGTGTTCACGTTTGTGCGTGTGCTACAGCTTAAAAATCACAATTGATTTTTGAGTGTAATAATCACTTGTTATGCATGCGGAAATTGATTTTGTGAAACACTCACACAGTGAAATACTGTAAACGGGCCACTTTAAAGTTGACAAGAAAATAATTGAGCAGAGGCGTTTAGGCGTTTTGTCTGAGCCGCTGTTCAGAGGTTCAGTTTGATTGATCTGTCTCAAGGCGTGAAAAGATTCTTAATAATTTCATTGATCTGAATAATGTGATAATCAGATTAAGTAACTACTGCCATCTGTGTATGAGTGTGTGTGTGTGTGTGTGTGTGTGTGTGTGTGTGTGTGTGTGTGTGTGTGTGTGTGTGTGTGTGTGTGTGTGTGAATAAGTGAATGTGGTAAGAAATGTAAAGCGCTTTGGGACTGAGAAAATCGGCTAAAAAACGCTAGTAAGTCCATTTACCATTTGCCAGTTTGTATTATTTTTTTATCATAGTTTTAACTGAATATCTGAATTTATTGTAAAGCTTGTCCATGATATATTGTGTTTTGTTTCCCTTGATTTAACTAGCTGTAATGTTCCCAAAATAATTTAACCTGCTTAGATGGCGATCCCACTATACCATGATCTGCACTGTTCAAAGACACTTTAATATATTTGACTTTGAATTTTTAAAGACAGTCATCATGATATTCTTATATTCTGGTTTCGCTTTAACAGAAGCAAATTACAAAAGAAATCCCTAGCATTTATTGTTTTCTTCCCATCCGAACAGTTGTACAATGTTACATTATTCCATTTGTGAATATTTCCTACATTAACAGAACCAAATACCGTTTGAATTCTGGCTATAAAAAAGAGATGAAAAAAAACGTTACTAAAGTTTACTACAGACATACCGGTACTATATTTGGCTTGTTCCAGAGATACTGTAAAACTGTTTGCAAAGTTAACTGAGACTGAGAAATATACTCTTTATAAAAAAAAACTAAAAAAAAGTGTGTGCTGGCAAATTTACACCCTGCCCTTTGTGGGTCTAACAAGAGTCCAGGTTCACACAGAAAGCTGCTCCGGTCAGGGACTGGAACACACAAACCACTGGTCTGCTGGGAAGTGGCCCGAAGCTACGAGTAATGATGATAAAGCAAAGGAGCATTCCTCTAGACCTTCTGAAGTGCTTACAAAGCCTCACACACAGACCTTTGTGTACTTGTTAGTTATTCCTGTGCCCTCTGCAATGCTGGAATAAGGTGTGTGTGTGTGTGTGTGTGTGTGTGTGTGTGTGTGTGTGTCTTTGTGTGTGTGTGTGTGTGTATTACTTATGTTGTGGGAACTTTTTTCTATTTACATATTGTGATATTGGGGACGTACCTTCCTTTTGGGGACAAAATGGAAGTCCCCATAACGTTACTACTTGCATTTTAGGGGGAAGGCTTACTCTATGGTATGAATAGACTTAAGGTAAGGGTAAGGTTTAGGGTTAGGGTAAGGTCCAGGTAAAGATAAGTCTCCAGGTATTCAATGTATCTCTACGTAATGTCCCCGGAAGAGATAAAAACATGAATGTGTGTGTGTGTTTTCAGGGTAACTCTAACAACATAGCGACGGTGGACATCTCTGTTGGCTTCGTAGGACTGGAGAGTTACATCGAGGCGCCCGCCATCTTCCTGACGGCTCTCAGCACGTACGCCGGGCCGCTGCTCTGGGCCTGTCACCTCGTCTGCTTCCTCAGCTCGCACAGAGACAGGTGAGGGGGGTTTATATGTTCTGTATGTTGCTTTATCGGGGTTTATATACAGTATATGTTGCTCTATGGGGTATTATATACTGTATGTGTTGCTTTATGGCAGGGATGTCCAACTAGGGCTGTTCTCCAATAATGGTTTAATCCAAAAATGTTTCTATACAGTAGAATATTAGGGCCGGGGATGGAAAAAAATAAGAAAAGAGGATTATTATTCTTTTTATTTTTTTCATTCTGTCACTAAGAGAAAAAAGTGGAAATATAATTTTGTGAATCTCTAGGTCTTAATGAATCTTTGCTATCGTCGTAAGGCAGACAAGAGGATACAACCTTATGTACCTAATAAAACAAACTTATTATTTTAAAGTAGACTATGCTCCACTAGTAACTGTACCGCACTGTATACGAGTGAAGGTATTCAATATTTTTCTCTTGGGTGTTGCCCTTTGTAGACGGTCCCTGTGCTCTCGTCTCACGGCCCGTTGCACATAGAGAGCAATGTTATTAGTGGAGCTTAGAGGACGTCTGGTTTCGGTCAAAAATTAGGTTGTAGCCCATTGACTGCCTTACGACGAAAGCAAAGTTTAATCGTTTGTTTCTTAATAAAGTTAATTTATTTCAGAAGTTACTGATGACGGAAGCTCTAATCTGTCAACATCTTTCCAACTTTACCGCAGTCTCGACCTGTCGACTTTATTCTCAAAATTTAAACTTTTTTTCTTGAAATGCATAATGAAAAAATAAATTAAAACATATTTTCTTCTAAAACAAATTCTCACCCCTGGCCTAATACACTTGCTTACACCATCATCACTTTTGCAGTCACTTTTGAGTGTTAGTTTGTTTCTTCTTGATACTTTTTCGTTCTTAATACCAGATCCTCTCTGTGGGCGAGAGGCTACAGGTGCAGAGAAATATTCTGCTAATTGGTTTACTCAGTGCAACAAGGAGAACGCGCTCACAGGGTTTCAAAGATGCATGTTAACAGCTTAACCTGCAGAAGACCTTCAATGGAGCAAAGCGTGTGTGTGTGTGTGTGTGTGTGTGTGTGTGTGTGTGTGTGTGTGTTTGAACACAGCCTTGAGTGATGAGGTCTGGGACTGGGAAACAGCTGCCATGGTGATGGAGCCAAAACTGAAATGAAATTTTGATGTAGACATATAGTAGACCGGTATTTGCATAGGAGGAGTTTGTTGAACCTGCTTCTGTTGTTCAAACGCTGCTAGCGAAAATGCAGGTATACGTCTACAAAAAAGTAATTGCTTTATGTTAAAAAGAAAAAAGTAGGTATATACAGTATCATTTGTTTTCTTTGATCGTACAAATGATTCTGTTTCATTGGTCCAGTCTCTGATTATAAAGTAGCATTTAATATAACCCATCAAGAGCCAAGTCCGCCTAATAACAACTCCTAACCCAACCTCCCAAAACCTTTTGAGGGTTTTCTGAGAAACTGCACAGAATGTCAACGCTTACTAAATTCTTTATTCCTCAGCCTCTGTAGCAGATGGAGACGTGAAATCTGAAAACATTAAAATACTTACACCTTCGGCTTCAGTGGTAAATCACTACCCTAAAATGTTTTAAGGATGATTTTTTTGTAAAATATATAAAAAAACATCATAAAAAATTGGAGAAATAATGAAAATTTCTAAGCCTCTATAAAATTGCCTCTATTAAAAAAAATTCACTTAGAATATTGATGATGAATGTGTGAACACAGCTGGGATTTGTTTTATGACACTGAGCTTACACTTACATTAAGTGTGTGTGTGTGCATGTGCGTCCGTCCGTCTGTCTGTCTGTCTGCCTGCCTGTGTTTAAATTAAATCCATACTGCGTTCCAGGGCAATCACAACCCTGTATCATTATTGATTTTAATCACGGCGTGATTCTTTCCGTATTAACATGTAACCTGTAATGTGTTTTGTTCACTCAGAGACATTATGACGAATGAAAGTCTGATGTACAGCGGCTCATTTAGGATTCTCTCTGCACCATCAGCAGCCTCACCACAACACACACACACACACACAAACACACACACACACACACACACACACACACACACACACACAGTGACTGGAAACAGACTTTGATCAATAGCTTTTCAACGGCTCTCGCAGTCACTCTGGACTCAAAGCAGTTTTTTACAGTTTGAGGCAAATGTTTAAATGGCTTTAGTGCACGTTAACCTTTAACAGACTGATCAGAGGAGAATCGTCAAAAGGATTTTATCTTCATCTTTGAAAATGTCCCTAAAAAGTGGCATTCTGACATAAATACAAACAGTTAAAACAATACAACGTACTAATCCAACTGTTCAATACTGGTTTTATACTGTATTTGATTTAATATCTTTCTTTACAACATTTTTGCATTTAACAGACTTATCAATTCCATTTCTCGCCATTTAATACACTGCTTACTACACAATTTTACATTAAAACTATCTAAATGTCACAGTCTTAATCACGTGCAATAAAAAAAATACTTTGCCGTTCTCTTGCATACAAAATGTAACCTAATATAAAATCCTTATGTATGCTAATTTTGTAACATACATTTGTAACATGTCATGTAACATACTTACAGAAATTGCCCTATGCCTAGGTATATGTTTCTATATTCTATAGGAGCATATGTAAAGCATCTCCATTCCCCCTCCTGACAAAGCACCTCGAGGTTTCCACCGTGTACGTCATTTCAAAAAGCTGCATTGTGTCTTTTGAAAAAAAAAAAAAGCTTTTTTGTTGCGAGCTGTGCAGAGGCATAAGTGGAGCCGGTGACAGGAAGCTGATCTCTTTCTTGTCTCTGAGCTCGACAGTGAAATGGTTTGGAAAAAAAACATTGTATCATTGTGTTGAAGGACAACCTTTGCCTTTTATCTAAATCCACTGTTTTGGTGCCATATTGTCAGCAGTTGGATCTCACCTACTCACTGCTTAATTTATCCTTCATTTTGAATATTTAAGTTATTATTTTTGCACATTTATAAAAACTGAAAAGTGTTACCCTTTTCAGAGACCATTTCTTTAGTTTTATTTTAACCCTCTCAATTCAAATGGAAATTACTTTTCCGGGATGCTTAAAACAGAGGAGAAGCAAGAAATTCGTCGTAGTTTTGTAAAAATTGTAAAAGAAAAAATATATATAATAATAGTTAGATAACATTATAGAGTTGTTATTAAATTATTATCATATACATATACAATAAACATAAATTATGAGTGCAATAGAAATCCACCATTAACATTTTTTGTATGTATTTGAATCTTAATTTGGTTCTGAATGGGTTTAGGCCTAAATATGACTTTCACTTTTCTACCCACAGTCTGTATAACTAACATCTGGTAATAGTTGAGCTAAGCTTCTGTATCAGCTCATTTATTCATAACACTTTAAATCAGACAAGATGCCGCATGCTGTGCGTGCCTGTCTGTCTGTCTGTCTGTCTGTGTGTGTGTATCTCCCCGACCTTTATGCTGATTCACACAGCATTCTTTCATTTCAAGTAGCTCAAACCATTTTCCTCCGAGTTAGATTAGACTAGAGTTGAGATGGGGAGACAGAGAGACAGGGGGGGAGCCAATATGGTACGCGCTCTATCCACTACGCCATCAGAACGCCCCATATAATGTACTTTTAAAGCCAGAAAAATATCACCAAAAAAATATATATATAATTTTTTTATCCCTTTCCTCCAGGAGCCCTGTAGCGATGGGCCACGGGTGCTACTGCCTGGCCCTGCTGCGCTCTGTCCCGGCCGCGGCCTACATCGTGCTGGTGACGGTGCTGCGCTACCATCTCTTCATCTGGAGCGTCTTCTCTCCCAAACTGCTCTACGAGTGCATGCACCTGCTGCTCACCGCCGCCATCTGTCTCATATTCAACGCCATGGAACAAAGCCCGAGTTCCAGTAAGTCTTAGGAAGCAACAGAGAGACTTTAATTTGAATGTAAAAAGGATTTTCCAGAAGTTAAAAGGGTCGGAGAGAGACTTTGAAGGAGACGGACTACTGTATGCTTATCGTCGTTGGTAAAGGTGGAGTCGGCGATTCTGGAGAATTCTTGTTGTCAAAATCAGTGTATATTTTGTTGCAATACGCTACTTGTCTGTGTGAACTGAAAACAAGTCTGGTGTTTTAACACAGCCTAGGCTCTGTGAATTGCTATGGTGGGCCCCTTTTCTTAACATGACCTAGTTTACAGAGCCTAGGCTGTGTATAAACTTTTTTTAGGGCACAAACAGTACGTACAGGTGATTTTGACAAAGTGATTTTGACAACAAGCTTTCTCCAGAATCACTGACTCCACCTTTAAAAACCTGTAAAACTGATCACAATGTGTGCTTCTGAAAAAGGGATCTGTAGGTTTTTTGGGTTTGCAAAGAAATATTTAAAAAATGCTCTTCTAATGTATTTTTCAAGCAGCCTATTTGATTATTAAATTATTTCTGAGGAGAAACTGTTTGGCGACTGAATTAAAGTGAATTTCTGTAAGGAGGATTTCTTTTTTCTACATGTAAATACAGTGAATATATTACCTATAATAACATTACCTCAGGGACACGTGTACACTGAGCTACGGGGCTAATTAGACAACAATGCAGCATGATGAGGTTTGGGCTTCGGCTATGATGGAATGACTTTGATGTTCCTCTGGAGAATATCAGGTTTTTATGTGCGGAAATAAGTGTAAACATGATTTGTATGGAGTTGGAATTATTAATATATTATTTTTTCTATTTTAATTACAGCTTAGTGAACATTTGCGCCCTCACAGGAGTTTTCAATTACTCTGGATGATTGGAAGTTAGTTTAAAAGTGAAGCATAGGTGTGAATCATGAAACAAAATGACCGCTGAATGCACTTTAGCTGTGTCAGTTTCAGGAATCCTGGTACAGAGCATACTGGTTCACTGACAGCAGGACTAACTGGCACACATGAATGGAACAGATTTTGGTTTTTCCATCACCGTACTGATTAGCATTTTGAAGTATTACATCAAATGGAAAAGAGTTTGGGTTATGAAATGGCAAAATAAAAAAATTTGGTGGATTTTTCTTGAATATATATATATAAATATTTTAATTTCAAAATATTTTCTTCACATTTAGATGGAAACGTAGCTAGTAGTGACTTATTTAATCGGTAACACCCGTGCTGTTCCTGATAGAAGTTGAATCTGCTATGATGTTTTGCAGTCTATGAACTAATTATTAAAGGTTTTTGGGTTTTTACAACAGAACCAACATTAATTTAAATGAAGACTTCATCAGTGCGATTGTGCACCGGCCTACACGTCGCTCTAATCAGGCAGCGTGAGTGAAATCGCCTGTGTGGGTGAAACGTGGAGGCGCATACAGGCGGTTTTTTTATGGAAGCTTTCAAGACATTATTTCAAGACGTATGATGTAATGTTATTCTTTCTCTTCGTATTCACATAAATGTATTCAACACTCCATGTGCAGAAAAACCTTTTAGAAATAATACCAGACACCAGACGAAGCTACGGAGATGTTTGTGTGTTTTGGAATGTTTTGGAAAACTGCGTCCCTAAAGTACAAACTAAAAGTTTTTAGATATTTGTAAATCATAAGAACTGTGGGTCTTCTTGCTCATAGTCTATCATTTTTATCACTATTTTTTTTTTCAGACAATAAACCAATATTTATAATATACATCTACTTACTGAACTACAGTTATTCTTATCATAATTTCCAACACATTCATTATGATCCCCATTATAATTTAAAAAAGAATGGCCACAGCGACCTATAACATCGAACCACAATCAGAACCAGCCGGAGAGTCAGCCCAGTCAGGTCACACAGACAGAAGTAAACTTAAAAAGGACAGACAATATCATGGTGATTTATGAACGAATGTATTGTAATTTTCCTCCAGCTCTGGCTGAGATTTTATCAATACAGTAGCAATTGTATTGTCTTGACAAGCATGTAATGTCTGGTAGAGGTCTGCAGCCCATCGATAACACCTCGTACACTGTTTTACAGAATAAACTCGACAGTTCAAGACTGAAAGTTTGAAACATATTGACAGACAGATTAGGACTTCTGGGATCGATAAGTCATAATCAAAACGTTATTAAAACACAAACGCATTTTTGCCAAAACCTTACCGAAAGTCGGAAACGATTACAGATGTAATACAAAAAAATCCTCCTGTGATTATTCTCCTAACCACTGACCCCAACACTCCGTCTGCTTCACAAAATAACAGCATACTGCTACTTCTTTCACTCCAGACTTTATTCAGTTTAGCTATGTGTTGGTCTGTGTTGTCAATGACCAGCGGTGTCTCATTCAGTTACTTCCTCATTATAACATCGCAGTTCTCACATCTAAACCACCTTTGAGATTTGTCCAGAAAAAAAATAAAAATAAAAAAACTTGCCAAGTTGAAATATTTTGTTGTTAAAGCGACAGTGTGCAACTTTTCATCTTGGGGGAAAGTGAAAAAATAGCGATAGGAAGTTCCCACACCAACAACTGAACTGTCACTCACTTTGACGAGCTGTCTGCCTTGAAGACGCATCTCGCCCGCGGCTAAAAGACTGCTGACATCCCCAGAGCTCCCACAGGCGGCGCAGAGGCACAAACTCACTCATACACACACACACACACACACACACACACACACACACACACACACGCAGATTTTCTAAAAGGCAAATGTTGATCGTCACTGTGTTGGTGAAAAGATTCTGCCCCCCACACTTTGTTTATGCCTGGTCGACTCGCTGCTGTGTCACACACACACACACACACAAGCATACCAAATTCATAAACACACACACACACACACACCACATTCATACACACACACACACACACAGGTTTTCTTCAAGGCAAAGTTGATTGTCAGTGTGTTTGAATAGATTCTGCCCCCCACACCTTGTTTTGCCTGGTCGCCGCTGTGTCTCACCTTGACGTTGACTACACACACAAGGAAATGGAATTTTAAATGTCCCCAAAAACATTGAAAAGTCGAGACAAACAAGAGGATTTACATTTGTGTACACACACAGGGTCACAGACACACACACACACACACAAACAGACACACACACCCACACACTGCAAGTGGATGGCTGCAGGTTAGCTGATCTGCATCAAAAGCAGGAGACACCTTTTTTTCAGCCTATTTTTTGGGTTGTTTTTCAGGCTACGAAGGTCAAATTTGAAAGGACCCTTTTTTTCCTTCTCTAAATGAACAACACACTAGTCTGTCTAGTGCCTTCTCTCTCTCCCTCCCTCTCCCTCTCTCTCTCTCTCTCCCTCCCTCTCCCTCTCTCCCTCCCTCTCTCCCCCCTCTGTGCATTGGAACAGGGGAATTAACAGCTTTCAAACACAGTCTGAGTGAGAGAGTTGATGAAGCAGATAATAATCTACATCACTCATGTGGTTTCTTCTGTCAGCGTTCAGTGCGCTTCACATCACTTCGCTTGTCTAAGGAACATCATTATGTCATCGCTTAACTGATGTCCTTAACTAACAACCTGCCAACAATATCAAGCTATTATTATAAATATTACAATATCAAGCTATTGTACGCTCTGAAATTTGGTGAATAGGGTAAAACAATCAGGCATACAGTTGATTACTTACATTGAAATAATTATCTTTTGTATTGTAATTTTTTCTGAAATGTTGGAATAAATACGCATATTTGGCTATTTATGACTAAATATAATATACTGTAGGTAAATTCGCATCGCTTTTAAAAACCAAGAATCTAGATGTTTGTAGTTGGATAAAGCCAGAGTTAAAATCTCCATTTCATTTTTATGCCTTTTTTCATTTATTAAAGCAATTAATACTGAGTATAGGTCTTAAAAATGAATCAGACAATTAACAACATATGAATGTGATAACCTTCAGAATAGTGCTTAGAATTAGTATGCAAAGTTAAGTTGATGTAAGTGCTTTAGAAGTTGAGATTTTTGGTTCAGGGTATTTGAACCTGATGTTGAGATAATGGCCGTTAAAGATGATTGTATAGGAGAAACATACATGAGCAAATAGACAAGGTTTAGTAAAATAAACACCTGAATGTACATTTTGGACCTTTTATTTATAAAACTATGAAAGATGATTTTGGAAGTTATTGAAGAAAAAAAATCTCAAAGTTGACCAGTGCATGAAAAAATGATTTATTTTTTTGCCTGCAGTTTCTCACCTTTAAAAAAAATCCTCATTTTGATATTTTCCTG
Organism: Hyperoplus immaculatus; assembly: GCA_949357725.1. Taxonomy (NCBI): domain Eukaryota; kingdom Metazoa; phylum Chordata; class Actinopteri; order Uranoscopiformes; family Ammodytidae; genus Hyperoplus; species Hyperoplus immaculatus. The sequence goes on along the minus strand of OX442356.1, from coordinate 30,296,302 downwards.
TTGTGAGAGATAGAGTTGAGTTGTAGTTGGTGAATTGCTCAGCAGGTTTTCTGAAGCTTGAAGATGAATTATGTTGGATCAGCGTTCCTCTGCATCTCATCAGCTACTGAGCACTGAAATAAAAAGTGTGTGTGTGTGTGTGTGTGTGTGTGTGTGTGTGTGTGTGTGTGTGTGTGTGTGTGTGTGTGTGTGCGCGCGCCACCACTTTGGTTTTGCGGACGATGAGAAATTGCCAAAGTACATTGGAACACAGAGTTTGGTAATACCATTACCATGGTGATTTTTCTTGGTGCTGGCAGCAGGTTCCGTGCTAGTGGACAGCAATCTCATTTGTTTTACCTTTGGTTTTCAGCTGATTACATTTTGGCTTACCTTTTCTTGGTCCATTCATAATTGTTGGTTCATTCTAAACAATTCAGAGATGTAAAACACATGCATACAGTACAGTGAGTGGTGAGATTGAACAGAAAATCTACTTCTGCTTGCTGTCATAATCACTTTTTGTCTGTGAATATCTCCTCATGATCCAGTACCTGTCTGTACTGTCCTTGCGCTGGAAAAAAAAGCCTAGACTCTGTAAACTGGTATGTAAGCATGGGGGCCACCGCAGCTAGCAACATGACCTTTAACATTGCCTAGGCTTTACTTACCGGATAGTGGATCGTGAGGAGATATTCACTCACTGTTTTTATCTACACAAAAGTCAAGAAATATCCCTTTTAAAATGTAGTCCAAATAGCTGAATAGAGAGCGGTGTCTCCAGTCTGCCTGTAATAAACTCCAATAAAAAATGCTCACAGAAAATAGATACAGTTGCATCATTACATAACAGTTTTATAAGTTGGTTTATTTATTCATTTCATTTCTCTACGGAGCTCAATGTGAAACCTGACTGCACCGGAGCAGGAACAAGCCTCGTAGCAGCGTCTGGTAAATCTTATGGGACGGCAGTGTCTGTGTGAATCCGTTCCTCTGACACCAAATAACCAGCGGGCCGTGAAATGGATCAGAATAATTGCGCTTTATATGCGGTTGAGGAGCTTCTGAGCAAGTGTTGAAATGCAGTGAATACATCACATAGAAAAAGTGGGGGGGGGGGGGATAGTTTTTAATAACCACATCTTTTTAGAGTTATATTGATGTATGAAACTTCAGTTGAAATGTATATTGGATCTATGTTTTAAGGTATGAATTTTGTTTCTCTGAGAGATATTTGCAGCACATTTTATAGCTTTGCATCAGCTTTCATTTGTCATTTTGTTTTGCTATGTTCTTCTCCAGCTGTTAGACTGTTGTCAAAACAAATCCATATAACGTGGGCTTCCTATTAAAGGTGGAGTCAGTGATTCTGGAGAATGCTTGATGGCAAAATCAGTGAATGTCTCATCACAATCTGCTACCTTTCCATTCTGTGTGTGTGTGGGGGAAAAAATCCATTGTTAATACACAGCCTAGGCTCTGTAAACTGGTATGTTAACAAAAGGTGCCCAACATAGCTATAGCAACATCTTAATTTATTTATTTAACCAGGAGAAAAATCTCTACAGCATCTCTGTTCTCCAGAATCACTGACTCCACACTTGATTAAATTAGCATATTTTTTTCTCATTTTGTTTCATGTAGGTTATGGTTTATATCTAGATCATCCTGTTTATATGTGTGTTCGCATTTTTACTGCTCTATCAAAAATGGGTGATTTCTTGATTATTTTTCTTACTTTTTTTGTGTTTGCCTTCTGATTTCTGTATTGTCTGAGTTGATACCGAAACATGAGAAGTGAGAGATGAATATTTCCCAAAGTTTTTTTTTTTGTATAAAATTAATCGTGACTCATTCCTGAATTATTTATGTTCTTTATAATGAAATAAATGATTTACAACACTTCCATTACAGTTTCTGTGTGATTTAGTTTTTTCAGTTGTAACAAGTCGTTTGGGGAGAAACACTTTTAGAGCCTGATTAAAGTTGGACATTCCTATATTTCAAGCTGACATTTTAATAAGAATTCATGCACTGTCCTCTTGTAATATTAGCGATTATTTGCCCATGAAAACAAAACAAACAACCAACATGGGGTGCTCTACTTAACAGGTTTCTAAGGACATTGTTTAAACTATAGGCAAAAGGTATAAGCAAAAAAATTAAAAGTCAATAAGGTGTCAAGAAGGTCCCTCCAGTACTGTTATAAAGTCAAGGAAAGGCTGACATATCAGTTTAAAGGTTTCTGCTTTCCCTGATATCTCATAACAAATTATCTCCATATATAAAGTATTAGAGAACTCCATTAGCCACTGGTCTCTTGTTATATTAGCGATTGTTTGCCCATTAAATTGTCTGTCAGAGTTGTGCATCCTTGGTAGTGGTGGGCGAAGATTCACTACATACTGGTTGTTTCACTGCAGTTTTTCTTGTCAAATTCTCTCCTACCAACTTAGTGAAACTGGACAAGAGAAAACATCTTTGAAATTGCACCTAGCCGCGTATCTCCACATACAATGCTCTAGTAGGAGGAAGGTTATTTAGTAATCAACCCTCGAGCTGCTCTCCACCCACCAAATAATTATTTTATGCCTTCAGGAGCTGGACTTCACTGCCATCACATCTCACACTGAGTGGGAGCCTCTCTTCTGGCCCTACAAAGGCAAAGATGCACTTTAAGATCAGAAATCACACGGACACAAAAGTGAATTCAATTAGTTTTTAATGTGAACTTTTGCTCAAAGCCAAACCATGTCTATGAATGTAGATACAGTGCACACTTTAATGTTATTTCTTTCATAAATACATATATTTTTGCTATTTACTTTCTGTAGATTTTCAAAAAGCAGCTGAGCAATTGCAGTGACGTTCTTACGGTAAAATTCTCACATTCTTGACGGTTTGCTCAGAACCAAATACTGTATGTCCATGAATGTAGATACAGTGATACAGATACTTTCATGTTAATTCTTTCATTAATACATGTATTTTTAATAGATATGGTAAAAAAAAAAAATAGAACGTCTTCTTAAAAAATGAGATGTCTTATTGCAGTAACATCTAGATTTATTTCCCAGTTCAACAAATTTTGTCCTGAAGTTACTGAAAAATGTTTGGTGCCTCCAGCTCTCCTGGGGGATCCTGAGGCGATCACAGACTAAAAGAGATATTTAATTATTGTGCATTTTCTTGGCCTACATCCCGTTCTGTATACAAGGGATGGGACCGATCCAATGTCAGTATCAGATCCATTATGGCTGGAATCAGTTGGATATCTGATCCATACCAATCGAAAGTCCAAATTTCATGGTCAATTTTTTTTTTATGTTATCATTTGAACTGAAAAAATGTTGTGGCAAAGTCAACATGTCTTTAGTATGTTGTTATTTACAATCAAAGCACAGAATATCAAGACTGCAAAGTGCATTCTGGGAACATTTAAATCTTTTTACATTTTGTAACTTTTTACTTCATGGTGAAAAAGGTATGAATTGCAGTGTGGAGGATTTTGTGACACAAGTTTAAAGTTTATATTGTGTGAGACGATGAAGCCGCATGTCACCAACTAAGACACTCTTCACTCTCCTGCTTCCCGACACGTCTGACACTCTGACTGACATTTACAAAATGCAACTCTCTGTGGACCCACCAAGTGATTCCACCAAATTACTTTTTGTTTCAACGTCCACACACAGGCTACAGTCCTTTTGCCCTGCCAATAACAGTCAGAGTTTATTGGCCCAACTAAAGCTAAACCTAAAAGACGTATTCCCTCACCTTGTCTGCCCCCTCCCCTACAGGGGCGGATCTATGGGTGGGCCTAGATGATTGACAAGTGGACCAACCAATTAGATTCATGAAAATAATCATATAAATGAATGATGAAATAATTGACTAATAAATAATTTAATTTTAACGTTGTGATTTTTTTTTAGGAAAATTAGAATGTACTATCGAGGCATATGAGGCTTCTAAAATATGTTTATCTATATATGCTTTATTTTAAAATTTAAAAAGCTAGGCTGATTATAGGCTAAATCAACTTTGTGTCAACTCGTTTGGCAATTGCTTGAGTGTAACGAACATTAATTTAAATTAAAAAGTTACACACTAAAGCTTTAAATCGCCAGGTGCCTGTTTGTTGTATGTGAAAAGGAGAATATTCCCAGGCCCACCATTACTGCCCCCCAACAGTGTTTTTAGGTTTCCATCACACCCGGCACACATGACCTTCTGTTCAGTAGCCAAGGCTTTTAAACATTGGCCCACTGCACTCAGCTTCTTGGCCTTAGGTTTTCTGGAAGCAGCTACGGCCATAAATCACTTTGATAAAACATGGCGGCTCATGAGGACCTGGCTAGCCCTCCTTTTTACCCCCCGGTAAACTCTGTGAGAGGAACGTGTCCCAGCCTAATGCCGCGGTTTATCACTGCTGGAATTTCTGCCCTGGATTGTTTTGGGTCAGTCAGTCTCACCGTTCTCATCAGCATCATAGTTTCAGTGAAACATCGATGAAGCTCATAGTAGCCCACACTACACTCTCAGAAAAACAAGGCAAATTATTGTATCTTTAGGGGCACAACTTTCACTTTGGGAACTTATTTGTACCCTTTTCTTTAAAGGTGCTGTGAGTAATATTGGAGTATTTTTAGCGGCTTCTAGTAGTGAGATTCTAGATTACAATGCTCCCTTGCTAACCGCTTCCATTTGGGAGAATCTAAAGAAGCTACGGTGGCCTTCAAGGACAAGAATGTAGTTACTTAAGATGGCAGAACTGTTAAGTGTGTCCTCTACTGTAGTAAAAAAACACTTTTATTTTAAAGCGATATAGCCTAACATGCCTTTTTCCTGCACACTCTACCTTTGATTAAAAATTATCGATCATGATAACCTTGAATGATATTGAAAACTAAACATTAGAATGATTTGTGCTCATGTGAAGAGGAGTAAATCACGTTGTCATAAATCAGTCAGCGGTTTGACCCTCCTCTGCATATTATTTGCTTGAAGGACATATCTGAATCATTCCTCTTTCATGTGAAGATATAGGATGTCCCAATACATCATGCTAAATGCCCTTCTGGCAATTCTCACCCACAATCTACTGTGAGACAGATCCCCCGTTTGAAAACAACCAGCAATTTGACAGATCTAAGCAGAAGGCAAGTTCAGGGCATCATGTTATGATGAAACAAATAAGTTATAGTGTATGCCAAGTGTAGTGCAGGCTACTGCATGTTAACTACATACTTCTTATGATCATCTGTAGCATGTAGCATGTAGAATAGTAAAAATTAAAGAGTAGGCCTGGCTATGTGATTTGGAACACAGGGTGTGTTTCTAAGTTGCCGATTTCCCTGGAAAAAGATCTCGACCTTACCTTAAATGCACCGCTCGCTCGCTCGCTCGCTCGCTCCAGGACTCTGTCTGCTAAGTGGGAGATGGCGGCGAGCCAAAGATGTTATTGCGAGTTTAGAGTGTGTGTGTGTGTGTGTGTGTGTGTGTGTGTGTGTGTGTGTGTGTGTGTGTGTGTGTGTGTGTGTGTGTTTAGTGCTGGCCCCCTTTTGAAAACACATCCACTGCAGGAGATATTGATTGACACACGAATCGCTCTGTGGCCGTAGACGATGCCAGGATTCCCCTCACAGTAGGAGAAGCTTTGCCACGCTTTATGATCCAAGTTACAGAGAGATATTCAGCTCACTAAAACTCTGAAGCCAACAGGGTAACACTTGCTGTTTGCATAAAATTACCACTGGCTTATTGATTTCCACAGCAGTGTTGTGAGTGTAGATTGAGATTTCTTTCATTGATAAATTAATTTGATTCGACTTGACTTTTCAAGATCCAGCTGTGTGTTCAAGTGAGGGCAAGAAATATGGAAATTACCTGAAAAACTAAAGAAGCAGTATTTTTTTACGGCAATTTCAAATTGGCAGGACACTTTCTCGCACTAACATAATGACTATAGTATCAATGTTTCAATGTAACAATATCAATGATCATTTTCAGGATTAAGAAGTAGATAAGGAAGTAGACAGATGTTTGGCTATGATGAAATGAATCATTAAGTCTATTGTGCTGTTCCACAAACCTCCTGAAGTATCAACTTTGAAGTTTGAAAATGGGTACTTAAGGCCTTTGCACACCGGGCGCCGTTTTTTTAGTGCGATTAATTCGCCCTTTAATCATGATTATCGAACGTATATGGAGTCAATACAAGCTTCCTTTAAATTTCGGATTTAAATTTTTCTAGGATGTCGCTTCCAATAGTCAGACGCCTCAAAATTCGCATTCCAAATGATTCGCATTTTCGTGCTGTTTATTTGCGACGTGTCCGGTGTGCTGCAAGAGCCTCAATTGTCATCTTAACAGTTTCATACAAGTCTAATAAACTATCTTTGACTGAAACATTGACCTTTTGGAGATAGAAGTTTTCATGATTTCATCGCACTTTACGGACCACAGCAGTAAACACCATATTATACTGTTTAACGTTCAGGAAGAGGAGGTAAAGTACTACTGGCATGACCTACACAGCAGTGTCGTGAGCTACATTAAGATCCTTTCATTGATAAATATGTCCAACTACTACACTGTTCAAGGTCTCACCATATGGAATTGACCTGCAAACTAAACGTGCAGTATTTTATAGTCCATTTTTAAATGTCAGGACACTGTCTTGCACTTTTCATAATGACTCCACACTCAAGAGTAATACACTGTAGCAGGTGAGAAATATGGCTCAGCTATCCCATTAACTTGATCATTTTCAGGATCAAAGCCAGACACTGCAGGTGAGTAGGGTAAACATTTTAGCTTATAGATTTCATCATGAAAGATCATGAAATATTTTATCATAAAACAATTCCCAACGTATTCATTCCTTATGTAATAACCTTCAGAATAGTCCCAAGGATGATTATGGAAAGTTTAGTTGATGTAAGTACTTTAGAAGTTCAGATGTTCAGTTTAAAAATGAATGTCGAGATAATGGCCGTTAGGGATGGTACTGTATAGGAAAAATATATATTAGAAGCAAACAGAGCATTCATTAAGTGTTAACTCCATTAAGACGCCAAGAGAGACAAGTCGATTGTAATCCACAGATTCCAACAATTTGGTCATTAAAAGGTTGTTAAGTCTTTCATTAACCCCGATTGACCACATTTAGCCAAGCGGCAAGACCCTGGTCAATACATCCCTTTTTCTCCTTTTATACAAAGTTGTTCCCTCTTTTTAAATTACAGTAAATGATACGAACCATGAAGTCACATTTTTAAAGTGGAGGATATTTCTCGAGGTATAGGTGCAGTATATAGATTTATTTTAAATGCAAATGACTGAATTTAAACATTAAATCTCTGGTGCAGAATCGACCCAAAAAAAAACTCCAGCGGTATCAACCTGTGTGCACTCAAGCTGATAATTGGTTCCTATTGTCCTTCTAACACTTTAATCAAAGTCTGATCTAAACTATCTTTGACTAAAGCATTGAACTTTGGAGAGAGTAGTTTGGTCCAAGAGATTACAGGCTCTTCATTAGTGGATGGAGATTTGGTTTGGTTTTTCAACCTCTCTTCAACACTTGTAGAGACCAATTGATACGGTTTACAGTTCCAGAAAATGCAGGTGACTTACTGCTTTGAGTATTAACACACACAGTGCGGACAGGTAGTGGATTGTGAGGAGATATTCACTGATTTCGACAAAAACTTTCTTCAGAATCGCTGACTCCACCTTAAAATGTTTGGTGCATTCCTTGCCTGCATCACTGAGCTGTGTGTGACACCCAGAACATAGTGTACACTGCAGTTCAAAGCACACAGACAGATACAGCATCCATGTGATCAGTGAGTGGTGACTCTGTGTTCGCTGAATATAAAGCATAAGATCCTTTTGATTATGTTTCCAGCACATCACATGTGCATTCATAATTATCTGAAAATAATGTGAACACATGGGACACATGTAGGCCTAGTTATGCTGCCAAGTCATTTTGAAGCTCTGGTGTTGGTGCCTTTGTTTGTGTGTGTGTGTGTGTGTGTGTGTGTGTGTGTGTGTGTGTGTGTGTGTGTGTGTGTGTGTGTGTGTGTGTGTGTGTGTGTGCCTGCATGAGTGAGTGAGTGAGTGAGTGAGCGAGCACGTGCGTATGTTAGTGTGTGTGCGTACTCAGTCAGAGAACTCTAGCAGATGAAATTCGTAATCTTCAAAGACATTACAGAGAAGAATCAGGTTTTTTCAGAGATTGGCAGAAGCGAGTCTAATGGCTTAGACACTGACATAAAGGTAGTGAACCACACTTTAGTCCAGGCAAAGGCTCAGTGTTGCCTTTTATAAAACCACTGGAGCTTTTCCAGACACAACTTTCCGATGGCTGGCAGCCGCACACAGACAAATGGATACATGTCTAATGAAAGGCTTTTAGTGGGTATTGATTTTTGAACCATAAGTGTGGTTGGTTGGCAGTCCTGTCCTTGATATAGATTCAGACTAGCATGCAGATGGAGATAAAAATTTAACACTAGACATGTGTGTGTGTGTGTGTGTGTGCGTGTGTGTGTGTGTGTGTGTGTGTTTGTATTTTCTCTGTGTTAGTACCGGTTCCTAAGCTCATTGTCTTAAAGCCCCTGTAGACCCAAATCCACTAAATCCTTCTAACTATGTAATATGAGGAGTTAGTTGCATGATAGTTAGTAAGCATCTGAAAAGAGTTAGTAGGCATATGTATCAATCCAAATATAAGATATTGTAATCTTATTTTAATATAATTTATATATTTTTTTAATGCTATTTTAGACCAAGTTTCCAGAGGCTTTAAAGGTGCAGTGTGTAGAATTTAATGGCATTTTTTCAGAACAGACTTAGTCGAAATGGAATTTTCTGCACTATAACTGCCACTAAATATTCAGATATTACACACTGCACCTTTAAGTCTCAGGTAGCACTGAAGACATCTTTGACACATCTTTGATCTATACCTTCTTCAACATCATTCATCCAGCTATCTGCAGAGTAGTCACTTGTGCAGAAACCCTTCCATTCACTCCTCTGTGGGGGAACTTTGAATTGCAGCAAGTCAGCGTTTTGTCAGAGTTTGTGTGACCAGCGCCGGAGGCCTCTGGTGTCATTACACTAATGCAGCGATGCAATCCAACAAAGGGCTCTGTCACCACGGAGACCGAAACAGAACACAGATCTTCAGATAATACACTGCCACACATTATGACATCATTTTTTTTCTCTTTTTTTTCTTTTTCTAAACATGCAATTACTCTCCATCTCACCTCTGAACCAGTAGTTTTCTTCTTTCAAGTGCTAGAAAGGATATCTTCAAAAGCACAGTGCGTACATAAGCTGAGGTAATCACTTAGAGATACCCTCTGGCAATAGCATTTTAAAGTGGTGGTTATTGACTTTGTTTTAGTGTTTGAAAGAAACGTGATCATTTCAAACGTTCTTACAGCTCTCCCTGTTGGTACTAAATAGAAATAGGGCCACGGGAGATAGATTTTTGTATGCATATAGCCTATGCACTTTGAGCATACTGTACAGTATCAATAACGTATGGCCAAAATGTTATTAAAAAACAAACAATGCATCTTTCCTACAACCTTATTTTCACCAAAAGCAGATGTTTTCTCAGCTTTTACATTACATTTAGCTGACACTTCTATCCAAAGTGACTTCCAATAAGTGCCTTCAACCATTCCAATCTATCAATATGTTTCCAGCTTTACCGCAGTCTTGAACTTTGGAGTTGTACTCAAAGTTCAAGTATCTTACAGGTTAACTTTAGTATAGGACTTTAGTAGCTTCCTTTCTCTGACTTATTAACCACCCTACAGCGTCATACTTTTGACATTATGTAGTCCAACAAAATTATCTTTTAAATATCTTGACTAAGTTTCAATATTGACGTGTTAACAACTTTGTGTTATTTTGTGTGTTTTTTTATTATTTTATTTTTAATTTTTTTTTAACTTATGTAAGTAATGTTGTGAATATGTTTTGATCGAAATAAACTGAACTAACTAACTAACTAATTATCAGTGCGATAGATTTCAATAGTAAATGTCAGAAAATGTCAGAGCATCTACGGGACTCTGGGACTATAGCAATCAGTAATCTATCTACATTTTGTCATGATGTTTACGCACAGTTTGACTGACTTTGAAAAATTCTAGACTTTTTTTTCATCCAATTATCGCATACGTCATAAGGAAAATATATTAAATCCCCTGTGCTAAGCCTCAGTTCAATAACTCCCAGTGCAAATAAAGACAGAAGTAAATTTCCCAGAGATTTAATAGGAGGGTCACGTAGCATAGCAGACTGGAGTTTCATCTATACTTAATATTGTCGGTTCACACCATATAAAGTCTCCTCCGGTTGAGTAGAACTTAATGATGCCTGTCTCCCATATAGCTTCTTGAATACTCAAAGTTATTCAATGTCGGAATATATATATTTTTTAGCACACTACACCATGCATGAAATAAACACATATGAGAAGCAGTGTTTCGTCATTGCAGCAGCTCCCCTATATAATGATCTGTATTCTGTACAAAACCTGGCTTTTTTTTTCAATTTCAAGATGTTGAAAGCTAAGAATGAGGGTGGAAAAGAGTCTCACAGAATTCCCCTGAGGGTAGATGTATGGAGGTAAACCTATTTTATCTTTTGTCCCACTGAAAAGCTTTGTTTGGCAATCACATAAAGGAGTGAAAAAATACAGAGGTGGCGAATGTAACTATGTACAATTACTCAAGTACTGTGCCTAACTATACTTGTTTGAGGCACATGTAATTTACTGCACTATTTTCTTTTCATGCTATGTTATACTTATACTCCACTATAATTTAACTGATAACTTACTTCATCAATTAAGATAACTTAAGATCGATAACTGATTGACAAAATGTATTGGCTGTTGACTCGTTTGATCATTTCAGTTGAGAGTCATTTTTCAATGATATGCCAAACATGTCATGGTTTCAGCTTCTCAAATTTGTGGTTTTGCCTCTTTTCCTGTCAATCATTTAATATTTACCGAGCAAACAATCAATCTATGAATGAAAACATTTTAAAAAACTTCAAATTCACAATGAAAATAAAATGTATTTGAGGTCCACTACAAAAAAGCTCCACTTCATCCAGCTACAGACCCTACTTTGACATTGATGCATGAGTTATAATAATCTAGTATACTGTATAGAACAGTCATATCTGCATTGCGTACTTTTACTTTATTTTAAGTAGATTTTCCTGGTTATACCTACTATACTTACTTTTACTTCGGTAACATTTTTAACAGGGCGGATCATAAATGAAGCGACACATCTTTTATATTTCTCAGCTAAAATATTCTCTTCTGTTCCATAGTTTTAATATGCAAGGCCACAGCTGGTGACTTTAACAGAGCCCTAACCATTAGCTTTTGTTAGCAGATTCCTTTGGACGCCCCTCCGTGAAAAATGTAGGACACCATTGCTCCCTCAAGAAAACCCTTTTGTTCTTCGGCCAATGGCTTGACTTAATCCCTGAGTTCTAGCTGTGTTTGCTTTTTCTTCTGGCATGGAATTAAAGAAAAAAATAGATTTTTTTTTCTTTTTTGTTGGCCAAAATGCCTTTTTCCCGGCCCCAACTTTTAAGTACAAGGAGTGAGTGTAAAGCATCTTCACACAGTTTGAGAAGGGATAAGAAGAGGATTATAACACTGAGCCAAGCAAAGGATACTTCTTAAAGTCTTTCCCCTCAAAGTGCCTCTGAAGAGGCATTTGGCCACTGATGCTCATTTGAGGAGCTTTAATTTGAGGCTAAAAGGGACCATTTTGGTTTCATTTAACTCAAAGTAATCTTGTTTAAAGTTAAGCACATGATGATCGCAGCCGTAAATTAAAAACAGTGAGGTTGAGAAGGGGGGTTTGATGGCCATAGGGGGATCCATGCAGAGAGCTAAACTTTGTGTGCACTGAAGTTAATTAAAATCAGAAAACAATGCAGCGGAGCCTTCAGTCTGCACCATATACAGACACCCTGCATGACACATCTGGAGGTGCATTTAAAGACCCATGAAAATAAGGGATTTCTGAGGGATCACCAGCAGGAAATGATGCATTCAGGCTCAGACTGTCCCCCCGCTTCTTATGATACACCACATTACTCATCATTAAAGATGGAGTCATATATTCTGGAGAAAGCTTTTTGTCCAAATCAGTGAATATCTCCTCACGATCCATTACCTGTCAGTACAGTGTGTGTTTACTGAAAAAAAAAAATCCAGTGTGAATACACAGGCTAGGCTCTGTAAACTGATATTTGGAACTCCTTTGTTTTCATTCCAGTTTACAGAGCCTAGGCTGTGTATTAACACCAGATTTTTTTTTCAGCGAACACACAATACTGACAGCTAGCAGATCATGAGCAGATATTCACTGATTTTCTAACAAGCGTTCTCTAGAATCACTGACTCCACCTTCAACACATAATTAGTTAGATAATGCCAAATGTTCATATTTGTTCAAATATTTCTGGGAAAAAAATATTGTTTTAATGTACTTAATCAACTGTTAAAGTTTCATGATGATATTTAGTTTTACCCTATTCACCTACAAGTGTATCCAATTAACTAAAATCTTGAAAATGGCCAAGAGAAGTTCAGTTTTACCACATCAGCAAAACGTAACTTAACTTAACTTAACTTAACTTAACTTAACTTAACTTAACTTAACCTAAAGCTGGGGTATGTGATTTCTGATTGGTCAAAATTAACATGAGCTGTGCACTTTGACCAATCAGAGTGAGGCTCCGATTCTCTGTTCTTATTGGCTGTTGGGACTGTCCATTCACTTTGGCACCACTGTTGGTGTAGACTAGAGTGTGTCAGGGAGGGACCATAGGGGAGGGACCAAAGAGAACAAGTGGAGCGGTTGAGGTATTTGGATTCGAATCTCTATCCCAACTGCCATTTTCTCCCCAAATCCTCCACCCCAGCTTTAACTTAACTTAACTACAGTGGCAGCAGCGTCATGACGTCACCAGATGAGGTTGAATACACTTTTTATTCACAAGTAAAAATGTAAACAGCAAACATTCATAACACAAACTCTGCTAATTGTTTGTTATAATATCAAGCTGTTGTTGCGTTTATGGGCATTGGTCTCTCCTGCACGTTTCACTTTGCAAAGTCTGTCTGTTGATGTTTGATATTCAATGCTACCAGACCGTTGTAATGAGAAGGAACCAGTTGATTAAAAATCCACTGCTGTTGCCCTCCTCCTGTGTGCAACTTACTGATTTTTTTGGTTGGAAGCAGAGGAAGGGATATATTGTTAAAGCTGTACTATGTATCACTTTGCTTTTTGTAATGTGTTTTTAGCAGCACCTCTGGTAGAAAGTGGTCATTACAACGTCTTTGGCCTGATGCAATTCCAAGATAGTTTTTCAAAACGAAACTGCGTTGTGGGCGTACACCATGGACCTATAAAGAAAGGCGTACACCAGAGTTTCCTTCGAAGGCATAACAGCGGGAGGGGGATGCATAACTTTCTGGAATGTGTGGTCTCTTTTTTGACTGCTCTCCCATCTCTAGATAATTAGCTAAATAGTTATCCAAAGCAAGTTTTGGAGTTTATTTTTTGTCTCTAGTACTTAATACATTCCAGTGTTTACATCACTGAGTGCCTGCGTCATCCTGGCGTGACACTAGAGAGACATAAGTTAATATTTAGAGAATAAGTCCATTTCAAGTCAAATTTGAGTGGAATGGTTATTATAGACAAAAAGCCAATGAAAATGTAAAAAGACCAACTTTTTGTATTTCTTTGAAAATCTTACATAGTACAGCTTTAACCCATTCAAAGTCACACTGATTGTCACAGTAGCTTCTGATAGGGTAGGGGGGGCTATGTGTTGCATGCCTCAGCGGGGAAAATGTCTTCATAAGCGGGCGGTAGTTCACTCGGCAGCGGGTAGGAGAAAGGGAAACAGTGGTTGAGCTCCGGGTCCGTGGGCGAGTATCCAGGCAGCTCTGTGGACGGATGCCCGCTGCGCTGCACTTCCGCGCCTGTCTCGTCAAACACGTTAAAAACACCCAAATTGATGTAAGACACCGGCTGAAAATCCACAGAAGAGATGTCCCTCTCTTCGCTGAATATGATAGCTCCCTCGCGCTGCCTTTGATGGTGGTGACGACACTGCCGGCTCCTACTAGCAAACTGCGCTGTTTTGTACCTTTTGATGACCAGTAAGTTGATGAGCCCCAGGACGCACTCCAACGTACTTAGAACAGTGGAGATGACCAAACTGCGCTGGTACTCCATCAACTGCTCGCACGCGGGGTTCACAATCAGCGCATGGAAGCAGTAATGTGAATATTTCCTTGCCACCAGAGAAGCCGTGTCCCCGTCCACTACTGCGCCCGAAAAGGCGGTCAGGACTCCCAACAGAAACACCACAACGCCGAGGAGAAATAAATTCCGGCACTGGGGCTTGTCCATGCAACACAGCAGCGCGCAGCTCAGCAGGACTTGCCCCAAGCCCACAAGTAAGCCCGAGTAGAACGCCCCAGCAGAGGTCCCCAGGTGGAAATGCCCCTTCACCGTAGATCCCAGCGAGACGCATCTTAATCCAACGACAACTTCGCTCAGGGCGCACACGAACAGGAGGGTGCTGGAGAAGACGGCGCACAGTCCTTTCCCACTCAACTTCATTATATTCCACCGCTGCCTCTTCCGCCGCCTCTGCCGCTGCCTCTGCTGCCGCTCTCGGTCGCTCTCCACACGGCTCGTTCATCCTCCCTCGTCGCCTATGGACGTGCGTCTCTCACATTGGGACATCAGTGACTCTTCAGTTGGATCCTCACCGCTTTAAATGGTGAATGGTAACTGGACCCCACTCTAGCGGGTTTCACTGATTTTTTTTCCCCTCAGAACTCAAAAGTCGTTTTTACATTGTTTTGCCACAATCACCCATGCGCACACACATACTCAAACACACATAGCAGCAGCAGGGTGCAAGTTATACATCGGTAGTAATTCAATTCAATCCGGGGTTCAGTGTCTTGCCCATGGACACTTTGACATGTGGCAAGAGGTGGGGATCGAACCACGAACCCTTAAATCCAGCGGTCGATCGCCCTAACTGCTTAGTAGTCTCCAAAAGCTGTGGCGTCTCTCTCGCATCCCCGCAGCAGTAGACGCTTTTACAGGAATATATAAATAACTAATGCCATGCACGATCACGTTCCTTTTAGGCAATGTGTGTGTGTGAGTGAGGGAGTGTGTGTGTGTGTTCACTTGACAATAATCCACACACAATTAGCGATGGTAACGTTTATCCAAAAATCACCTCGCTGTCCATAGAATGTAGAAAAAGTTTTTCGTTTTTCCTCTTCCCACCTCTCTCTTGAACACACAGTGTCGTCTGATCTGCAGCCAAGCAAAGAGTGAATGCTGGGTGGCGTTGTGTGTGTGTGTGTGTGTGTGTGTGTGTGTGTGTGTGTGTGTGTGTGTGTGTGTGTGTGTGTGCGCGTGTGTGTGTGTGTGGGGTGGGGGAAGGGGGGGACGGGGCAGAGAAGGAGGTGGCTGATTTGAGGGTCCTGTGAACCAATGACCACTGCTTTCACATAGGCGCAGGTTTCTGTTCAACCTTTTTTGGGGGCATTTTAAGATGGGGGTTCTAGTTCTCATTACCCAGAGAATGTTGAATCAAACATTCCATTTCCTGCAGTCTAGTGAATTTGTATGCATCAATTTATGGTGGATATGAGACAAATATATGATATGAGTTTTTTTTATTTCAGAAAGTGATGAAATATGTTTCCGTATAAAGTAAAATTGTTTTCATTTTCACAAGAAATTGTCTAGAACAATAGATTTTTTTATGATCTTGAAGATTTGAAATGGACTTTGGAAATGGACTTTGAGGTAGCTTTACATTGTTCGTATGATTTTAGTAAATTCATTTCCAGGTATACTTTATTTTCTCAACTATTAACGAGAAAAGGATTATGTGAGCAACTGTATGTATTAACTATAGCTATCACATAGATACCACATCCATACATACATACTGTGCTGTGTCTATGTGGTCCTAGTTGCAGTTGTTTGTGTGGTGGCTCTGTCTGGATATGATAAATCAGAGGCATTAATAATAGAGAAGCTGTGGATGGACTGAGGCTGTGCGCTGTCCGTGGTGCTGAAACATCCAGACCTGCCCAGATGGATGGCAGCTGACTGGACTCAATAACCCACACCCAGACACATACACCACCAGTCCTTTACTGAAACTAAGAGACAAACTATCCATCCATCCATCCATCCATCCATCCCATCTATCTATCTATCTATCTATCTATCTATCTATCTATCTATCTATCTATCTATCTATCTATCTATCTATCTATCTATCTATCTATCTATCTATCTATCTATCTATCTATCTATCTATCTATCTATCTATCTATCTATCTATCTATCTATCTATCTACCTGTCTATCTGTATGTCTGTCTGTCTGTCTGTCTGTCTGTCTGTCTGTCTGTCTGTCTGTCTGTCTGTCTGTCTGTCTATCTATCAACATTCAAAGACTTTTGAATAAGGAAACAAGAATAAACACAACATACTGTTTTTGTAAAATCAAAAAAGGTTACATAAAAGCAGAAGGAAATTCTCACAGTGTTACTATGTATTCATTTAAAAGACAGTAAGCGAGAGAGCGTGTGTGTGTGTGTGTGTGTGTGTGTGTGTGTGTGTGTGTGTGTGTGTGTGTGTGTGTGTGTGTGTGTGTGTTTGTGTGTGTGAGAGAGAGTCATCGTCAGTCAATGCTGCAATGCCTCAACAGAAGCTGACACAGCCCACAGTCTCTGAGTAATTGAGTGTGAGTTAATATCTTATCTGTTTAATGAGGAGAAGAGGCACAAGAAAGATACATTTCTCATTTAGAAAAAAATGCGTTGGGGGGAACGTTTAAAGCCTTTATTTCATCCATAAGCTCATATTTTGTCTCTGTAGACTATTGATTTTATGCTGGATGAAAGAGCATGAGGATCAAACTTGGTTGGATAAGTTATGGTAAGACTATACAAGTATTTTCCATGGTAAATGCTCTGTAAGAATCTTCTTAGGCACAGTGGTGCTTAGATCATTTTAGTTTAATTCAATTGAAGACCTATATCCATCTTAAATAAATTAAAACATGCTAGATACAATGACACAATTAAAAGTTGAGATGCTAAAACGTATGTGTTTTTTTGTTTGTTTGTTTTGTAAGTGCATATTTATGGGTGTAATTAAAAGTGGTACATACTGACTGAAGTTAGTTTACCTCGTTAGTATTTTCTAATTAGCTCCAAATCCCAAAAGTACAGTTGAGGATGTTTGGAAAGGCATTAGTCTTGCAAATACTTGGTAATTTGCTAAAAGTTTAGGAAATATAATGTTGTGGAAACTTCTGTATTAAAGAAGAATTTGAGTTTTTTTAGGTTTAATCATCATGGTTGCAAGCAGACACTGTAAACCATCAAGAAAGTTAAAGGATGAATGAGCAATCCTCCTTGTACCAGGCAGTATTTTATTGAGCTCTCTCACAGTCATAAAGTAATCCCACTCTTTCAGTAACATTTCCATAGCTAAATTTTGCATCGGTAGCACTTTCCTCGCTGATACTCCTAAGACAGCTTGAGTTATGTTTGGGGGACACTTCTAAAGCAACACATTAAATAACATAATGTTGATAGTTTTGTAGACATTTCACTCAGAAACACGAGAGCTTAAGTCAGGGATCACCAAAATCTTTAGGGGTCACCCTCTTGGGTACTTCAAATGACTGTATGAAAGTGTTGTCAGAGTCCATTTAGTTGTTGTTCAGATATCGCTGGAAAGATCTACCAACACACAGACATTGCCATACGTAAAAACATTGAAGTTTCATGTAACCAGAGCTTGCCGAAAACATTGGCAAAAGTAACAAAATTAGTTTTTTAACATTGAGATATGTTCAAGGATATGTTAAATGACCCTCTGGTTGTTACCTGCTCGGACAGTGTTGCAGGTTTAATTTGTTTCCAGTTCATTTAGACTGAGTGTGAAGACGTTCAGAGCTGAGACGAGTTTTTCACTTAATTAACTAAAGCGTTTCAAAGGCTCAGGTGAGAGAAATGCACCATGGGAATGACCCTCGCCCACCAATTCATCACAATGAGCCACCTCATTGACTGTACCAGTACAGCTGCCAGTGTATGTGTGTGTGTCTTTCTGTGTGTGTGCGTGTGTGTGTGTGCGCGTGTGTGTGTGTGTGTGTGTGTGTGTGTGTGTGTGCGTGAGTGCATGTGTGCGTGTGTCTTTGTGTGTGTGTGTGTGTGTGTCAGTGCGTGTGTGTGTGTGTGTGTCAGTGCGTGTGTGAGAGAGAGAGCCTGAGTCTAATTAGGTCATTATGACTCTGTGTAGGTTTACAGATAAGAGACGGTGCTGTGAATGATGTGTTGATGGTCTGCAGATTGTTTGATTGATTGGCAGAGCTGCTGGCTGGCAGTCTGTGTGTCTCTGTCAGTGTTTCCATTGGCAGACGCTGTGGATGTCAAACACCTTTAACAGCCATGGGCGTTGTAGTGGGGTAAAGTGGACCTAAATACCCAGGGCCCAAATCTGTAAGGACCCCCCTCCCCCCCTCAAAATGCTTGAAATTTATACATTTAAACAAAAGATTTGAAATTGTATTTTCCCAGTCAAAGTGTCATAAATACATTCCAATTGAGAGAGTAAGTTAGTTGAATGTTTATTGTTATAATTATTTTTGATAGTGAAGGTGAATTTGTCCACTTTCATCCCAAATGCACAAAGGGGTTTAGTCGAGCCAAACTTACGATATATTTCTAAACAGCTGATTGGGCTGAAGGATCCAGGAGTGTTTAAGGGTACAATTACTGTTATGAATCTTTAAAAATGTTCCAAAAAATAAATAAAAATTAAAAAGTATGTATTGTGCTTCTGCACTGTTAACTGCAACAATTTGACTGGATCCCTCAGACCAGGCTTCAGCAGAACAAACACAGCTCTTAAATCCACAATTCTGTTACAATATTATATAAATGTCCACGCTTTGCTGATCAGTAGTTTCAAAACCAATTTTCACATTCGTTGCTCCATAATGTGGAATGTGTTGTGAAACCTTTTTGAGAACTGTAACTGTGATTAAGAGCTATACACAAATAAACTCAGCTCAGAAAAATACGGGCTTCAGTTTTAACTCACAGTGGGAGCAGTCACCTAAACGCAGCATGCATTTAAATCTCGGGAAGAAAAACTGTGGAATTCAATTGTCCGACAAATTTGATGAGGCAGAAGTTGTTAACAGCAGATGTCTGCGCCTCGCTCACCTCCATAACACAGACCATTTCCCCGTCACGCTCGCAAAGCCGGGAGATGCTGCTAGTGGGGAGGAAAGTAATTCCCATCCTTATCCGTGAGATAGCACACACACTCACGCAGACACACACACACACTCACGCAGACACACACACACACACACACACACACACACACACACACACACACACACACACGCACGCACACACAGACACACATGCTTGTACTTCTATCTTTGTGAGCACACTCCTTGATATAACTCCTACGAAGAACTTTTAAATGTTTATGAAACTTTTTGGAAAACATTTTTCCTCTGATGAGGATGAATGACCTGCAACAGCAAACGAGAACATCAGCGAAAATAATGTTATTTTTATATAGTTATTATTAATGCCTTTGCTCTGGTCTGAATCCCCGCCAACTCACACAAATCGATTTATGGCAGGCGGACTGGAACAGCCTGTGTTTATGAACGGTTCTAAATCAAAGTTTACTTTGCTTCGCCATGGTCATATTTCCATTATTAATCTGACATAGTCACATATAAATACATTACCTCATGGCTATGCATCCTGCCGTCTCTATTTCACTCGCTTCCTAAACAAATGCAAGCTAGCAAATATCTTTAGGATTGCTGGCACTGGTGTCGTAAAAACACAGCCGCTTTTGTCCAGAGGGGGCGCTAGAATCAGCAAATACTTAAAGTTCCTCATAGATCCTTTACCCATCACAACTAAACTACAAACTTCAACCCTCACACTAACCTTCAAACCAATCATTAGCCCTCAAACAGCCCTTTGAAAAGTGAGGACCAAGCAAAATGTCCTCACCTTGAAAAATGTCCTCATTGCGACAGGTTAAAAGCTTAAATTGGTCCTCAAAAAACTTCATTTACAAGCACATTTACACACTGCTGCAAAAATGTTGAAGGCTTTATACCACTGCAGAATTAGCTATAAATTAATTTAATTTCAATATTGACGACGGTACAGGACATTGCTTTACCCAACGAGTGAAACTGACATAAACCTGTTCAGTGACACACACAATATTCCAGATATATTCCTCACTTTGTGGTAAAATCACCTTCAAGGGCAGCCTTGACCTCAGCCACTACAAGTCACTGTGTGAGTGTGTGTGTGTGTGTGTGTGTGAACGTGTGTACGTGTGTAAGAGTGTTTCTGTGTGTGTGTGTGTGTGTGTGTGTGTGTGTGTGTGTGTGTGTACGTGCTTGTGTGTGTGTGTGTGTGTGTACGTGCTTGTGTGTGTGTGTCTGAGTGTGTATGTGTGTGTGTGTGTGTGTGTGTGTGTGTGTGTGTGTGTGTGTGTGTGTGTGTGCGTGTGTGCGTGTGTGTGTGTGTGTGTGTGTGTCATCTGAGATGCAGTTTTACAGCAGCAGTTACAACAGCGGTGACAGGTCAGCCTGTAGAAAACCCTGAGTTAGCCCATAAATATTAATGAACCCAGAGCAAGTCTCTTCACTGCTGTTGTTGCTGGTTGGAACTAAAAGTACATTGTTTGAGGAATTGATCGATGGAATCAATACAGAGGCGGGAGACTTGTCCGGCCTGGATGAGACGAGTGTGTGTGTGTGTGTGTGTGTGTGTGTGTGTGTGTGTGTGTGTGTGTGTGTGTGTGTGTGTGTGTGTTTGCCTGTCAAATGAGCAGCACTCCGAGGAAAATGAACAAAGACGTAAAAGTTGGTCAAGAGTATTATTTAAAGCTGCAGTAATCAATAGTTTTGTATTATCAATGGATCAGAGAACACGTTGTTAAAGTGAAAAGTGTTTCTTAATGTGACGAACCCAAAGAATAAATCATTATCTGACCCTACAGTTCAGAGCTTTTCAGCCTCTTTTAGTTGAAGGTTTTAGTTTTTTTACACATGGCAACGTCTGCTCAAATTTTTAATCAAAAAGTTCCAACTCTGGTCAACATACTCTTTGGACACTCTTGCCTTTTTAAGTCTTTGACGTAGTTTTGGACTTGGTACAAAAAAAAAAACATTATCACCATTTTTCCAATTATTATTATTGCTGTCATCATTATCAGTCATTGTTTAAAACATATTAAAGCAAATTAATCGAAGTGGTATCTCTTAATTTTTCTAATCTTAATCAAAAGTCAGTTTAACATTAATCTTGTTCCCTGGTTCTTTTTTATTTGAACTAAATCATTTAATAATAGATGTCATCGACCAACGATAAATATTATATATATACATAGGCTATATATAAATATAGTCCATTTTAATCAGCAAACTTGTGTGAATTATATATTTTCCTGCGTTAACTAAATTATATGAAATGGGTTTTACATCCTAGAGACTGACGTGAGAGCAGCAGAGTTCAATCATTCAACATCCCACTCACTTCATTTTGTTATATGAAGCTTTAAACAAATTGAATTCATTATAAATCTTCCTCCAGGCATTGCATTGGTCTGCACACAGCAGATCTAGACATTTGATTAAGTGCATTTCTTCCACATTCCAGCGCCATCATAGAGATTGTTCTGCTACGCCTGTAAGCAAGATTAATAGTCGTATTTGTTAACCCTGTGAAACCCAAGCATTGATTTTGTTGATGTAGGATTTGTTTCTCCTTTTTAAAATTTTTTAGCAAGCCTCTGGTCAGGAAAATATATTTAAAAAAAAAATAAAAAAATTCCTGAGGATTTTGAGAAAACGTTGCAAAATTGCAACAACGGGTCTTAGTGGTTACAAATTTCGGGTTAGGGTTAGGGTTGGGGTTGGGGTTGGGGTTAGAGGGTTAGGGTTAGGGTTAGAGGGTTAGGGTTAGGGCTAGGGTTAGGGTTAGGGTTAGAGGGTTTGGTTTTAGGGTTAGGGTTAGGGTTAGGGGTTAGATGGTTAGGGTTAGGGTTAGGGTTAGGGTTAGGGTTAGGGGTTAGAGGGTTAGGGTTAGGGTTAGGGTTAGGGTTACCCTTTTTATCTTTTGCAGATCTCACACATGTATATACTGTAAATCATTATACTATAAAGCAAGACTGGGATTCAATGGGAGTAATTTTTCAAAACAAAAGTTTTGTATTTGTGTTATAGTTTTAGGCTAAAGTTTAATGTTATTTAGTTTTATATAAAACTAAATGACTTTAAACCTTAAACTTTAGTGAACTTTAGCTTAAAACACAAATAATACACAATTTACTCATGATAAGTGATTGGGCCTTTTGTTTTGAAAAAGGGTTAGGGTTAGGGTTAGAGGGTTAGGGTTAAGGTTAGGGTTATGGTTAGGGTTAGGGTAAGGGTAAGGGTTAGGGTTAGAGGGTTAGGGTTAGGGTTAGGGGGTTAGGGTTAGGGTTAGGGTTAGGGTTAGGGTTAGGGGTTAGGGGTTAGGGTTAGGGTTAGAGGGTTAGGGTTAGGGTTAGGTTTAGGGTTAGGGTCAGGGTTAGGTTTGGGTTAGGGTTGGGGTTAAAAACAAAAAACCTTTTGGCCCATATACATATATATGTGTGTTTATGTAAAATATTCAGATAATTAGTTAAATACATAAATAAAAGGCCCTAAAACATTAGCTAAAATCCTCCTAAAATGAGTGCTGTACCATAAAGTGTTATTAAAACATCATTTGTCATTAAAACCAAGGGGTACCATTGTGCCGAGTTTGTCAATCCATATTTTTTCTGCTCTCTTCCTCTGTCCAACAGTCCACCTATTATTTGATTCTAGACCGGAGATGATGAGGTTTGTCGGTGAATGTATTTGGAAATGTCTGACTAGGGGTGTTGTAAGTCTACCTTCCCCAATGTTGTATGTGTGTTGTTTTAATCTGGTCAGTAATGTATGTTTGGTTTCCCCAATGTAATGTTTCGAACAGGAGGTGCAGGTGATTATGTAAATGATGTTGCTGGAGTGGAGTGAAAATGTGCCCAGGGTGGGGTGTGATGCTCTGCTGTGTATGTTATGTATGAATTTCCGGTTTTTGTACATACTGTCGTGCTGTGTTTGTGGTGAATGTGAGTTATTTTTAAAGGTTGACCGGACTAAAATGCTTCTGAGGTTATTATTTTTTCTGTGGGCTGAAATGACTTGACAGTTTTGTAATGCTGGATGATGTGTTTGTGTGCGGGAGAAGTTGTGTTTGAGGGTGCGGTGTAGGTTGGAAGTCCTGTGGGAAAATGTGGAGATAAATGGGATTAGCTGCGGCTGGTGCGTAGTCCGGCTGTTGGAAAAAGATGGGGGAGTGCCTCCAAGCACTGCTGAAAAAGAAGGGGGATAGGGTGGGTCGGGATGCAAACCCTGGTTAGGGTAGGGGAGGGAGGGGAGGCAAGGGGGGTTGGGATATAGACCCTGGTTAGGGTAGAGGGCGAGGGTTTTTGAGGATCTAGTTGGTGCAGTGGTTGGAGGCCGTCCCCCGCCCTCGGACATCTGGGGTGGAGCTTCCAAGGAGTGAATGGGAGCGAGAGCGGCCAAGGTGTTGTTTTTAATTTGGCGGAGAAATCGTTTAGAATATCCTCTGTGTCTGAGGCTACTGAAAAGAATGGAGGTGGTGTTGTGGAAATCTGAAATCAAGGATGAAATACGGTGGAAACGGATGATCTGTGATTTAATAATTCCTTTAAATGTATGTTTGGGGTGGTAACTAGATTTATGTAAAAGGGCGTGAGTGTCGGTGGATTTAAAGTAAACCTTGGTGAGTAGTTTGTTTTGCGTGGGGTTTATTGCTTGAAAAAATACTGTGGTGTCTAAGAAGTGTACCTGATGTGGATCTATTATGTATTTGAGTTTAATTGATGGGTGGTGACTGTTAAGTGTGTTGATGAAATCCGGGAATAGAGCGACATCATGGGGCCAGGCCCCAATGATGTCGTCTAAAAATCTGAAATAAAAGAGGGGTTTTAAGTCACACTTGGCCAGTGCTTCTCGCTCCCATTCACTCATGTAGAGGTTGGCGTAGGATGGGGCGTATCTCTGACCCATGGCTGTCCCATTGACCTGTAGAAAATGTTGGTTATTGAATGAAAAGTCATTATTATTTAAACAGATGGTGAGTAATTGTAAGAGTTCTGTGTCCGGTCTAGTGCTGTCTGGGTACTTGGAGAAGATGGATTTTATTTTATCAAGTCCCAGTGGTGTGCTGATGTTGGTATATAGGCTGTCTACGTCAATTGTAAATAGTTGTGTATGGGTGGGGACAGCCATGGGTCTGATGATATCTAGGAAGTGGTAAGTGTCCTTGAGATAACTGGGGTGTCTGCTAGAGAGGGGGCCAAGGTAATGTTCGATATACTGTGAGATGTTGTAGGAAGTGCTGTTACAATCTGAAACTATAGGTCTGCCGGGGGGAACTTCAGAGGGAATGGTCCAGGTGTGTGGTTCTTTGTGTATTTTAGGTAGTAAATAAAATTGCCTGGTGCGTGGGTTATCTGGTCCAAATAAAAAATCTCTTTGTTTGGCTGTGATATGTTTCTTATGGTATAATGAGTTAATGATGGTTCTGAGTTGTGACTGTGTTTCTAACTGAATGCTGTGTGGTATTGGCCTGTAGTGTTGGGTGTTGTTGAGTTGTCTGTTAGCTTCCAGTACATAATGCTGTCGGTCCATGATGACTATTTTCGATCCTTTATCTGCCGGTTTTATGATTATGTTGGGATTATTGTTCAATTGTGTAAGGGCTCTGCGCTCGGCCTCCGGTAGATTATCTGAGATATCCACCGGAGGCCGATATGAACGCAGAGCCCGCCTGTCTGACTTAATGAGTGATTGTATTTTAGCGTCCAGCTGGGAGTCTTTGGGTTCCCAGTTGGAGGGGTGTGTGAATGGGGTGTACTGAAACTTAGGTAGTGAGTGAAAATAGTCATGTATTTTGATGCGTCTATGGTATTTGTGAATGTCCCTCTGAAGTTCCTCCCAGTCGTAGGCTTTGGGGCGTGGGATGAATGATAGTCCCCTCTCCAGCAGCGCTATTTGGGGGGCAGAGGGAACAAATAGTTGGGATAAATTGAGAATGTTAGATGATGAGCTCCACCCCAGGTCCACACCAGCCGCAGGTTCCTGTACAGGGGGGTCAAGAGAGGGAGATGTATTAATTACAGGGTTATTTGTAGACAGTTGTGGGGGTACAGAATTATTAGGTATGGGAATTGACAGGATGCTTGCTTTATTGTTACATAATTGTTTGTATGATGGGGGTGCCGGGTTGGTTTCTGCTGAAATTATAAATTTAATTGTTTACACCAGTATTGGAATATGTCGATAGCTGTGAATTTGGTCCAATGAATGTTATCCTGTACTGTAATGAAGGTGTCGTGTGGAATTTCTGCAAGGAAGGGGAAGTATGTGGCAATGGTGTTGTTAATGAGTGTGAGATTGTATTTCTGTTTTGGAGTGAGGTGGGGTGAAAAATTTATTATGGGAAAGTATATGTCTGCGTTGGGGAAGGTAGACTTTGCCTGTTTGTAGAGTGCCTTGAGTTGTTTGATGGAGGTCTGTTTCGGGTCCTGGTCCTTGTTATTTATCCCCACCGAGAGAACCACCACCTTAGTGTGCAGATTTGGCGTGGTTTTTTCGCACATATTTAGTAAATGGTAGAAACTGGCTCCCGGGTAGCAGTCCAGTTGTACCTGTGGGTTGTTATGGGCTGGGATCCGACTGATGTTGGAGTCCCCCAGGATCAGGACCGGTTTACGGGGTGTTATAAACCAGTCCATCAATTTCCTCTGAGGCCTGGCTATGTGGGTGGTGGGTTTGAACGTTGGCAGAGGGGTCGTGGTGGGGGGTGGGGTGGTAATTGGTGACGGAATAGGACGAGGAGTAAGTTGGGGGGAGAGAAGGAGGGAGGGGGAAGAGGGGGGAGCATAGGCAACCTGCTCACCTGCAGTAGGGGGGGTGGTAATAGTGGTGGGGGGAGGTGGTGACCCTTTAGGGTCCCGGCCCAGGTCCGTGGACGCATCAGCCGCCGGAGGGACCCGGCGAGGTGACAGAGCAGTCCCATGCTCCCCAGTGCTAGGCTCAGATTGGGCTTTAAGGTCTAGTTTGACTTTCAGAGGCCCGCTCATCATGTTAGGAGATGCCTTAGCAGTTTTTACGGGGAGCATGGGAGACAAAGGGGAGCTCCGCCACGTCGCCGGGCCGGTCCGGGCAGCAGTGCGCCCTAAAGGGGGTGAATAAGTAGATATGCTGTCAGAATTATATACAGAGACATTGGATATGTTATGAGACATGGAACTGTTGAGGCTTATTGATTCTAAGTTGGAGTTGCTGTGTTTTGGTACCTGGTCTGAGTTGTGGACCTGGGCCTTCTCCTCCACAGCCCTGATTGGGGTTATGGAGGGGGTGACATCGGGCCTGGGTGGAGATGGTGGCTGTTTAACCGGTGTTTTGAGCTGTAGGGGGGATGTAAATAGATTGGTTATAATTGATGTGTTATTGCTAGACTGGAGAGTGGATAATACCGGGGAGAGCTGGGGGATAGGGAACTTAGTGGGGCTTCCCTGCCGCTGATGCCTTGCTCTCCCAATGCCCCGTCCCTCCGTCCTCTGGGGTAAAGGAGTGGAGGCCTTGGGGTCTGTTGGGGCCTGTTTGGGAAAGGAGATGGCAGATTGGAGGGTAGTGGGATGTGGGATGGGGGACGCCTGGGCTCTGGCCTGGGGCTGGGGGGCTTGGGTGACTAGTGGAGTTGGGGCAGCTTGGGTGTATACCGGGTGTAAGGCTTGGGGAGGGTTTGGTGCTTTAAAGGTGAACTGTGGTTGGTGGTGGCTAGCTTGGGTTGGACGAGTGGATGGGGATAGTGGGTTTGGGTATATCCTGTCCAACTGTTGTGGGTTCAGGGGTTGGGGTAGATGGGGGAACTCCTCGTCCTCTTCCGTCTCCAAGATGGGGGGAAGGGGGTCTGTGCTGTTGGTCCTCCGCCTGGGCCTGGGAGGAGTGCTTGAAGTGGCAGGAGTAGTTGCTGGTGGTGGTGTGTTGATGTGGAGTGTATGTTCAAGTGTGTGTAGTGTTTCGGGTTTTAGTCTGCCCCCATAGCGCTTCCTGGCCCAACCAATAGCAATTTGAAGCGCCAGGGGGTTGGGTGTAATGGTGCGGAGGGTAGTGATGGTGTTGTTGTAATGCTGTTGTAATATGATCATGTTCCTACTCATCCACTGTGTTGTATTGTCTTGTATTTTACTGTATGTATGTTCTGTAGGTGTGGACGGCTTGATGAAGTCTGTGAGTCTGTTGACCTGCCTAAGCATCCCTGGTGGGAATGACTGTGTAGTTATTGCATTGTCGGCTATGTGTTTGTGATGTATGGCTTGGATTATTTTGAAGTAAACTTTGCTGGTGTGTCTGGTTTCAGTGTCCGGTGCATGGCCCAGTGGCTGTGTATGTTGTGTGTGTGTGAGTGTTGTTCTGTGTGTAGTATGTTGTGTGTGTGTTGGTGTTTGTATGTGCAGTGACATGAGTGGCCGTGGTGTGCTTTCCCTGTTAAAAAGCTGTGCATGTCCCTCCGCAGCGCTCGAATGCACAGCCTTAGTCCCATTATTAGACATACAGTATCTCACAAAAGTGAGTACACCCCTAACATTTCTTCAAATATTTCATTATATCTTTCCATGCGACAACACTGAATAAATGACACTTTAATACAATGTCAAGTAGTCAGTGTACAGCTTGTATAACAGTGTAAATTTACTGTCCCCTCAAAATAACTCGACACACAGCCATTAATGTCTAAACTGTTGGCAACAAAAGTGAGTACACCCCTAAGAAAAAATTTCCAAATTGGGCCCAAAGTGTCAATATTTTGTTTTGCCATCATTATTTTCTATCACTGCCTTAACCCTCTTGGGCATGTAGTTCACTAGAGCTTCACAGGTTGCAACTGGAACCCTCTTCCACCCATTCATGACGACATCAAGGAGCTGGTGGATATTAGAGTCCTTGCGCTCCTCCATCTCCCGTTTGAGGATGCCCCAAAGATGCTCAATAGGGTTTAAGACTGGAGACATGCTTGGCCAGTCCATAACCTTTACCCTCAGCTTCTTTAGCAAGCCAGTGGTCGTTCGGAGGTGTGTTTGGGGTCGTTATCATGTTGCAGTACTGCCCTGCGGCCCAGTTTATGAAGGGAGGGGATCATGCTCTGCTTCAGTATGTCACAGTACATGTTAGAATTCAATGAACTGTAGATCCCCAGTGCTGGCAGCACTCATGCAGCCCCAGACCATGACACTCCAACCACCATGCTTGACTCTAGGCAAGACACACTTGTCTTTGTACTCCTCACCTGGTTGCCGCTCCACACTCTTAACACCATCTGAACCAAATAAATGTATTTTGGTCTCATCAGACCACAGGACATGGTTGCAGTAATCCATGTCCGTAGTCTGTTTGTCTTCAGCAAACTTTTTGTGGGGTTTCTTGTGCATCATCTTTAGAATAGGCTTCCTTCTGGGATGACAGCCATGCAGACCAGTATGATGCAGAGTGCGGCGTATGGTCTGAGCACTGACAGGTTGACCCCCCACCCCTTCAAGCCCTTCAGCAATGCTGGCAGCACTCATACGTCTATTTTCCAAAGCCAACCTCTGTGTACGACGCCGACCACGTGCACTCAACCTTCGTAAACTGGGCCGCAGGGTGGTATTGCAACATGATAACGACCCCAAACACACCTCCAAGACGACCAGTGGCTTGCTAAAAAAGCTGAGGGTAAAGGTTATGGCCTGGCCAAGCATGTCTCCAGACCTAAACCCTATTGAGCATCTTTGGGGCATCCTCAAACAGACGGTGGAGGAGCGCAAGGTCTTTAATATCCACCAGCTCTGTTATGCTGTCATAAATGGGTGGAAGAGGGTTCCAGTTGCAACCTGTGAAGCTCTAGTGAACTACATGCCCAAGAGGGTTAAGGCAGTGCTGGAAAATAATGGTGGCCACACAAAATATTTACACTTTGGGCCCGATTTGTACATTTTTTCTAAGGGGTGTACTCACTTTTGTTGCCAACAGTTTAGACATTAATGGCTGTGTGTCGAGTTATTTTGAGGGGACAGTAAATTTACACTGTTATACAAGCTGTACACTGACTACTTTACATTGTATCAAAGTGTCATTTCTTCAGTGTTGTCCCATGGAAAGATATAAAGAAAAATGTGAAGAAATGTGAGGGGTGTACTCACTTTTGTGAGATACTGTATTAACCAGGTGAAGGGCCCTTACCTGTCCGGTCTCCGTGGGATGGCTCCTACGCCGGCAGGAGTGATGTAGGTGGCTCTTCTGCCGGCCGGTTGGTCCTGTGGGAACACTTGAGAAATTCTCCTTGTAAATCCCAGTAGTTAGTTGGTTCTAAGTTGGAGCTCAGGCCTTGGAGGTAGAGCCGGGCTGGCAGAGCCCCTCACCGTCGGTTAAAAACAATCTTTATTAGTTCAAATTAAAAAACAACAAGGTTTAAAATAAGTTTTTGGTAAAAGAGGAAAAAAAAGGTTATGCGCAGTCGAGCACTAGTCCCTAACGTTTCGCAACAGTTGTTGCTTCATCAGAGGTTAGGGTTAGGGTTAGGGTTAGGGTTAGAGGGTTAGGGTTAGGGTTAGAGGGTTAGGGTTAGGGTTAGGTTTAGGGT
Organism: Hyperoplus immaculatus; assembly: GCA_949357725.1. Taxonomy (NCBI): domain Eukaryota; kingdom Metazoa; phylum Chordata; class Actinopteri; order Uranoscopiformes; family Ammodytidae; genus Hyperoplus; species Hyperoplus immaculatus. The sequence continues at coordinate 30,266,399 of OX442356.1, read as the reverse complement.
TAGGGTCAGGGTTAGGGTTAGGGTTAGGGTTAGGGTTAGGGTTAGAGGATTAGGGTTAGGGTTGGGGTTAGAGGGTTAGGGTTAGGGTTAGAGGGTTAGGGGTTAGAGGGTTAGGGTTAGGGTTAGAGGATTAGGGTTAGGGTTGGGGTTAGAGGGTTAGGGTTAGGGTTAGAGGGTTAGGGTTAGGGTTAGGGTTGGGGTTGGGGTTGGGGTTAGGGGTTGGGGTTAGGGTTAGAGGGTTAGGGTTAGGGTTAGGGTCAGAGGGTTAGGGTTAGGGTTAGGGTTAGGGTTAGGTTAGGGTTAGGGTTAGAGGGTTAGGGTTAGGGTTAGGGTTAGGGTCAGAGGTTAGGGTTAGGGTTAGGGTTAGGTAGTTTGAGTTAGAAGGTTAGGGTTAGGGTTAGGGTTAGGGTTAGGGTTGGGGTTGGGGTTAGGGTTAGAGGGTTAGGGTTAGGGTTAGGGTTGGGGTTGGGGTTAGGGTTAGAGGGTTAGGGTTAGGGTTACCCTTTTTATCTTTTGCAGATCTCACACATGTATATACTGTAAATTATTATACTATAAAGCAAGACTGAGATTCAATGTGAGTAATTTTTCAAAACAAAAGTTTTGTATTTGTGTTATAGTTTTAGGCTAAAGTTTAAGGTTATTTAGGTTTATATAAAACTAAATGACTTTAAACCTTAAACTTTAGTGAACTTTAGCTTAAAACACAAATAATACACAATTTACTCATGATAAGTGATTGGGCCTTTTGTTTTGAAAAATTACTCCCATTGAAGCCCAGTGTTGCGTTTTTGCAACATTAAAAGAAATCACTGAAAATCATGTAAATTTAACTTTTTTAGTTTGGTTATTGAAGTAATATGTTACAGAACAACTTTACAATACAGGAAAAAAATATTAAAGGTCAAGTACTTACTTGGAAAATTGTTAAAATTGATCCAACAGAGAGAGCTGGGAGCTCAGTGGGAGTCATCCATGTTGTTTGAATTTGAAATGTTGCTGTTCTTACAACATTAATATTTTCCCGCCGAAATTGGTGATTTGATACATTGTATAGTCTGGAGTGCTGGAATATGTAGTATTTGTGTACATTTAGTCCTGGAAAATGACTACAAAATAGCTTCCAATAGATGTTGCAAATTTACAACAGTGGGTCTCAGAGGGTTAAAAGGCTTTACATGTAGTTTTTATTAAACGATTAATTTGCCCTTCTCAGTCTGTTTGCGTCTGTGTATTTCTCCTATACAACCATTTTTAATGGCCATTATCTCAGCATTAGTTTTTTTTTCAATTTTCCGAAACAAAGATCTCAACTTCTAAAGCACTTACATTAACTAAACTTCCCAAAATGAATCTGAAGACATTAAACAGACAGATAGTGCAAAGAGATAAAAAAAATTTAACTTATTAAAATTTTTATTTAAAAAATGAAGCAGTTGTTATTCTGTATTTATGCATAATGGCGAAAACCAGGAATATTTTAGTTTGTCTCTGTGATGTTTTTACTAACTTCCAAAACTTTTCTTTACATATATAAAATAATTTTTTTCCTCTAAAACCGTAGGGAAATTGTGCTTAAGTGCATTTTCCTAAGGTACACTTTCATCCATTGCTTAATACTCATGTGTTTTTGCTGGTTACTTATCCGAGGCAGCAGAACCACGTCCAGTAGCTGTGTGAGATCGACTGACTATAAATAAACTACAGTGTCCGTCCGTGTGCATCGGCGTGAAGCAACATGTCAGACAGCACAACACTCACTCATGTGTTTAAAATAGCTGTTGCTCAACAATAGAACACTCTGGCACACAGGGGAACCACTCACTGTTGGTGGTTTGATTTAGTGCATTTAAATTCAGCCTTTCTGCTGTAGGATTGAGACACATTTGCATTTTAAGTGCAAGTCTTTTTCATTAGAATTCATTATAAATTAAAATACAAAGTCTATGGTTCCAGTTTGCTATGTGTATCTGGGGATTTTTTGGTTAGAAAAAACAAAACTTGGAGTTACACAGGATATTTTTATTTACTAAATAAAGCGTAAGTTTTAGAATGATTGTGTATGGAATTTTTTATAAATTTTTTAGTTTTTATGTGTTATGGTACCTAAACCAGTCTTGTCTAAAATACTAAGGTTTGTAATAAGGATAAGTATAATAAGATTACAACTTAAGCCTACACCTTTTCGGTCCATATTTTATCATGTTTTTTTCTTTCCTTTGTACGGAAGAGTGTTATTATTTTATTTTCATTATGCGCCTCGAGAAAAAAGACAAAAATACAATGTGAAGAATAAACTTGACAGTTCCAGACTGCGGTAACCTCCAGGCACAAAAACGTCCTCCTCTCCTGTGGCCCTAATTGTCTTCCGTACTCTTGAATACAAATGTTTTTGTTATTTATTGAATTATCTTTATGTGCATTTCTGATGGAACTATTCATATGGACTGAAATCAATTACTACAAATACTTTTTAGAGAATTAAATTCTATCACATCTTAGAGAGAGAAATAACCTGACACATGTTAATTGATTTAAAAAGTTTGTCACAGCTTTTGCAGGTAATGTATGTCTTCCATTGTATGTTTACTGAATCCCATTCATATAATATAATACAGCTTTTATGCAAATATATGCCCCCTCAAAATGTCTTACATGTTCTAGTATTAATGCTCTTTCGTCTCAATTGTTTAATTGCCATATTCATGTAAGTAACTAATAGCTGGGTTATTCTATGCCAAACTGAGAGACTGCAGAATCCCACACAGGATTACTTGCCTTTTCCCACCGTTTATATGAACAGATGTCTCCTAACCCTAACTGGATCTATTCCAGGACTCTGCAGCGATACACTGATCTCCTGTTAATCCTCGGTGTCTGTGAATACATCTCAAGACGTCGCCAGTGGCAATGCCACCTTTAATGAAAGCTGTGGAAGAGACATATGGGCACCAGAACAGAAGACAGGGTTTTTGGCTGTGTTTGCCTTTTTCACCTGTATTTAAAAACTTGCATAGCCTGCGGACTGCAAAGGAGCATGGCAGGCTTGTTTGGGCTTTAATTAATATTTTAATTACACTGTCTGACACCCTTTTTGTTTGTGTGTGTGTGTGTGTGTGTGTGTGTGTGTGTGTGTGTGTGTGTGTGTGTCTGTCTGTCTGTCTGTCTGTCTGTCTGTCTGTCTGTCTGTTTTTTGTTTGGGGTAAACCACGGGGGCAGATTGTCCTTTTCATCGATACTAAGTTCTTCATTTTCTGCGTAATTTTTCATTTCGCATTTTCAAACTATTTCAAAAATGCATACACCTGCAGCTATCCAGTTTCAGCCTCCAGCTTTCACACACATTTTCTTCTGGAAATGCTTTTTCTAGTTCTTTTTACTAAAGTTTAGAAGATTATTAGGGCATCGAAAGGGATTTTTTTCCCTCGTTATGTTAAGTGTAAATACAAATGCTGCCAAATGCAAATGGAAGCAGTGATTGAGGCATCTAGGTATGGTTGGCATACTGCATTTGACATGCATGTACTGGGACATTGTAAATCTTTTTCTACCATACTAAATTATATGGAATCGGGACATTGGAACACAGGGCAAGTTCTGGAAATAATGGTATGGACTGCAGTCTCTTCTGTCCTCTTGAGGAAAGATTTGGTAAAGGGGATTTACTTTTTTCTCAACATTTAATTTTTTTTTCTTGGAAGTGCATAATGAAAAACCACAACAGTTAGTTTTAATATATTTTTGTCAAGTAGAATTTTGCGTTGAGTAAATGAATTGTTTGAACACCCTGATAAAAGCAACAAAACAATGTTTCTGTCCTTTAAACTGACATTCATTATTACGGAGTTTGGCCAAAAAACTCAATCAGATAGATCAAGTACAGTGGTATTTTTCTGTTTATCATTTTCCAAAGTCCAAACATATACAAACAATACATTTATTTACCGTAAAATATATCATATGTCTATATATTTTCCATGATAAAGTCACAAAGATTTTGCTAGCGAGACAATTCTTCACAATAGAGCTTTTATTGTTCGGTTTATTATACTATCTATGGTTTAGAGTAGAGATAAACAAAATATCCGTACCGTACTTGAAGGCAGCACACATCAAGTGACGTATTTCCCCTTCCTCCCGTCATAGAAGCGGTGAAGCTACAGACGCTAACTAAAGACTTAGCGATGTCAGGTGTCGAGCAAACTTCAAATGAATCTTTAGACGCTAAAGACGATAAAGATTTTGATGTGGAGGCTGAGGACCAACTAGAGGATGATTACTTTGACCCAACTCGATATAAATTTTACAGGTTTGTGTTTTGTCTGTGTTCACTATTACTAAACGTTGGGGTGGCTAATCTCAGTAGCTGCTCCAACCGTTACTATTTCATCCAGTTACTTTCAATTTACAACAACACTGTGATGTATAATATCACTTTTTTTTTTTTTTTAGGTTGAAACGAGATACCTGTCACCACCGGTGTCATTTCAAACCAACAGCAAACGTTAAACTATCATTTAATGTACTCAAATGTTGTGCTAATTGATTCAGGTGTTTTGTTGACTGCCTGTCTACAGATAAACGGGTGAATTAACTCACATTATAATGATTCTTAAGGCAAAATGCTGCTCAAAAACGAAACAGCTTTCTTTGTCAGTTAAATCAATAGTGAACAAACGATCTGAAGTCTCAATTCAAATCAGAATTCCGTCAGCAGAGTTCTGACTGAATATGTTTTGGGGTATAATGATAGACTGATATTAACCTTCCTGTCATTATTACGAAGTTATTACAAATGGTACATGGGCGGATCTGCAGTTATTTTCTATTTTCAATTATGACATAAACAAATTAAAGAAAATCAAGATTTGAGAGACATCACCTTACTTTTTCACTGGACACAATAAGTTGTGTTTTATGCAAAATTGTCCCTAACCCAAAGTTACTGTTTAAAAAAGTAGATATTGTTGTAATTGCTGAGTGCCAGCTCCAATAATCAGGATTGTAACATTAAAGAGATAGTTCACCAGTATATGAATATGAAGGTGTATTGAACTCTGAGATCCTATGTAGTATAAATGTGCAAACACTTTAGAATTCGGTTCATTCTACCCTGAGAAAAGGCAGAAAGAGTGTTTTATGGTCTCACTGTCTAACCCTACATTTTGCACAGTTGTGACATCACAATGGTAGGATGAACCGATTTCTAAAATGTTTGCACGTTTATACTACATAGGATCTCAGAGTTCAATACACCTTCATATTCCCACTGGTTAAGTAGGTCTTTAAATGTGTTAGCAGCCAGTAACTCCTCCCCCATGTTGTTGTGTTTCAGAGACCGTAAGGAGTGGGCCGACCTGGAGGCTGTTCCCCAGGACGACGGACCAAACCCTGTGGTGAAGATCGCCTACTCTGAGAAGTGTAAGATTTATTACGTGTGAATGTCGATAGTTAGCCTGCTATCGATGTAAGAATGTGTGTGTGAATGGTAACGTGTAAATGGGAACAGGTCTCCCTTGAAAAAGAGTCTCCAGTCTCAATGTGTTTTACCTGTATAAATAAAGGTTAAAAAATTAAAATAAACTATTATTTCTACATAATGTATCTCTTTAAATGCACCAATGTTTCAATGTTAACATGGTTCTTACTTATTTGCAACTGCAAGCTGTAAGTCTATATTATTTTTTGTTGTTTTCACTGTATTTATATCAATATATTTCTAACACCAAAAGTTCACACTTACTTTTGCAACGTAGATGTCTGTTTCTCATGCCCATAAATGCCCTTTTAAATTGAAAATAATGGGAATCACAAAGCAGACTTCATAGAAGGGAAAGTTATAAGTTAACCCCTGCAAATCTATGCTTCTAATGTTATTTATTTCTATTGACTAAAATAGTTTTAACTTCTAACCCTAAAACAACAGACCTTAGACCAAACTAACATTCAGAAGTCATTTAAAGCCCTACTTCAGCGGTGGAAATATGAAGGTGTATTGAACTCTGAGATCCTATGTAGTATAAATTTGTAAACATTTTAGAAATCGGTTCATCCTAGCTTGAGAAAAGGCAGAAAGAGTGTTTTATGGTCTCACTGTCTAACCCTACATTTTCCCACGTGTGACATCACACATGGTAAAATGAAGGGTTAGGATTAACAGGACAGCTGGGCACAGGGAAGACTGAGGGAAGAAAAACCTCATTCATTATATTATAAAAGCGATTTTATAATCATAGAAAGCCGATTCCGTATGGATGAAGTATTCCTTTAAGTCAGAACCGTGTTGTTGAAAATCTAATTGTTTTATTTCTTGTCACAGTCGCTGATGTTTACGACTATTTCCGTGCGCTCCTGAAGAACGATGAAAAGAGTGATCGGGCCTTCGCTCTGACAGCAGAGGCTATAGAGCTGAATGCTGCTAACTACACAGTGTGGTGAGTGTGATGCATGTTTAGAATATCGTTAGCCTCATAGCATAGTTGCCTAAATCATATTTACTCTACTCTACTTTTACTCTACATCTACTTTACCCTACTCTATAACCCTTAAAATATGACTTAGACAATTATGCTATTAGGCTAACGAAAAGTAGATGTAGAGTAGATGTAGAGTTAATATGATTTAGGCAATTATGCAATGAGGCTAACAATATGGAAAACTAATGTCTCATTTTCATAACAAGATAGGGGAACAAAAATCAAGTGATGCAATTTTGTTTAAAATAATTTACAGTATTCTTTCTGAAAGTTTTCTTTGGAGAGAACTTGGAGATTTGCAGTCAGTTTGACATTAAAAACTATTATCAAGTATTGTAAAAAAAACTTGAAAAAACATGCTTCTAAGGTACATTTTAGAACAGATAAAAACAAACGTGTGATAGATTTTACAAATAATCGGGAGTTAACTAGCGGCAACCGTTTAAAAGTCAAGATTAAATATTAAAATTGATTGACAGCCCTATTTATAATGAAACATGTAAGTATGTAACAGTGTCAAATGACTGCATGTAATGTAACAGTTTTTGTGTGTGTGTGTGTGTGTGTGTTCAGGCACTACAGGCGAGTTTTACTGCAAGCTTTATCCAAGGACCTGAGGGAGGAGATGAGATACATCACTGCCATCATCGAGGAGCAACCAAAGAACTACCAAGTCTGGTGAGTGCTGGGACAATCCTTCCAGGTCCCATATTTCTTCTGGAGAAATGCCCAGTGTGTAGTGTGGGACGGATATTCGAAAATAACACTGCCTTGTGTTAATTGACAAATAATTCAACTTGAACTTAAACTTTTTATGCAGCAGCTGAAGCAGTAACAAGGAGCCATTTTAGCTGACATAGCCAATTTTGAGCTGTACTAGTCACAGGCCAGTTGTCGTAGGCAGGGACCCTTAAATAAATAAAAAAATATATAAAAATTCCTACAATATTTCAGAAATGTATAAAAATTCCTATAATATATAAAAAAAATTATAAAAAATGTATATAATATTTCAAAAAAGTATAACAAATCCTACAATATTTCAGAAAAGTATAAAAATTCTCATATATTTCAAAAATGTATAAAAATTCCTATAATATTTCTATTCAGGCATCACAGGCGAATGGTGGTGGAGTGGCTGAGCGATCCCTCGGAGGAACTGGAGTTTATCGCAGACATCCTGAGTCAAGATGCAAAGAACTACCACGCCTGGCAGCACAGGCAGTGGGTCATACAGGTGGGTGGGGCTGCTGACACTTTGGCTTCAAACACACAAACTGAGATTTACCCTGCGTTCCAAATCACATACTTTTTCTTTTTATTACACTTCATACTAAAGTACAGAAGAGTTTTAGGGCCACAGGAGAGAGAAAAAAAATCAGATAAGGAAGTTTTTTTTTATCATTATGTCAAGAATAAAGACAAATACTGCAAAATGCTATTGGAGTTAGTGGGGCATTTATGTATTTTCAGCATACTACAATTGACGTGCATGTATTGGGACATCCTAAATCTTTTTCTGGCATACTAAATAGTAGGGAAGTATGGAGATTGGAACACAGCCGCAGTTTTTCTTCCTACAATGAGTCACTCTGCCAGAAATAATCTTTTACTTATTGAATCAGTGAATATCTCCTCACGGTCCACTACCTGTCTGTACTGTGTGCGTGCAGTAAAAAAAATCCGGTGTTAATACACAGCCTAGGCTTTGTGAACGGGCATGTTGCTAGCCATGGTTGGCCCTATTGTTTACCTACCAGCTTACAGAACCTAGGTTGTGTATTAACAACTGAATTTTTTTTCAGCACATGCACACACAGTACAGACAGGATCAGAGAAGATATTCACAGGTTTTGACAACACGTGTTTTCCAGAATCACTGACTCCACCTTTTAATTGGCTTGTTTGTTGATGTGCTATTTGAGGCGCTCTGTGGTCAGTATTTGTCTAGCGCTATCAGGGCCACCACTAAAAAAACACCGCACAACGACATAACCAAATATGTTGATCCCCATCGTGGCCCGTTGATGCTGTTGTTACTGTTGATGATGACACTGCTTATGGCACATAGCACCTTATGCAGGCACTTTATACCCTGGCACTTTATACCTTGGCACTTTATACCTTGGCACTTTATGACTCCCCAGGTTTGTGTACATACTGTTGTGTTTTGTGTCCATTGTTGTTTTGTACTGTCGTGTGTTTTGAGCCACTACCTCCTTCGCTGTGAACTAATTTGCCCTCTTGGGACATTATTGTCATGCCAACATTTGATTAGTTTATTTTTCAATCCCTCCAGGAATACAAACTGTGGGACGATGAGCTGGAGTTTGTGGAGAATCTCCTGGAGGAAGACGTGAGGAACAACTCAGCCTGGAACCAGAGGCACTTTGTCATTTCACACACAACGGGATTCAGTGATCCAGCCGTAGTGGAGAGGGAGATTCAGTGAGTCATTTACCTACAAAATATGCCCTGTGTTCCAATCCCCATACTTCCCTACTATTTAGTACGCCAGAAAAAGATTTAGGATGTCCCAATACATGCGCGTCAATTGTAGTTTGCTGAAAATACATAAATGCCCAACTAACTGCAATAGCATTTTGGAGTATTCATCTTTATTCTTGACATTCCTAGATATAATGAAAAAAAGACTTCCTCGTCTGTTTTTTTTCTCTCTCCTGTGATCCCAAAAGTCTTCTGTACTTTAGTATGTAGAGTAGTAAAAAGAAAAAGTATGTGATTTGGAATGCAGGGATGGTTAATTTGCACCTTTTTAGATGATTAATGGATGATAACAATGGAATAAGATCTTCTCCAAAATGCAATATTTGAACATCTCAGGCTTTGCATAAAAACATATTGTCTATTTTTATTTATTTATTTAGCTTTGAGCAGATAATTCAATTCACAAATACTTTATTCAGGAGGAAGATTTTCTGTTTTATTTCTGTATCATGTCAAGACGACAAAGGATTTGGAGAATAATAGACTAACAAACAATCAAAGTATGTGTATGGAGTGTGTTGATTGACTGATTTTCCTCTTTGTTGAAGGTATTGTCTGCAGCAGGTCAAGAAGGCTCCACACAATGAAAGCGCATGGAACTATTTAAAAGGGTAAGGTGTTACATATATCATTCTGGAGAAAATCTAGATCCCATTAAATGTCCTAGGAGCAAAACTGTTTTTCAGTATTCACTCTGATATATTAATTGCCTCGGGATTTTGTGTGCCGTATATACTATATATGGCTCGTGAGACTGTTAATGATTGAAAAGCTCACGCACAATATCCCTGTATTTCTTCCTTCAATTTCTATTTTTATCACAAAAAATGTAACTTTATTTAAGGGATAAAACAAACTAGTAATTTCTTGTTATATATTTTTTTTGGGGGGAAAAATACAATTTAATTAGCAAAAAATCCATATCGGTCAGGGCCTAATTTCTTTAAGCTCCATCACAGATATTTCAGTGTGGTGTCTCTATTCAGACATTCACAATATGGCGCGGTGCTATGGACGGAAAACCAAGTGGAGAGACTATTAATAATGGAAGAGCTCACTGACATTATACATTATTTTCTTTTGTTCTGCTTTATTTTAATTTTTTATAAATACTAATACATTTGGCAGGTACAAACCATGATGACGAGACAAAAAAAACATGCAAATTAAAATAAAGATGGATACAAATACATCAATTATAGTAATAGATAAAAAATTATTTTAATAGGATCCCTTGAGCAAGAAAAAGGAAATGGGCACGGGGGTGTAATGGTTAGCGCGCCCGCCCATAGAGGCTCAGTCCTCTTCTCAGCAGGTTCGAATCTGGCCCGTGGTCCTTCGCTGCATGTCATTCCCCTCTCTTCCCCATTTCGTCTCTGTCTCTCCACAAAGAATTTAAAAAAAAATGCCCCAAAAACTTATATCCATTCTTTCTTTCTCTATCCCTCTAAGGATGCTACAGGACCGAGGCATGTCAAAAAAGTGTATAGGATCCCTTGAGCAGTCAAAAGGAAATGGACATTATCCATTCTTTTTTTAAATTGAATTTAATTTAAAATATTTATAGTAAAACAAAACAAAACAATAAAATAAAAAGATGAAACAAGTGGACCGATATGTAAGGGATAATGTAGAGCGAACGGGTCACTCGCGAGAAATAAAGACCGACAAGCTGAACAGGAGGCTCTTGTTCAGCTTGAAGGTCTTTATTTCTCGCGAGTGACCCGTTCGCTCTACATTATCCCGCTTATTACATGGCTACAAACTAAATTAATCAATCAATGTGAGGCAAAATATTGATTAAAGCAAGGTTTATTCAAATAAATAAATAAAAACAGTCCGCTCTCCCAGAACGTCCTTCCTAGCAACGGTAACTAGGCTATTTGTTGTAGTGTATGTTGAATTGCACGTTTCCGTTGATGGTGAAGTTGGAAAGAGAGAAAGGGACGTCATGCGGGACATTAAATGTCACGTCTCTGGTTTCCTCCTGCTGTGGCGCTGCAGCGGGCACATCTGTGAACACATTGTTTACTGTTAGGCTACAACTTGTAAAGCAATAACGATATGAGACTACTATCTGTTTAAAGAGAGCGGCTAACCTGATCTGTTGTCGTTTCCCGATATGATATTGCTCCACTTCTCCCGGTCTGTGAATAGCCTATTTCCAAAACGTCAACGGAGGTTGAGAGAGGTTGTGAAGACGCCGGTCAGAACGTCACTATAGCTACAATATTTCCTATTCATAGCAACGGTCACCCTTGACAGCGGTCTGCTAGCTGGAAATAACAGACCTGTAGAATGCTGTGATTTACATAGGATTCTCAAAGTGCCATGTAATAAAATAAAGTAATATTAACAAACAATGAAAACCACTAATGAAAAGAAAAAACAGTTTAACACTTGCTTTACCCGTTGAAAACTTTCTTTCTTTCGCTGTCCCTGTCAGTATGCTCCAGGACCGAGGCATGTCCTCTACCCCCGGCCTGCTGGAGAGGGTCCTGGGACTAAAGGACTCTCACTGCTCCCCGTACCTCCTGGCTTTCCTGTTCGACTGCTACGAAGACGCTCTGGAGAACGGCAGCACCAAGGAGAACGTCAATGAAGAGGAACGCAAGGAGACTTTAAAGAAGGCTCTAGAAGTAAGGGGTTGGGTTAGAATAGGAAATGCAGGAGCACTCTGGTGGCGTAGTGGATAGAGCGTGTACCATATTGGCTCCGGCCTTCGTTGCAGTGGTCGCGGGTTCAAATCCGACCCGTGGATCTTTACTGCAGGTCATCCACCCTATCCCTCTGTCTCCCAATTTCAACTCTGTACTGTCTAATAAAGCTTGAAAATGCCAAAAAATAATCTTAAAAAAAAAAGGAAAATGCAGTCTAAAGGTGCGAACACACTGCACTCCGCGGCGTGGCGGTTGGCCGCGCGAATCGCAGGTTCCGCGCCGCGTCATAATATTGGGTCATATTGTGTCCGCCGCCCGACCAGAGTAGCCTTCTCCTACTCTGGGGATATGCTGGCGCTGGTGCTAACCGGTGCTGAGAGCACCAGTCTGCTGTGCTGATGGTGCTTTACCCAAGCTAACCGGTGCTAACTTGGTTCATAAAGCAAAACTGATAGCTGTACACAGCAAGCAACAGACACAGAGGCTATTCACAGAACTTATGGGAGCAAACTGTGACTATTATGTTTTCATCCATCTTAATTTCCTCTGTCCGTCGTCCCGAAGCGAGTGACGTCGGGAGGAGCTCAACGCTGATTGGCTATCGCAGCGCGGCCGGCGGCAAAAAGTTCAATATTCTGGCCGCGCCACGTTAACCGCTCTATGGCCGCGGCCCATTATCGCCGAAGTGCAGTGTGTTCGCACTCGTTTTTTTTTGTGATTAATTTGTGTGTTTATAATAATTATTGAACCAGTGTCCAGTAAATTCAAGCTTCCATATCAGCGATGGAATTTTGCTGTGTGATATTGCTGCGTTTATTTTTTCGGACAGACGTTGATTTTTTTCTCCAATATTTCGCTTACAACGCAAACACACTTTCTTTCAAAACCTTTTTTTTCAATTTGCCCACAAAATGATCGCGCTTGATGTGAACAAGTCAGGCATGTCAAAATTTGCATCCAAATAATTTTTCGTTTAGTTTTTTCTCACGCATGTGCAGAGGCCTTTAGAATTGTGTGAAGAAATTTTGTGTTGGAAATAAACTTAAAATATTGTCACTATTGTTGTTTTTTTCCGACCCTTCTTGTGTTTTCTTTTCTTTTGCAGATTATAAACCTCCTGGCGCGGGAGAAAGACACCATCCGTAGAGAGTACTGGCTGTTTCTGGGACGTTCTTTAAAGACCAGGTCGGGATTCAGTGATGTCAAAGATCCCGAGCTGTCGTCGGGGCAACAGGAAGTGAGCTAGGCAACCTGGGAGACAAGCACCAACTCCACTCCTAACCTTAGTGTCTCTTTAATACTGTCGTCAATAGCAACACCATGCTTGTCTTGATATTCCTGTAACCGCCTGTAATGTTTACAGTTCTTTAAAATAACTACTAACACAAGATCTAAAGATGAGTCACGTTCGCATCATAGAAGAAACGCTATTTTTCAATTGAAAGGTGAGAGGAGTGGATTACATGTCAATTATTTGCTACCTTTATTCACCAAAACTAGGATAAAATGATTACATAATTAAAGCTATAGTGTGTAACTTTGTCAAATAAATGAATGTCGGTTGGTGATTTTACTGCTAAGAAAAAACCTGGAGGTAGAGCAAAAGGTATGAAATTCATGTGTGATCACTGAAGGCTTACCTCATGTAGATGCACCGACAGTGTTGTTGTAATGACCCAGAATTCCTCATGGGGGCGACAGAAGAAGTTACGCACTATAGCTTTAAAATGTTTAATCCGTCTGGAACCATAAATCATTTCAAAGATGTATCATCAGCTTTTAGATTTATGAGAGTGTGTGTGCTCAGTCCTGGTTTGAAACTGAAGACAAAACGTGTGTTTGTCTTCTGAACCTATAAATCAAAAGTTTGACAGACGTTCCCATTGCCAAGATGAGCACTAACTAACCTCTGTGAGTGTGTCTGCAACGCATGCACATACATACTATCAAATTTACTGTTTTTGATTTGATGTGATAGTGGGTTAACATTGCAAGCTAGTATCTGTTAATAGGAAAAAGGTCTTTACCAGCACGCTTACTGACATGTTTCTTATTCCTTTGAATTACTTTTAAATAATTTATGTTAGTTTTGTGGTAACAGACGTTTTCTATAATCAGAGATTTTTTTTGAGTGGACACATTAGTGACTTAACTCCAAATGAGACTTTGAAGGGAGTATGGTGTGCAGGTAGACCCACTCTTTATTTAAATCCTGGAAGATTAATTGATAGTTTTGTTGATCAGAGAATACGTGTTATGTGTTGTTATTGTGGGGGGAGGAAAAGCATCATGAAATTTAAAAAAATAAAACTGTTTGTAGTAAAAACTGAGTCAGTGGTTTTCAAAGTATTTTTCCGTTGTTTCCTGCTTAATTCTGATCCTTGGCTCTCACACGGTCACAGCTTTTAGGTAAAATATGCCAGAATTAGCCAAAAATGCTACTTTTTGTCTAATCGGCCATTAATACATTTTTGCTGCTACTTTATAGAACTATATTTGTGTCTGTATATGAGCCATTTTCTTGGTCTTTAGCAGAGTTTGTTCTGTGTTCTTGTAAGCTGTCCTGCCAGGTAAAACTGAACTAATAGTAATATATTGTATTTATACAGCGCTTTTTTGGAAATGCAAAGTAGCTACTCATTTATAATTTAGCCAGTGTGTTTTTATCCAACTCATGTATTGACATTTTCCACCCCCTGTCTGTGGACCCCCCTTAGAGCGGAGAAATGGATTCACTCCACTAGATGCAGCTGTTTCTACTTGTGCTGACTCCACAACAACACAATCCCATCCCCTACAGTGTCCTAACCAAGCAGTGCGTCTGCTAGCCCAGCAGTGTGTAATTACACATTCTTTAGGCACTTGATATTAGATTTGGAAGGCTTGCTTTTGTCTGATGAAGAAGTAACTCATTGGCAAGTTCACATCAGCAGCAGATATGATAGGACTGAGCAAGCAGGTCATGAAGTGATGCTACTATGATATGAAGGCAAATTATGGTATTAATTTAGTCTATAACGCTAAAATATTTTCCTTTTAAAAAAAATGTATTAGTTTTGTCTGTCCAAATGTGGTTTGATCTGTAGTGCAAAACGTCATAGATCAAAAAGTCTCTCTCTCACACACACACACACACACACACACACACACACACACACAAGAAGTGGTTTCTGGTTACACTGATTGAGTTTAAATGGATGAGAAATGCCTCCATCTGGTGTTGACCAGTGGTAGTGACGCAAAGCCTTGTAATCAGGTCAGTAATTGTATGCAGGTGTGCAAACCAACAGTGAATGATGAGAAAGCACAGTCTTTTACTGGTCACCCAACCCACTTTGATACTGACAGAGTATAGAACGCTACTTTTTGATATCACAACAAATGTTCATAGTCATATAAGCCTAAATTAAGTTTATTTATTTTGCTGCATGTTAGAGTTTAGAGCCATCACATGCGCACAAACTCACAACCTACCGGACAGACTACAATCAACTTCAACAAACCAAGTAAGTGCATTAAGGCTTTAGCTAGGCACCAAATTAATAAAGCTATTGACCTAACACCACTTACACAGAATATAATGTTTTTTTTTTTAACACTAAAGAATTCCAAACGAATATTAAATCAGATTAAGACTGCTTGCGCCTCAGTGTTCCTGTTTATGCTCCCATTTGCCAAAACCATCTTTTCAAGCCTTGACAGTCAGATGCTATGTTCACGGTCTGGAGAGACAGCGATATTAAAACATTTTCAGACCTGTACATTGATGGCAGGTTTGCGTCATTTAAGCACCAAATATAAACTTCCAAACTCTCATTTTTCCGTTACCTTCAGGCTAGGCATTATCTTAAAGAAAATGTTCCACACTTTGAGTCTTCACCCACCATTCACCCTTTTATTGAGAATATTCGGCTCCCGCCAGATTCCGAGCAGCTGGTATCAAAATTTGTGAATTGTTTTTCAACTGTGGTGTCCTCAGAACATATAAGGGAAGCATGGCCTACTCTCTCTCTCACACACACACACTCACTCACTCACTATGAATGTGTGTAAGTTCTTAGAAATTAAATGTTAACATTAAAAAAAAGTTGTATCATTTAAACTGTAGTTCTTCTCTGCAGTCACTTAAAATACAAAATTAAAACTCACATTTTGTGACTGACTGAGTCAGCATTCACACTAAAAAGTATGTGAATTTGTGTGACTGCTGAGGATCATGTCACAAGTATAGATTTAACTCTCTGCCTCCCTCCTATGGCAGGATTTAGTAGTCTCTGAAGTGAAAAGCATTCAGTATGTCAGAAACTATAAGGAAGTTTAACAGTAGTCCTTGAAATTATGGAGGAAATATTTAAAATACAAATATTATGCAATTAGTTTTCAAGCCAAGATTTGTATACATTTATAAACATATATACATTTACGCAACATTTATGTTAATAAATGTAAGCAGCGACCCGCTGGTCGGTCGGGCCTCTGTGTCTAGCGCCTGTGGTTCTCGTGGCAGCGGTTTCATATTAATGTTCCTTTTGTTTCGCTCATTGGTTGTCTGTCCTCTTCCAGGTTTTCCTGGTGGAGACGAGACGGCGAGGATCATGTCCCCCCTCAGCATGAAGTCCTCCTGCATCCACACTATTTTCACTTTTATATTACGTTATACTGTTTGTTTTATTGTATGCAATGTGAAGCCCACTGAGGCAAATGTAAATTTGTGATTCTGGGCTATACAAATAAAAGTTAAACTGATTGGATTTGACCAAAACCATCACTGACAAATTTCTGAAGGTCAAGCTGAACTTTATTTTTCATCAACGACTCTGGACATTATAAAAATAAATAGATGATTCACAGTCAGTGGATCGTAATACAAATTGTTATCAAAATGATGTATCAGCCAGAATGAAGAATTAAACATGCATAATCACCATTCCATCAACGTATTATACATGTTCTGAAAACCTGCCTATTGTTGCAATTAACAAAAATCTGTTCTTCCAACGCAACCTGTTGACAGAATATAAAATCAACGTTCAAATTACACCGCTATGTAAGTTGAATTTGCTCCACTCTCTTGACAACTCTCCCGATGATTGCTTGACCCCAAAGACGTGTATTCAGTGACTGTCCTCTTGATCCAAGCCGTGTTTTTCAATGTAGCGTCTGGAAAAGGGAAAAACACATTAAAAACTACAGTGAGTGATGTTTTTATAAAAGGTTAGTATGAACGCAAATCTAGACTTGGTTATTAATGTGTCACAAAAACTCACATTTCGTAAACTTGGTTTAATGTGTTACAAAAACTAAGACATTTTAAACTTCTAACTTTAAACCAAGAATATTGTCAGAAGAATACAGTTGAGCACTAATGCTCAACTGTATTCTATGACAAAACGGCTAAGAGATGTTGTGTTTTTCAGTCTGCTATTCTCTTCGGAACTTACTATTTCAAATAGTCAAATGTATAGGGTCTAAATGAGTGAGGACAGGTGAAAACTATTTTTCCAGGTGAAGCTTTAACACTATGGAGATTCCTTATTAAGCGACAGCCATGACCCAAGGAATGAATTTATTTTATTTATTTTAGTAAATCTCAAACCGGATAAATATTGTAAAAGTGTCACTTCTGCATGGCCGCAAGATGTTGAGCATAATGAAGCAGCTTCGGCTTTTCACTGAGCAGACATTTACAATACATTCCAGAAATATTTGATTAAAAAAATAGTAGCAGAACATTTTATTACATGGCTGACATTTAGTAAACACACAGCTCCTGTTCATAATAATACAAAGAGTCTTTATGATGCAACATCGCTAATGGCGGGTAAATCTCACCTTCTGGCAAAATCATACATGGCTTCTTTTCTCTCTTGGAGCGACATGTGTCTGTCCACTGGGGATTTCTCGAAGGATTTGGCAGCATTCTGTGGACGAGAAGAAAACAGATTCATCAATTTAGTCAAATAAAAACAATAAACTGGATATATTAAGCAAATTAATTAATCCAACACCAAGTCAAATAGCTTGACTTTTAACTTTTGATTCCCTAGTGGAGTTCTAGTAAATATTTATATGTTATTTAAAGCTATAGTGCGTAACTTTCATATAAATTAATGTTGGATACATTCGAGCCATCGTCAAACAAGTTGACACAAAGTTGATTAAGCCTATCAGCTCCACAAAACTCTCTCTGTGTATTTCTCAGTATGGTAGCGTTTAACAAACTGGTGTCGCCCCCCTGACACTGGTGCAGGAGCAATAAAATCCATTTACATCACAGAAGGATTACCTCATGCGCGACAATGTTATTGTAATTACTCAAAGTTCCTCGTAGACGGATGTTACGCAATATAGCTTTAAATGGGTACTAATTCATAAATCCCCAAGGTAAATGGCTCAGAACAGACACAGCAGCTTGTTAAATTGTCAAACCTTCATGGTGGGTTCAGGACCAGAGGGGTAGGAGGAGTTCTTTGAAGGACCGTAAGTCGACGTCCCGGACGCTTCCATCGGAGGTTCATCCTTGCTCTCCAGCAGGTTTGTGATGGTGGTATCAACACAATTGGTTTTAGCTGTAGACAATCAAGAGACAACTGTAAGCATATGGCAATTTAAAGAAGGAGTCAGCGACTCTGGAGAACGCTTGTTGTCAAAACCACTTTTTGTCAAACACAGTGAATATCTCTTCACGATCTGCTGTATGTACTGTGTGTGCACTGAAAAAAAATCTGGTGTTAACAAACTGGTATGCAAACAAAGTTGACCCACTGTAGCTAGCAACTTGCCCGTTTACAGAGCTTTGGCTGTGTATTAATATTTCTTTATGATTTTCTTTAGTGTACACACAGTGCGGACAGGTAAGCGGATCGTGAGGAGATATTCACTGATTTTGACGAAAAAGTGATTTTGACAACAAGCATTCTCAGAAGCTGACTCCACCTTTAATGTATGTGTGACCAAGTCAAATTTTCCTTCGGGACAATACGTGTATCTCATCTCACCTAGCTCCTTTGCGATGACATTGAGAGGGACGTGAGGCAGGACGTCCTTCACCTGTTGGGCCATTCTAGAGATCCGGTGGTCGTCTGTTCCCAAACTCTGCACCATGAAACCAAGACCTATGGAGGCAGGTCTGACACCTGGGGAGAGGGAGACAACTTACATCCATCATACGGCAAAAAATAACGTCATATTTCTTGTTCATAATGCTTTAAATGAAGAAATGTCTCTACTTTTCATATAGTTATGTTGTTGTTGACATTTGTACAGGTGCATCTAAAAAAAAAATGAATATCGGTGAAAAGTTATGTTTTTTTCTGTTTTAAATTTTAAAAAGGGAAACATTCATATATTCTAGATTTATTACACAAAGTTAATTGAATCTAGAATAAACATACTTTTCAGAAGGATTACATTTCTGAATTGGTCTTATGTAAGGTATAGACTCTGCATTGTGTGTTCATGTCAGTGACTTACTTGTAGATGTCTGTGGGACAATGTGTCTTTTCCTCTTGATGTGCTCTGCTTTATCGGCTTTAGTGATCTTGGTGGAGACCAGGCCCAGCTCACAGGCTAAGAGCTGAAATCACACAAACACGTAACATTAGTAACTTTAGTGAATAACTGCCACACAAAGGTAGAGAAAAATCAGGCAATTAGTAGTCATGTTTTCATCCACTTGTCAATCGAATCATCTGAAGGTCGCTAAAAACATTCCTGTAAATAAAGTCGGTAATATGGAATAGATTTCACACATTTAAAAGGCGTTTCCATTCATTTTCACACTGAATATACGATATTCTATCAAACATATGAATAAAAAGTTTGTTAGCCAAATTGGATGGTGCCGTCTACCAAGAAATTACTCATATTGCACAACTGGATAAACTGTCTACGTTGCCTTAGTGCATAACATGTTTTTTTCTACATATTTTACCAATCCAACCCTTACGAATCCACTAAACATGGGTGTTGTTACCTCCTGGACTTTGTTGGCAAACTCCTCCATGGACTCGCCCTCTTCTCTGGAAACTGGTGGGAGCCAACTGGAAGAAAAACGAAAACAACAAGAAAAAACACCAAATGAATTGATTCTGACGACAGCTATGGCAACAGAAATGTTCAAAAGTAACGAGAAACAATTTAAAAGCTTGCAGAGCATTAAGAAGTTAATTAAAAAAAAAATAGTTTTAAAACTTAACTTGAAACTCATGCACATTAATCCTTACTGGCCAGAGAAGATGTAATTTATATTTTCGTTTTGCTGTGCTCTGTAGATTGTTTACAAGACTCACTTCTCTATAAAAATTACTTCGGTTTCCAAGAACAATATAAACTTATCTATTGTCATTTTTAAGGATAATTCAGCTTCAGAATATCATGATTCAACTTTAAAAAGGCAATTGCTGAGAGAAGTAATAATACAAATTATTTAGTACCTTACATGATACACTGTACATGGAGCGAAAAACGTCCACATGAGCTCCATCAGCCAACTGGACTCAGGCGTGCTCTGTGGACAGACACAACACAATATGGTCAGTCCAATGGTTACTATGGTTTGGTCCAATGGTTACTCTACAGAATAGTGTGACAAGACCTTCATCTAATGTATGCACAGAGAAAGAGGGGAATAATAGCCTGGCATTCCCAGACCTGCCACTAGGCGCTGGCAAATTAAATTTGCTGCGCGTGTTGGTCTGGACACACTTCGTTGAAGCTTTATCAAGACAGCCAGAAATCTGGCTATGGTTTCAATTGGTTCTATCTAATATGGGCGCGCCAGAGCCCTTTATATGGTGCTCTGGGGAGGACGTAACCGGATGACGACAGTGACGTGCATGCGACGTCGAAGCCGTGATAGTAAACATCAAAGATGGCTGCGGATATGTTGTGTGAGTTTGAGACTGCTTTGGCCTCGACCCTTAACGATTTGGAAGACGGCACTCAAATCTTTCATTAGCAAGTAAGTGGAATGTTCTATTTTGCCGACCGACAACGGCAAACGTTTAATTTAACAGTTTAACAGCTGTTCGCTAAACGAACGGGGCTTACGTCACCTTGTGCATCGCTCTGATTGGTTGTAGTGCTATCCAACTGCGTGCAGTGGCATTTGAAATGCTATTGATCGTGGCCTATCTATCTATCTATCGTTCAAGATATCAGGGTCTGGATTTCCAGGCTAGGGGAATAAGCCATCTAAACTTGAACTACTGACGGGTGGTTATATGCCTCTGCAATTGCTGGACAATGTAAGTGCAGCGCTGGGTCAAGAAAAGGCCTTGAGTGGTGTTTGTGGGAGTGTGATAGGTATAAAATCTTACAGTTGTTTTAATGGTTTAAGTGCTTGTTTTGTTAGAAGATTTGGAGTCACAGTATACTTGACCTAAGACTTCCAAAATGTTATGAGTTTATCACTGAGTCGAGGTTGACACTTGACACAGGGACAACCCTAAGACGGAATGTCTCTGGCATTCAGCTACGACCAGGTCGGAGGCATAAAAATATCCTCACTGATTGTAAACTTTGGCTGCTGCTGCTTCACATTGCAACACAATTATTCTTGGTAGTTAGACGGCTAAGCAGCGAACACTATTCAGCTGGCGTTACTTCCAGGGAATTTCACTCAGTTTGCAATGATTTTTCCAACGCTGTGAAATGGAATATATAAAGCATTATCCTCCTCTATTGATTTCCTTTCCTTGACCTTATGTTAACAGCTCAGTGTCTTGTTACATAGTTTATACATCATTACAAACCACATTGAGAAATCTCCACTCCTAATACATGTTGTGTAACACTGCGATAATTTAAGACTGCGATCAAGACTCATATGGTGAATGCTCAATGCAGTAAATACAAGTCAGTTTAATCATATCTCCGTCCTCTACATGAGTCTGAAAGTGCATGTTGATAAACGACATTACCAAAGCAATCAATGGTCTGGTCACCCTTAAGGCCACGGGTTGAATGGAATCGGTCAGTGAGAAAGGCCAGGAACTGTTGAAAAAAAATTATATTTAGTTTTACAGTTAATATGTTGTGAACAAACACGGCTAGAAAAGCAAAATATAACTTTTGTCAGATGTATTTCATTTAAAAACAGTCACAGTTATGAGTCAACATTGCGAATTGTGAGCAGGGGTGGATTACTGCATGGGCACACCGGGCACAGGCCCAGGGGCCCAAGGGCTCGGGGGGGCCCTTAGCCAGAGATACTGATAGTAACTTTTCATGTTGCATAGTCAAAGAGCTCAGTCACTCATGTTAATAACAGGGTCCAAAAAGGAATAGCCTAAATATAAGGATACTCATTAAAATTGAACAAGATAGAAATCATCATGGGCCCCTCAACTAGTATTCTGTATGTGTGAAGGGCCTTGAAGGCCCTCTCACACATACAGAAATAAGCCTTCTATGTGTGAATTATAAATTGTTCATAAAAAGTAGCTATCCACCCTTTATCTTTTGAAATGGGCTCCTCCATCATAGAACATGGGTCTGCAGACCAATCTATTGTACTGTTTTTACAGTTGCAAAGTAAAGTGCTGCCTGTTTAAGAAAAATTTGAAAAATAATGTTCCTTCTGCATCTCAGGATTTGATATAGCCTCTAAAAGTTCCTCTCAAAGTGCATCAGTTTGATGTATTTTACTTTAAAAAGGTAAAAAAAAAAATCCAGGGGCGCCCCCGGATCCCCCAACAAGGTACAGGGTCCCTCCCACAGTATCCCAAAATCCTGTGGGAAACACTGACTTCCTTAATATGTTTTTTCCATTAATTGTATGTATCTGTGTGGAAAAGTCAGTGTACCTGACTGGATAAGGGACGAGTGGGGGGCCCTTTAAGAGTTTGTGCCCAGGGGCCCATTATCTCATAATCCGTCTATGATTGTGAGGCAATAAGACAGTCAGCTGGTGGTGTTTTTTGTACTTGACACATAGGATTTCTGGTCTGATTTAGTCACTTGAAAAACGTTTTCACTGCACAATAAAGTGTCTATTTTGCAGCCGTTCTTCTATTAACTCCTAAGGGAAATCAGAAGGGAGAAGGAAAGAAAGAAACACAGGATTAATAATACGCTCTGACCTGAACTTGAGCAGCCCCGCGCGGCCGTTGGTGGTGTCGTCTTCGGGGAACAGCAGCAGAGGCGGAGTGCCTTCAGTGGAGCAGAAGCTCTGGAGAGATTCTCCTATCGCTCCCCGACCCAGAGCCGAGTGGATCTCCATGAAGCCTCGCGCCCAACACACAAAGCCCGTGGAGCCTTCTAACTGGGGCTGGGGAGGAGAGAATGAATGAATGAATACTTTATTCCAGAGAAAAAGTCCATATAAAAGACAATACAAAGTCAACATAGAATAAAATACATATAAGCATCGATTCAAATAAATGGGGATAGGGGGGTGGTGGGGGGGGGGGGGGGGGGGAGAGAGAGAGAGAGAGAGAGAGAGAGAGAGAGAGAGAGAGAGAGCAAGGTCAACTTACACTGTATTTAACAGAGAAATACTAGGGCTATTAGACACATGGCTTAAATAGTTTATAATAGATATAGCAAGATCAAGTAACCTAACAGAAAAATACTGGGGCTGCCCCCTGAAAGTAAAGGATTTGAATCCTCAGTCAGAATCCAAGCAGTCGACGTATGATCTTGTTCGTTTGGTTGAGGTCATAAATAGTATCGCAGAAAATCTTTATTTATCAGGCAGACCCAGTTCGACTGAGCACATTTTGAGTCGGGGAAAGCCTTTAAAAAAATACAAGGATGTGTACTGGTATAAAGGACACACTCTATAAAAAGATAGGACTGAAAGATGGCCTGTTCTTCTTGCACCAGTGCACAGTGTCATCTGCTGTCGTTTAAGTTTTACAAGCAGAACATGAAGTACTTTCATGCATACAGTTTCACTAGGAGAGCATTCGGTACTTTGAATTGAACACTGACATTAAGGGGATCTAAAACTGTTTTTAAGTGGACCAGAAATAAGTGAAACGTTATGAAGGAGTTATCAACACAAAAAAAAACACAATGACAACTACAAAAAGTAGCATATGCCCCATCAATTACTACATATACTGTAATATATACAGCTTTGAATAAAACACTGCACTTTTTCGCATCTATTAAAAATGTTAAGAAGTGCGTGGCACATCCACAATTTTTTATTAATGAATTCAGCAGCTGCGTAGGTTGGTGGTGCATGCTGCCAGGTGCTAAGTGCTACAGGAAGCTTGTGGCATTCTCATGATATATTGGGAAATGGCTAATATGATTCAAACATACCCTGCATTCCAAATCACATACTTTTTCTTTTCACTACACTACATACTAAAGTACAGAAGACTTTTAGGGCCACAGGAGAGAAAAAACAATCAGATAAGGAAGATTTTTTTTTTTTTTCATTATGCCGAGAAATGTCAAGAATAAAGACGAATACTCCAAAATGCTATTGGAGTTAGTGGGGCATTTATGTATTTTCAGCATACTACAATTGAAGTGCATGTATTGGGACATCCTAAATCTTTATCTGGCATACTAAATAGTAAGGAAGTATGGGGATTGGAATGCAGGGATAGTTAAGCAAAGATGGTTTTGAAAGTGAAAGACTCACAGTACTGCAGGGGGTGAGGAGGTTGATGACGTTGTGGTCGAACTCTGTCACATGGTTACAGATGAAGAGCTTGGTGTTCTTGTCTCTGGAGCGAGGGTTGTTCTGTCTCACGTGCATGCCCAGCACCGAGCACATAATCCGCACGATAAATCTGAGAAAACACAGAAATAAGACTGAGATGTTATCCATTTAGTGTATATATTACTTATCTCACCTTATATTATTTTATCCTTTTGTATTTGTTGCACCGTTGGTCGGAGAGAAACCTCATTTCGATTCTTCTTTATTTCTCGCACATATTGCAAAAATGTACAATAAAGTTGACGGCTTTTTATTTTGAATGACAAAGTTTCGAGGGGATGAGCTTGTGAGTTATTTTTTCCTCACTTGTCTTACACCAACATCCAGCTCATTTACATGTCTTATAAAATCATATGTTAAAGGTTAAAGAAAGCTTGTTGCCGCAGATTCAAGACAAAGCAACAGAAACCAACTCTTTAACTGTGTGTGTGTTTTTTTGAAGAAGAAATGGGCAAAGGTCACTCATCTCTAATTAGCTTATCACAAAGACTGGTGGTCAATAGGTAACTTTAGCCTGTGTGTCTACAGTCAGAAGATAAACTTAACAACATCACTAAACAGTGCTGTGGGCTTGTTGGGACTTGTTTATTTACCACGTCATTTTAGACTCTATATTTTGCAAATTTCTTCTTAAAAAATACACAGATGTAGTGGAAAAAATTACAACATCTGAACGTGAAATCAATAAAGAATGCTCTAAATCCAAAAGACCACGGCTCTTGAATCAAGATAGGGGGAAAATTCCACATCTTCACTGCTGAGTTAAAATGTGAACAGAAAAATGTGACAGTTTAAAGTATTTACCTTCTAACAAAACTTTCTGGGAGTGCACAGCTGACCAGGAACACATGAACACCGATGAAAATCCGTAGTAACGTCAAACAAACGCCGACCGGGAAGTAAACCAGCAACATCAGGAGCACGACGGCATCTTTGGGAAACCTGCGTAAGGAGAGAATCAGAGTTAAAAATAAGAAGTTTAAAGCATAGACTGTCTGTGTGTCTGAAAAGTTAAAAAGGCAGTCGGTGGAAGTTAAAAAAATGTAAATGTAGTTTTTAAATGACATTCTGACTGACTATGTAGATCACGTGACTGACAGCAACTAAAAAAACATTTAAATAATTTGAATCCTAGTCTTTGAACACAAGCCATGTGTTTAAATAAATAATGCACTTCTGCTCAAAATAAAACAAGGTTACTATCAGGTTTAGAGCATTCTAATGTATGGCTGTTGAAGATTTAATATTGAACATTAACCGTCTCCAATCTAGAGTTAATGTGAGTTTCAGTTTGGTGTTAAACCACAAGTTACACGTGTCTCTATGTGGTTGGCTGATAGATGTTGAAACTGGTCCTAACCAATCCGGAACCATGATGACACCAAAATAATTACTATTGCATGTGTTACTGCAGGTTGCAAGAAATCAAATTATTTAATTAAATACCTTTATAAGACCATCATGAAGGCAATTTAAATCCTATGTGACCTTTATAACAATATGTAAGGATATGAAACCAATTGGAGCCCCTGAATTTCTTGCAAAGTAAATTAATGTATTCACAGTCAACGTGAATTCTTTGCAGCTCGGTTGGTTTGTAACAGTGTGCTCAAAACAGTTTTCCCCAAAACACACTCAGAACTTACAGGCCTTGTATCCGACCTGCATTCATCATGTTTGGCGTGTGAACAAACAAACACACACACACACACACACACACACACACACACACACACACACACACACACACACACACACACACAATAGAATCTCATATATCACTGTGTGCTTTAAATAAGTAGAAGTTTGGTCTTTGTGGCCAACTTCCCTCTCAATGGAGAAAGTAATAATTTCACAATGTCAAGCTCAACAGACAGATTAACATAACTGGTGAAAGCCTTCAGTGTCGAAGCGCAAAATTAACCCTGCAATGAGCATTACATAATGTAGCATGATAAAGTTCAGCAAACAAACATTAACGTCACACAGCTAGCTTAGCATGCTAGCTACATGTTACATAAAATGTTTCTGATGTCGCTTCGTTTGGAAGCCAAAAGTAAAAAAGCTAACAATGATATTATACTATATTTACAAGACCTTAACGTTAGTGGTGCCCTGGCCAGTTATCTGAAGGTTAAAAGCAGCTGTCTTACCGACGAAAGTCAAACATGTCTTCGATCCCCCGGGTCTCCATGTCTGCCAGACCTTAGCTCAAAGGCTAATGCTAAGAACACAACTTGATTCCTAAAAATAAACTAGTCATTCCGTTCACGACAGCTATTTTGTCGTTGGAGGAGGATAAAGTGGCCAGCAAAGTTACTGTGTACTCGATAAGGCAGCGAAATTGGAGTTGCAGGCCGCTTATTTATTCAAGTTTCCACTACGTTAGCTTAGCAACCGTCTGCCCGCGGTGCTAACAGCCCAGTGTGTCAACAAGTACACGTCCGGGTGGACTCCTTCAGAATAAAGGTTCCGTCACAGTTCATTCTGCGGGTACCTAGAGTAGAGTCTATTTAACTGTAGTCGACTCTATTGGGTTCCTTAACATCCTTAAAAAGTCTATAAATAAATAATCTGAATTGTAAGGCCTTAACGTGTCTTAAAAATTAGTTAATACAATTCTAACATACAAAACAAAAATGCAAAATTGTCTATTACCCAAAATTGCTGAGATTGATTTTGACTGAAAAGTTTTGCCTCGACCAACACGCCAAACATGACGAATACAGTTGCTACAAAAGGGCTTGTAAGCGCATGGTACTTGATTTAGTGTTGGGGTTTAGATTCCAGAAATCATTAAATAAGTCTCAAGTCTCAAATAAAAGTATGTTGCCGGAACTTGTCGAAAGACGAGTCACGGTATTTTGTCGCCCTCTAGTGTTTTATTACGGCAACGCACAAAAGTAAAACCTCATTTTCAGGCTCTCAAGGAATAACTTTGGCTTATATCTAGCCTATTACACCAATATATTCAGGAAGACACAAAGTGGCTATTACAACTGTGAGACCGGGGGCGCTCGAGGTGTAGTGGTTAGAACCCCCCATTAGCTTCGAATCCGGGTCATTCCCCTCTCATTTCATCTCTGTCATCATTAAAACATGAAAAATCCCCCCCCCCAAAAAAAAAAATCTATTAAAGGCCCTGGCAACCCAAATCCACTAAATCCTTGTAACTATGTTCTTTGGGGGGTAAAATCAGTGCTAATATGTATATGAAAGGTTTTAGGAATATCTGTTAGCCCCCCGCAAACATACTGTCATGTCAGTTGTTCGAGCATTTGAAAAATCCTGATTCGAATGTTGCCTCAGCTTAGAGCGAGCTATATCTTGGGACGTCACGCGAAGGATCTCTGTTCTAAAATGCATTGAGACGGCCATTTGAAAATTTCTGATTCGAACTTTGGCTTACGTCAATATCTTGGGACGTCACACGTTCTAAAAAACAAATATATACAATATCTTTGGAGCCGCGCAAGAGATACAGACTGTCTCTTTGCGCCTGAGCCTACACTCACAGCCCCGTCTGAGCGAAGCAGCGCGCACCCCGGTGAAACACTGTGATGGTAACGTTCACAGTGACACCTCGCCGAGCCGCCGTGCAGAAAAACTATGTGGTTTAAGACTAAATGATCACCGGGGATTCCTGAACGTTAATGTGGTAGAGGGGACAGGCTTTCACGATCCGATTGTGTCCCGAGACCTGAGAGACAAGTCTCCAAATTGCGCAGAAAAGCCAATGTCGATCGCTGCGCCGATTCATGCCTCTGACACGTCGACTGGCAACAAAAAAAAAGTCAAGGCTTTGAATTCAGTGCTGGGGATGTGGAGATCTTTGGCCATTTCCCGTGTCTCTTTTTCCGCTCGACTCATCGTTCTCTATCCAGGCGCACACACCTCTGTCCGGCCGCATCTGAGTGCGCAGCTCTAAATAAATAAACACAAGTTGGACACAAGCCCAGTTGATGATCGCTCTGGTAACGGTCAGTCCATAACTGGACGCTGAATATTAGACCCCGAATATAAAACGACACGACTTTTTACGACATATTCCCAGGGGGAAACCCCGTTTTATAATCGGCCCAATACGGCATGTGTCACCGCTGCATGTAACAATATTGCATTGGTAGTGCATTTTTTTTTAATCAATGTAGCGAGTTATTATTGAAGTGCAGGCAGAGTTTTTTTTTGTCAGCCCTCCCTTCTGGGAATATGTATCTGCGGCTGCCTGTAGCGTAGGCTACTTCAACAGCGGGTCTCCACACTGTTGATCGTCTGGACAACGTTAGCCTGCATGCTTAGGATCCAACTGGCCGGCTGGTTTGAACTCATTTGATTGTCTTTTTTTATATTTTACTCCTTGTGCTCTTAATTCAAACCGCATATCGCATCAGCTCACGTGATGAGAAACATAATCAGACTCCGTTTTCTCTCTCTCTCTCTCTCTCTCTTATTCCCACTCCTATCCTCAAAAACATTTAAAAATGCATATGTCTAAAATAGATAGCAGATTGTTTTGCAAGTTAAATGGGAAATAAACTAATAAGATATAACAATAAATATGAGACAGAGATATTTTTTATATATTTTCATTGTGACACTGACACTTGTTTCAATTAAATAGGTTGCGGTTGTAGTGGGAAAAAACATCCTACAACTAATTGCAAACCTATATAGGCCTAATAATAATAAGTTACTTTCTGCAAGTGATGTTGAGCTTGCGCTCTCAGCTGTGCCAAAGCATTCACCGTTGCTAGGGAAACCAGCTACCGTCGCAGCCCGTGCAGCAGTGTGAACTGCCAGTCAGGCTCGTTGTGAGCATGTGCAGCATTTTCAAGTTTGCGTCTCGTTGTGTGGTGAATCTTTGGTCTGAACTGGGTTTAACCTGCTCAGCACCGTGAGTGAGAGAACATTCCCTTACAGAACGTTGTTGGCCACGCCCACACCGCCCTGCAAAATGTTCTAGACAGCAAAAAAACAGTTTTTTAGACTAAATTTTATAATATTTATGAAAATACATTTTTAATTGGATGACTGTAAACAGCTTATAGAGAAACCCAACATTAATGTCATATATTTATGTCTGTGGGTTGCCAGAGCCTTTAACACATTAAATCTGCAGCGTTGGAATTTTGGGTGATGGAGGGAGTTTCTGGCAAGACACAAACAGCGGGTGTCATTGTTACCAGAAGTGTTGCAACAGATTCCAAACGAGTTGAAGGACCCTTAAAGCACGAGCCCCTCCCCCACCCACCAGTCCTGTTCTACCTGATGACTGCATGACGTTGACGTGATGCGATGAGAAATGTTTCCAATTCGTTTCTAAAGAGGCTCACGTCACCCACAGGATCTGCAGATTCTTGGCTACACCTGTTCTGTGATAGTTTCACTCAGCTATTGTGATGAAGAGTTCAGGTAGATTTAGCCTACTTCTTCTTCTTCTTTTATTTAATATCGACCAATAATCACTGCATCTCCTTTAATAAAAATCCTAGATGTTGGATAAAGCCAAAATTAAAATCTTTATTTGATTTTGACAACATATTACTGTCCAAAGTTTTTACACAACAGATTTGGGATACAGCCTTTTTTTCATTTTATATATCCAAAAATACAATGTACAGATACAATATATGTAAAAAAAAAAAAATCAGACAAGTAACAACATATGAACAAATCCTCCGTATGAACCTTCATACTGGTGCTCAGAATGTTTTGTTGATGGGAGTGCTTTAGGGGCACTTTACACGGTGAAAATGTGACAGTTTTCCCGTTTTTGGTTTAAAAAAAAACCGACAGAATTTATCTGACATCTTCACTCGTACACATGTTTTCAGAGGAAACGGGACGAAATCGCTGTAGTAGTAGTGTAGCAACCATGCCAAGCCAATAGTCAGCAGTGACAGCCTAGTAGATAGCTTTTCCGGTACAATTTGATGCATACAACCTTACTGTATCATGGTGCTGCCTTCTTGGCCAGGTCATTCTTGAAAAAGAGATTTTAATCTCAATGAATTTTACCTGGTTAAATAAAGGATATTGATTGATTGATTGTAACCGAAAAGTAATGGCATTAAATGTAAATGTAAATGTACTTTATTTATTTATCATATTTATGAAGGCCTACTTGTAAATGTAAATGTACTTTAATTTATTAACGTTCATAAAGCGGTTGGTGTAAGCTTGGGGTTACAAGTATTGAAAATTACAAGCTTTCTGTCCTCTTATTTCACCCCATTGAACTCGTGAAAACAGAAGACATGCTGATAGTGAAGGGGCTTTGTGAGCGGCTACTTTCCTGTTAGGTGTACTTCAAAATAAAAGTCGACTCACGTTTGTCCAGTGAAATGCTGTTAATGTTTAGCCAGTGAAATGCTTTTACTGTGAAGCCGTAGCCTTAATGCTCCTTTTGTTGAACTTAACCGCTGCGCGCTGAAATATGGATAGCGTTTTTTTAATGTAGAGAGAGCCGTGTCACTGGCATATAGAAGCTACACACGTTCATTTTGGTAGAAAAACCGGCAGAGCACAAATCTTTCTCCAGAAAAAGTGTTGAGTGGTCTCAATAAC
Source organism: Hyperoplus immaculatus (assembly GCA_949357725.1). NCBI lineage: Eukaryota > Metazoa > Chordata > Actinopteri > Uranoscopiformes > Ammodytidae > Hyperoplus > Hyperoplus immaculatus. The sequence goes on along the minus strand of OX442356.1, from coordinate 30,235,503 downwards.
TTACTTACTAATCGCTTAGACTAAATTGGCGAGTGTTATATTTGAGCCCTGCACGACACTCTCCGCTGATCACAGTGATGGTGCCGCGGAGAAACCTTTGATGTTATGTTGTCTTCTAACTTTATAACTCGCATGTGGGTATTTTGACAGCAAATGTTATAGACTACGCAGGGCCGACGGATTGCGGGGGAAAGTGCGACAGTCGTGGGGGGGCCCAAGGCAGAGGGGGGCCCATCAAAAAAATAATTTTTTTTTATTTTATTTTTTAACAAGTTAAATGTGGAGCCCCGATCTTCGAAGGCCCTGAACAATGCCATTCCAAAAAAAGAAATAATTGACTTAATACACACCTTTATACTAATATGACAGATGACATGTTATAAAAGCAAAATAGACTAAAATCTAAAAATATGTATTTGCAAAGTTAATTTTGATGAATTACTTGATTTGAATTCCACAATATGGATTCCATTCTACCTATATATGTTTTACCTAGCCTGGTGCTACCAGACCATCGTACTTCATTTCATTTGTACAGAAGGTCTGGCAGTGCTGTAATTGGCAAACGTTCACTCATGGAGGCGGGTGTCTGTTAAAGTTTAAAACTATTGGATCTGCCCAGTGCCACTCTGGATTAGCCAACCAATCGCATAACGTTTGGTCGTCACGTGTGTCATGAGCCGGCTTCTGGCAACTGAAACTGGAGCGCGACTTCGACGTCATCGTTCTCAGCCACTCGCTCTGTTCGCTGATTGGACCGGCTGTCGAATCTCCGGCAAAACTGGGAAATGGGCTGTACACCCAGACTGACTACTGAAGGGAAAATAAAATTTGGCCGGAAGTAGGCCGGCGGGCGGAGCCAGGCTATGTTTTACCAGCTGTGGGTGTGTGATTCTTCTTTACATAATGACTGTTAACATGACAACAGGTCATTCCTGTTTGCTCTCTCTCCGTCACTGCAGGGTGGGGCCTCACCTTTTAATGTTCCTCACACTCCTGCTCCTCTGTGTAATCTTCAGAAAGTACAGCAGTCCCATGGATCGCTGAGGGGAACACAAACTAGACCGACATTCAGGATTACGAAGACCTTTTTATTTAATTTATTTTTTATTCAAATTTTTCATTTTGTTATGAGAAATTAGCCCAAAATGGAGCTACGTCATTTTTAACTTTACAAGGACCACCAGCTATTTGTTGAAAGAGGAAACGTCCACTTAAAACAAGGTGAGCAATGGACACTGCAGACAGAGAAATTAATCTCAACTCGTCCGACAACATGTGAAATTAAACTGTAATTATCTGTAATAATGTCATGTCTTTATGAACGGTAATAGGTGACTCCTGTTCGGAATGCTTTCAGAAACTTCAATAAATCATTAAGCTTGAAAGTTTATTGAGAAGCTGACAGAACAATTTGACAATCCTAATCTTAGTACTTTAGCAATCTTACACCAAGGTCCATTTCGTCCATCAACTTGATTTTTTTTTTTAAGTTATTTTTAAAGCACAAATGAAGCTTTATGAACAGATTGAGTTATATGGTTGTCATGGATTTGCACAGTGTATTAGTATGACCTCCTTGCCAAAACATGCAAAACCTGTCTGCTGTTTTGTAAATATTCGAATACATCGAAATTTGTTAGGAAAACTCAAAATGTCATGGTACAAAAGATTTCTCAGTTTTGAAGCCAACTAAAACGTTAAAATTTTATAGGACAACTGCCTACATTTGAGCCAAGTAAGAATCTTTTCTTGAGATAATCATTCATATGTAATGAAAATGTATCTCTTATAGCTATGTATAAAAACTTAAACTTGTTAGTTCTACATATAAAGACTTACCAAAGTTAAAGAACTACTTCACCAGTGGAAATATGAAGGTGTATTGAACTCTGAAATCCTATGCAGTATACATGTGCAAACATTTTAGAAATCGGTTCAGCCTGAGAAAAGGCAGAAAGAGTGCTTTATGGTCTCACTGTACCATGTGTGATGTGTCACACATTTTCCCATGTGTGACACATCACACATGGTAACATGTTGGGTTAGTATTAACAGGACGGCTGGGCCAAGTGAAGAATGAGGGAAGAAAAACTTCATTCATTAAATGATAATAGCGATTTTATAATGAAAGAACGTGTGTTCCATATGTGTGAAGTATTCTTTTAAGTTGTGCCAACTTGTCATTTTCTGCTAAGAAAGTTTTTCAGACAGTATTAAAACATTTTAATGATTAAATCTAAATTTTGACCGACTTGGTTTTGTTTGTTATCTGTCTGACAGAGAATTAGTTGGCACAACTGTTCAAAATTGTACTTCAAAATTGGAAGTTTACATGAAAGATGCATTTTCATTACATATGAAAGTTAAGTTATCTCAAGGAAAGATAATTAGTTGGTTCAAATGGAAGCATTTTTTTTTTCTTAGTCTCAAAACTAAAAAATCTAGTGAAGACAGTTGAGCTTGAAAATGAGAGTGCTCCTAACTTTATAATTTTTACAGTGTCCTTATTTTCTCTCTTTTTTTCCATTTACTTTCACAGCCATTCTAAAGAATTTTGATATTCGAAAACATTTCATCCCACTCGTGTAATTTGTGTAATTCGTCCTGTTTTTGTTCTTTTAAACTCTGCCCTGTAAGGTGACTTTGGCTGCTCTGAAAGGCGCCTATAAATAAAATGAATTATTATAATTATTATGTGTTGAAACTAACTTACCCTTTCTTTCTTTGCAGTTGAATGGCGCGGTGCCACTGTCACTGGCGCAACGTATGTATCTGTTTGTGTTCACCATGCATCTTGCTGGCCCTGCTGATGTTCTACATTATGATCATGGTGTGTACGGACATGACCACCACAGTAGAATGGACTCCTGGAGCAAACCCACAGTCCAAAAATCACTTTGTGGCCACCGGAAGATGGAAAAAAAACAGTAAAGTTCCAACTCCGGAAACTTTCTGGAAGCAGCATGGCGACGCCTTCTGGAACCGGCTTCAACTGCAAATCGACAGCCGTTTCAACCCCATCCTGCACCTGAAAAACATCACGAGGGATTTTGAGAACATTACCTTTCATGATACACTACTGAGGGACAGTTTTTTGGACGTTTTGGACACAAACAGGTCAAGAAAAAACTTTGAGGAGTCACCAGAGACGATACAACTGTTTGTGAACCATATGCAAAAGAGGGACTACTCGACTATCATCCAGCCCAAGGGAGTGTGTGGTGCTGGGGTAGAGAATCAGAAAGAGCCCCCTCTGATTCTAATGGCCATTAAGACGACAATGCTGAATTTTAAGAACCGGCAGGTCATTCGACGGACTTGGGGCAAGGAGGGATGGGTGGCAGGACACAATGGGAGTGGAGCATATGTCCGCAGGGTGTTCCTACTCGGGACAGAGGACACAGAGACGCTGGCTCAAGAGCTGCTGCACTTGGAGAGTGATCGTTATAGAGACATTCTCCAGTGGGACTTCATGGACACATTCTTCAACCTCACCTTGAAAGACGTACTCTTCTGGAAGTGGTTTTCACACCACTGCAACAGCTCACAGTTTGTCTTTAAAGGGGACGACGATGTTTTGGTCAACACCCCCAAACTGATAACTTACCTCCAGGGTGAGTTATCAAATAAGTCACAAACCTTAAATGAATTCATGGTGGGTGACGTCATAGTATCAGCCGCGCCGATTCGAGGCCGTGGGTCCAAATACTTCATCCCAGAAAGCTTCTACAAAGGCCTGTACCCCACGTACGCTGGCGGTGGGGGGGTGGTGTACTCGGGCCTGTTGACCAAACGTCTACACAGAGTGTCCAAGGGGATTCACCTGTTCCCCATAGACGATGTTTACGTGGGGATGTGTATGCTTCACCTGAACGCTTACCCCATCCACAACCCGGCATTCCTAACGTTTGGCTTTTCCGGTAAGGAGGAGCAGGAGCCGTGTGCGTATCACAAGATTCTTCTGGTCCACAAACGGAGCCCCGAGCAGATGGTTGTACTGTGGAAAGACCTGAAAAAGACAAAGAGACAGTGTTGGGATGACCCACTAAGAGATGGACGCAAGAAGGGAAAAAAACAATGAGGCCATCCCTAGTATATTTGCATGTTTACAGTTTGAAATGAGACATTTTGGTGAGTCATGAAGAGAGGACAGGACATTGTGTTAAAGGCAAAGTCAGGGATACTGGAGAACGCTTGTTGTCAAAATCACCTTTTGTCAAATATCCTCATGCGGAGATATTCAATGAGATATTTACTGATTCTGACAAAAACTTATTTTGACAACAGGCATACTCCAGATTCGCTGACGCCACCTTTAACTAGTGTACGTATTTATATAGGCCTACTTAAGGTTTCCATGATAATTGGTGTTATTTATCCTAAACCATTTGAAAAATATAAATGTACCACAGATTTTACAATGTTTGAATGACCACCTACTATTTTTATTAACTTTTTTACCTAACTTAACTTTACTAAATTATTTTTTCCCTGATCTCATAATGAGAATATAACTATGACATGAAGACATGATGTTGACTGCAATATAATATATTCCCTGGACCATCAAGTTTCAAGTCTGCTGTATCAGAACATTTTCAGAATTCATAAAAATAAGTTTACACGGTTTTTAATCAAATTAAATATATTAAAATTTTACAATAATAAAAGTACACTTTTATTATTGTAAAAATATAATTTATAATATATAATTAATTAAATATAATATAATATAATATAATTAAAAAATATATATATTATTCCTATGAATGTGTACTATGAACATCCAGTTACCTCTATTTATGGATACTAAGGAAGACCATATGATCAAATTAGCTGTGTTAATGCAGTGAAATTTCATAAATTCTGTGAATATCTCCTCATGATCTATACCTGTCTGTACTGTGTGTGCACTGAAAAAAAATCGAATTTAAATGCACAGCTCTGTAAACTGGTATGGAAACAAATGGAGCCCATAGCAACATGGCCGTTTGAAAAGCCTCAGCTGTGTATTATTAACACTGATTATTTTTCCAGCACACACAGTAAGGGATCATGAGGAGATTTTCACTCATTTTGACAAAAAGTGATTTTGACAGCAAGCCTCCTCCAAAGTTGCTGACTCCACCTTATAGAGGAGTTTGAGTGTACACTGGTGGTTGAGCTAGTTTTGCAGAGATGAAGTTTGAAATAACCTGAATTAAATGAGTTGCCTTTGTTAGGCACAGGTATGAATTATAATGTAAAGACTGGCTCCTGTCTAGATTGTCTTCCGTTCAACAGAAAGGGGCTTAATATGTGACTAATGTGTGAAATAAGTTATTATTGCTAAATCATTTTTGTTTTTTGTTTCCTGTCATTACCAAATAAACTTTAAACACAACCTATTTTTTTTCTGTGAATGAAACTTTCCCTTCACAGCAAATGTATACAGCTCTGGAAAAAATTAAGAGACCAGTCTGGATTTTTCTTGAATCTTCATCTCTACATAACTTATTGAAAATGCTCTCAATGACAAAAGATACTATTGGAATTTGGTAGAAATGTTGTCAGTAGTTTATATTATAAAACCAAAATGTTCATTCTACTCAAAGATATGCTTATAAATAGTAAAACAGGAGACACTGAATATTTGGAGTGGTCTCTTCATTTTTTCCAGAGCTGTATGTTTTACATTCTGCTATAGCGCAAAGAATCTGAGCTGACTAATTATATTTTGTTGATATAACTTATAATTCATAAGTATTGAAAATGTATATTTCATATTTATAATAACTTAAAATCGAATTCTACATTCTAGAATGACAAACATTAACAGTTGTCAACAATTAACAGTAGTAAACAGTAGTCAGTCAAAATGTTTATTCAAACATTAACCATAACCCATGGTGAGTGACACCCATGTAACACACACCTTGAATGTCCTATAATCTTCCTTATAAAGCTTTATTATTGACTTTTACTCATCAAGTCCCTAAGTGACATATACACAACATCCTGGTGTGCTGGTAATGTGACAGTAATGTGACTGTGACTCGATGGGACTTCACAAAAATTGCAGTGTGACAGGTACACACAAGTGAAGTTACTTTGTTACTAAAGGTGAGTTTAAACCGATTTAACAAATACAACTTCTTAACCTAGTCTGACCATATTTCATGAACAAATGTATATAGAAAAGTTAGGAAAATAGCGCTGTGATGTATACAGTACACCGGGCCTTCAGCCTTAAAATAGTCATGGAAATCCTGATGTAACATATTTGTCACAAACTTGTGTTAAATATATTACAAATACAATTTTACTGCCCTATGCTGGTCCCATTTGAATGTATGCTAATTGTTTTATTATTCTAGTAACTTCTAGTAAATAAAAAAAGACATCAGAAGTGTGTTCTATGTGGTCCACTTGGTCTGTGTTATATCCTCCATCATTTTCCTTTAACGAGAAATGGGTCTCGGTTCTTAGACGTTAAAACAGTGTTAAAACTGTCTTTCGGAACAAAAAATAATAAGTTGGCGCAACTTGGTTTGAAAAATATGAAAGATACGTTATCTAAACAAAAGATAAATTAAATGGCTCAAATGTAGTCAATTTTCCTTAAAAAATCTAGTGAAGACAGACACAAAAGATGGAAGAACACCATGTACAAAAACCTGAATCCACGTTACGTAACATTAGGCTTTCTACATGTGACTGGGGAGTGTTTCCCAGTGAGCACATTGAGGAAGATATCTTAGTTCTCCTCCCCCCCTGCTCACCAAGTGCTCCAGACGTCAAGTGTTCAAGTACAACCAGTCCACTTAAAGGTGCACTATGCAGTTTCAGGTGAGGGGGATTTGTTTACATTTACAGAGCCTGCAGTTAGTTTCCCAAACATATTTACTCTACATGTAATTCTTAGTTTTGAATAATTCTATCATCATAAATCCAAAATACAATTATTTTGAGACAGCTGGAAACAAAGGTAAGACTAGATGTTGTAAACAAAACTCTGGGCCTTGCTGCTGTAAACAACAATAGTGAGAGTAACTTTTCAGGAAGCTTTCTAACTTCAAACAGTGTTCCAGGGAAAGTTTGTTTATTCAGTTGTGAGAATATAGGTTAGGCAAGGCAAGGAAAGTTTATTTATATAACACAATTCAGACACAAGGCCATTCAAAGTGCTTTACAGGGGCAAGAACAATGTTCACTTCTCTGACACACCCAAAGTTTCATAGTACACCTTAAAAGATGGAGTCAGCAATTCTGTAGAATGCTTGTTGTCAAAATTACTTTTTGTCAAATTCAGTGAATATCTCCTCACGATCCGCTACCTGTACCTTCTGTGTGTGCTGGAAAAAAATCCATTGTTTATACACAGCCTAGGCTCTGTAAACTGACATGTTGATAACGATGATGACCAAAGACATGAAAGAAAACAAACAAAAAATACTTTCACATTAATTTATTTCACACATTCGTCACATCATCCATTTTCTGTTGAAAGGAAGACAAACTAGACGGGAGCCAGTCTTTACATTATTATTCATCGGTGTGCGTAACAAAGGCAGCTCATGTAATTCAGGGTATTCAAACACACCGTGACCTTTCAAACTTCAACTCTGCAAAACTGGCTCCACCACTGTAAACTCAAACTCTTAGTAACAGTCACTGCAAAGATGAATTCTTAAGTTACCAAATTTAACCCGCTGGAATCACTTTAAGATACGGCCCTTTAAGGCCATTAAGGCCAAAAACGTCCATTTTCCGACCTCTCTTTATAACTCACCAAAATGTTTGTTATCACACTGTAAACATACACATTTTACCTGAAATCACCAGGGATAATGTCACTGTTTTTTCTTCTTGCGTCCATCTCTGAATGGGACGTCCCAACACTGTCTCATTGTCTTTTTCAGGTCTTTCCACAGTACAACCATCTGCTCGGGGCTTCGTTTGTGGACCAGAAGAATCTTGTGATACGCACACGGCTCCTGCTCTTCCTTACCGGAAAAGCCAAACGTTAGGAATGCCGGGTTGTGGATGGGGTAAGCGTTCAGGTGAAGCATACACATCCCCACGTAAACATCGTCTATGGGGAACAGGTGAATCCCCTTGGACACTCTGTGTAGACGTTTAGTCAACAGACCCGAGTACACCACCCCCCCACCGCCAGCGTATGTGGGGTACAGGCCTTTGTAGAAGCTTTCTGGGATGAAGTATTTCGAGCCGTTATCGGTTCGAGGGATAGCCGAACCTATGACGTCACCCACCATGAATTCATTTAAGGTTTGTGACTTATTTAATAACTCACCCTGGAGGTAAGTTATCAGTTTGGGGGTGTTGACCAAAACATCGTCGTCCCCTTTAAAGACAAACTGTGAGCCGTTGCAGTGGTGTGAGAACCACTTCCAGAAGAGCACGTCTTTCAAGGTGAGGTTGAAGAATGTGTCCATGAAGTCCCACTGGAGAATGTCTCTATAACGATCACTCTCCAAATGCAGCAGCTCTTGAGCCAGCGTCTCTGTGTCCTCTGTCCCGAGTAGGAACACCCTGCGGACATATGCTCCACTCCCATTGTGTCCTGCCACCCATCCCTCCTTGCCCCAAGTCCGTCGAATGACCTGCCGGTTCTTAAAATTCAGCATTGTCGTCTTAATGGCCATTAGAATCAGAGGGGGCTCTTTCTGATTCTCTACCCCAGCACCACACACTCCCTTGGGCTGGATGATAGTCGAGTAGTCCCTCTTTTGCATGTGATTCACAAACAGTTGCATCGTCTCTGGTAACTCCTCAAAGTTTTTTCTTGAGCTGTTTGTGTCCAAAACGTCAGAAAAACTGTCTCTCAGTAGGGAATCGTGAAGAGTAATATTTTCAAAATCCCTCGTGATGTTTTTCAGGTGCAGGATGGGGTTGAAACGGCGGTCAATTTGCAGTTGAAGCCGGTTCCAGAAGGCGTCGCCATGCTCCTTCCAGAAAGTTTTAGGGATCGGAGCAACAATGTTTTTTTTCCAACTTCCAAAGCGATTTTTGGACTGTGGGAATGCCCCATGAGTCCATTCTACTGTGGTGGTCATGTCCATACACACCCTGATCATAATGTCGAACATCAGCAGGGCCAGCAAGATGCATGGTGAGCTCAAACAGATACATACGTTGCGCCAGCGACAGTGGCACCGCGCCATTCAACTGCAAAGGAAGAAAGGGTAGATTGAACGAATGTTTTTGAACATCAAAATACTTTAAATGTGTCATGGAAGTTAAATTCTAGATAAAAGGAAAGAATGGTGGGACCAAGCCCCAACCACAGCGAGTTCAACATCCAATGCGGAAGTGACAAAAAAATGTCAGTTCACCGAGGTGGTACCAAAAGAGGTGGTACCAAAACAGAGCAATTTCTCATTGACTCCCATGTTAAATAGGCAGTTTTCACAGCATTATTAAACCTATTTATGGCCTGGTCAAAAAAAACATTCTAGTCTGTATGTTTAGGTCGTAAAAAGAAATGAGGCGGAGTACAAATCTGACAAGATGGCGAAGCGCATAGGCCAGGACGATTGGATGTAGTTGGAATGACTGAGGTCAGCCCGGATGCTACATCCATTTTATATACTATCTATGGGTGGGACACTGTAAAAATGCCTTAGTTAGGAAAACTCCAATTTTCAATACAGCTGTATTATATATTTTTGACTTTTGAGGCTGAAACTCGTAAGCCTTAAGGAAAACTACATTTGAGCCAACTTATTATCTTTTGTTGAGATAACTTATCATTGTAATGAATATGTATAAAAACTATATTTAAAGGTGCTACCAGGAACTTTTAAATATTTCTGAAACAGTCAAATTTTTCCTCTGAGGAACATTAATGACATGTTAGAGCAAATGAGACCATTAGTGCAAAGAATGCTATTTTCATATAGTTTTTCTTAATGCCTTTGTCATGGGTACGCTCACCCTGGAACTATAGCTGGCGTAATTAATACACTACCGCTTTTGTCCAAAGGAGGTGCAAGAATGAACACAGTGAATGTTCCTCTGAGCACCTTTAAGGCCAGGCAAGTTTATTTATATAGCACAATTCAAACACAAGGCCATTATAAGTGTTTTACAGGGGCAAGATTAAAATACATAAAATAATAATATAAAATAGTAATAAAAAAAAATACTCCAAATGAACTATGAAATGGACATTGTTGTAAAAAATGTTTATCAACTTCTCTACTATTATTAAACCTGCAGTGTGTAGCATTTTGGGTTTTATTTCCTAGCAGATTTTGTAGAAAGTAATTATAATATCCATAAGTACATTCAATTTATTGCATAATAGCTGAAAAAAATGAATTGAATTATTATTTTTCCCTTAGAAAGGTTCTCATATATGTCCATATTTCTGCATATTTTGGACCAAGGCTTAGTGCCGCCATCTTGAAAGTGTCATAGTTGGAATGTCATCAGGTGCATCGTTTAAAATTTAGAATTGTTCTTGTCCTTGAAGGCCACTGTAGATTCTGTTATTATTCGAAAGGGGTGGGGTTACCCAGGGAGCGTTGCACTCTAGAACTTTCAAGAATTTTCTTGATGATGTCATATTACACACTGCACCTTTAAAGCTCGATGATTTCTGAAGTGTCTGTAGTTCAAAGCATTCCGAACAGGAGTAACCTAACGCTGTTCATAAAGACATGACATGAGGACAGCTTAATTAGACTTTCGAACGATTAACTTCTCAGTCGGCAGTTTCTATTGCTCACCTGTGTTAAGTGGACGTTTCCTCTTTCAATAAAACGTTATCTGTTTTTAGAAGCAAAGCTAATGGTCCGTGTTAGTAATGGTATTCCTCCACTGTGGGCGCGTGAGACAAGCCGGAATATTGGATCAGCGGGCGCGGTATTGCTCTCCGGTGAGGATGTCCCTAGGGCGACTCCCTAGGGAGCGGTTTCAGGAGGGTCCAGCTGGGAGGAGGAAGCCTCGGGGAAGACCCAGGACTAGGCTGAGAGGTCTCCACACATGGCCTGGGCAGTCAGAGCTGGTTAATATGGCACGGGAAAGCACAGGTGGAACAGGTGCAAAAAGACGAGTGTTTCCAAATGAGCACACGAGAAAAAATTCAGTCTATTCAACAAGTGCTCCACAAGTCATTGTTCAAGTAAAACCAGTCTAGGAGTGAACTGCTCATACCAACTGTGATTCACCGATAGATTGTTTGAATGACAGTTTTATGGTTTTAAATATAGGCCGGTTTATATATTAAAATGCACATCGAAGCTTTAAGTGTTTTTATAAGCTCCATTAACTAGAACGTTACAACGTTATACAGTTTTTAAAATAATTTGTCTATAGAGTGTAATTTCTGCAGGGTTTATGGGACAAAATCTCTGTAAACTGTCCTGTTGGGGGGGTCGTGGTGTAGTGGTTGGAGAGTGGTATAGGCCTATTTTTTATTTTTTACCAATGAAGGCCCTACTCTAAGATCAAATTATTATTATATGCCTTTTTACAGATCTATGGGAAACGGGTAGGCCTACGTTTTTTTTCTCTGCAAGAATGCACAGTAACCTATTTAATTTCATACACCATTTGCTAGACTAGACTACGATAATGAATGTATTAGTGCAGTTAGTAATTTGGTAGCTCATCACTCCTTAGCTCCAAAATGCCAACAATCTTTCCAAAAATGAATGTTTAAAAGAAAACTTTATCACAACTGAATTGTCAAATTGCAAAGTTGTACAAAAATTCAAATAGTCAAAAATCATTGAGCTTGAAAGTGTATTCAATAGTTGATAAAACAATCTTACAACAAGGTAGCCTACATTTTATATCTCATCTAGAGCTTTTGATCAAAATACACCATCTTTCTCAGTAGATGGAATGTATATGGTTGTCATGGAAATGAAGATGCAGAGTGCCCAAGTCTTTTTATGACCTCCAAGCAAAAACATGCAAAACCTGTCTGCTGAATTTGATTTTGATCGATTAAATACTCAACAGAAAAGCTACTAAATGGACCTTTAGGTGAGACAGATTTGGATATATTAAATACATCCACTGTAAAAAAAAAATATAAAGTTAGGAACACTCAAAATGTATGTCAACTGTCTTCACTGACAGTTGACATACTCACAACACTGTTGAGTTTTGAGGCCAACTAAAACGCTCAAGTTTGAAGGAAAATAGCCACATTTGGGCCAAATAATTAACTTTTGTTGAGACAATACCAAGTTATTACCAACTTATTATCTTTTCAGAAATACAGTTTTAACACTGTTTAATGTCTGAATCAACATTTTGACTGACTTGGTTTTGTTTATCTGTAAGACAGAAAATTATTTGGCAAAACTGTTAATGTTTGAAATTCTATATGTAGAACTCAACGTCCTTATATTCTCTCATTGCTTTTCTCTACCCCCGTCTTGTCCGTGTTCTGTGTTATGGACCAACTCTTCTTGTCTTTCCACAAGAACTTAACTTTCACGGCACATTTGAAGTATTCTGCTATTCGAAAACATTTGTTGGAACTAACATAAACTCTTTTTTGCTTTGCAGTTGAATGGCGCGGTACAACTGTCGCTGGGGCAACGCGTTTATCATTTATCGTGTCTTGCTGGCCCTGCTGATCTTATACATCATGGTGTGTATGAACTTGAACACCAAAACAGAATCAACTCCTGAGGCATTACCTGAGTCCAATAATGATCTCTTTGTGGCCAATGGAAGGTGGATAAATGACAGCTATGCTCCAACCCCAACATTTTTCTGGACGCAACATGATGACTCCTTCTGGAACCGGCTTCAACTGCAAATCGACCGCCCTTTCAACCCCATCCTGCACCTGAAAAACATCACGAGGGATTTTGAGAACATTACCTTTCATGATACACTACTGAGGGACAGTTTTTTGGACGTTTTGGACACAAACAGCTCGAGGGAAAACTTTGAGGAGTTACCAGAGACGATACAACTGTTTGTGAACCACATGCAAAAGAGGGACTACTCGACTATCATCCAGCCCAAGGGAGTGTGTGGTGCTGGGGTAGAGAATCAGAAAGAGCCCCCTCTGATTCTAATGGCCATTAAGACGACAATGCTGAATTTTAAGAACCGGCAGGTCATTCGACGGACTTGGGGCAAGGAGGGATGGGTGGCAGGACACAATGGGAGCGGAGCATATGTCCGCAGGGTGTTCCTACTCGGGACAGAGGACACAGAGACGCTGGCTCAAGAGCTGCTGCATTTGGAGAGTGATCGTTATAGAGACATTCTCCAGTGGGACTTCATGGACACATTCTTCAACCTCACCTTGAAAGACGTGCTCTTCTGGAAGTGGTTCTCACACCACTGCAACGGCTCACAGTTTGTCTTTAAAGGGGACGACGATGTTTTTGTCAACACCCCCAAACTGATAACTTACCTCCAGGGTGAGTTATTAAATAAGTCACAAACCTTAAATGAATTCATGGTGGGTGACGTCATAGGTTCGGCTATCCCTCGAACCGATAACGGCTCGAAATACTTCATCCCAGAAAGCTTCTACAAAGGCCTGTACCCCACGTACGCTGGCGGTGGGGGGGTGGTGTACTCGGGCCTGTTGACCAAACGTCTACACAGAGTGTCCAAGGGGATTCACCTGTTCCCCATAGACGATGTTTACGTGGGGATGTGTATGCTTCACCTGAACGCGTACCCCATCCACAACCCGGCATTCCTAACGTTTCGCTTTTCCGGTAAGGAAGAGCAGGAGCCGTGTGCGTATCACAAGATTCTTCTGGTCCACAAACGAAGCCCCGAGCAGATGGTTGTACTGTGGAAAGACCTGAAAAGGACAATGAGAGAGTGTTGGGACGTCCCATTCAGAGTTGGAAGCAAGAGGAAAACAATGTGAGTATCACCGGTGATTTAAGGCAAAATTTGTTAACAGTCTGATATATGAGTTATGAAGAGAGGAAGAGTTATCTTGATTATAAATAATTAGTTGGCCCAGTTGGCCCAAATGTAGGCAGTTTTGCTTCAACGTTATTTATTTTTAGTTGCTGTTACTTAAAATTGAGTGAAGACAGTTGACTTTGAAAATGTGAGTTTTTCCCTTTTTCATTTTTCAGTGATCCAACGATAAAACCAGACACACAAGATGGAAGACCACAAAGTCCAAAAAAAAGGAAAAACAGAAAAAAAGTTATGGGAGTAACTGAGAATGAGCACATGAGAAAAAAAAATCACCCAGTTCATCAGGTGCTCCATACGTCATTGTACAAGTCTTTATCAAAGAGTTAGCTAACTGCTAATACAAACCATTACGTGTTTAGATGAGCTTTTACTGAGTGTTTTAATTGCAACTTTATGGATTTAAAGAGACGGTATTTAATATATTAAAATGCAAATCAGAAGCTCTCAGTGCTAGTATTATTATGGTCCATTAAGAAGGTTAGGCTATAAGGTTTTAAATAGGTTATTTAAATAATCAAATTTCTGCAGGCTTTGTGGGGGACAAAATCTTTGCCAACAGTGTCAAAAATCCACATTAGAGAATACATGTGAGTAGCCGTGCATTTCTTGCAGTGATCACAAGAAATGTTACATAAGCACAGGGTTCCTACAGCTTAGAGCAAGTTAGATTTAAGACTTTTAGGCTATTTTGATGCCACTCAAATTAATATGAAGACAATTTTACACAAATCTTTTTGACATCTATCTTTTTGTCAGTCTAGGATGAATCGATTTCTAAAATGTTTGCACATTTACACTACATAGGATCTCAGAGTTCAATACACCTTCATATTTCCACCAGTGAAGTAGGTCTTTAACAGCTGAAACATCACATTGCAAAGTGGCTTCACAGTAATCCTGAACACACAAAGGCCCAGACTAAAGGTGTCAGCCCTGCCTTGTATCTGAAGGATGTTGTTTTAATTTGAAGATCACCTCACACCTGCAAAACCAAACAAATGAGTCAAGTGGACAGTTTCTGTAGAATTGTGGAGTAGAAAGGTTTGGCACAATGTCAATGTGTCAAACATTGTATGCAAATCTTTTGTCAAATGTATACGAAGTAGAACTGAACCTCGGGGAAAAATGTGTTTATTTGCATATCCTGTGTACTGTTTCCAGAAGAGATTGGTCTTTTAATTTGAAATGAGAAGAAAATAAATATTTTGGATTGGATTTTTTATTTTTTATTCTTGAAGTTGAATACATTGACAGTAGGGTGTCAAATAATTTTTTTTTTTTTTTGAAAAAATGTATATATTTCATCATCAAACAAATCAAAATCGTTCTCTGGGAAAGGAATGTCATAAACCAAGACCAACTATTTAGTACGATGTGATGCAACCAACTAGAGCAATTTGTCAAGATCGTTAAATGTGTCAAAGTAAGTCACAGAGTATCAGTATCGATAGATTGAAACTCAAATGCATACAATCAGATCTACAAGAGCCGAATGTAATGTTTAGAGGTAATGTAAACGTAATAGTCAAAAAAAAAAAAAAAAATTGCAGCGGACGAGTTCTTCAAACGTTATAAACCAGCAACCAAAACCAATCATGACAAATGTATTTTATCCATGTTGGCAATCATAAAAAAATATTGTTTCAATGTAGTTTTAGTGAGTTTTCTAATACATTTTATTCTGATAAGGATGACACATTTAGGATGAATTACAGTTTACATTAACATAACCCTGCAGCTGGATGTCAGTACAGTATGAACGTACATTTGTACATTTAAGCCGGCAATATCCAAATGGCCATTGCTTATTTTTCGGGTTATCCGTACGTACGTCAGTCCATCTGTCCGAAAGTGCCATTCCTGTGAGCGTGATAGCTCATGAACGCTTGCACAAATGTCCACTCTGACTCAAGGATCAACTGATTACATTTTGGAGGTCAAAGGTTACTCCGACTGTTAGATCGCAGTGACCTTGTGCCATATTGTAGCATATTATAGCAGCTTTACCTTCTTTAAAGCATTGCATTCCACCACTAGACATTCACCGTTCGGCAATTGTATGGAAGTATATACTCACCAGGCAGTAGTTCTAGTATAAACGTTTGTATTTTTTCTTTATATGTTTTCTTGAATTTTGCAGCACATACCTTTTGATTACTTTGTGTTTTGTTCCAAAATACCAAGGAAAACTATGTATTAGAAAAAACTCACTTGATGATAAACCTGATTGTCAGACATTTTCAGAAAAAAAAACAGTAGAAATGTATCTGACAAAAATAACAGGAGAAGTCACTAGAGATTGTTATTCATCTTCAATAACATTTCAACATTGCAATCAGCAAAATGACTAATTCCTCTCCATGAAGTCCATGAGTCCACAGCATTCAATGTCCACAAAATGGAGCCACAGAAGAGCCGCAGTCGGAGCTGTAGCATCAGGAACCATTCTCATATCAGTCAGTGATAATGGCCTCGAGGTTTTCCACAGCTCTCGCTCTGTCCGTGGCTTTAACACCGACACTAGGAGCCATTTTGAGTCCGTCCCTCTTTGTCCTCCCGCTCTCCCTCGCTGTCCCCCTCTCCCTCGCTCTCACTGTACTGGTAGTTACAGCGGTTTGTGTTGACGAACAGATCGCTCTCATCTTCAGAGTCGCTCTCTTCCTCTTCGCCTTTCTCCTGCTGTTTGTCCGCCGCGTCCAAAAGCTCCACCGTGAAACCCTCGGGCCTGGAGGAGAAAATAAATAAATAAATAAACAAATTGAACACAAAGATATAGTGCGTAACTGTTCTATATAAATTAACATCATCACCAAACGAGTTGACACAAAGTGGTTTAAGCATATCAGCTCCACAAAACTCTCTCTGTATTACTAAGTATGGCAGCGTTTATAAACTGGTGTCCCCCGCCCCCGACAATGGGGCAGGAGCTCATGAAGCGCCCAAAAAATGTTTCAGTTGTTGATTCTACTGCTTTGTGAGTGTGTGCTTTGTAAGTGTGTGTGTGTGTGTGTGTGTGTGTGTGTGTGTGTGTGTGTGTGTGTGTGTGTGTGTGTGTGTGTGTGTGTGTGTGTGCGCGAGTGTGAGTGAGTGTGTATGTGAGCGTGTGTGTGCGTGTTCCTGCTCACCACTGCTTCAGTTTTTGCAGGTTCTGAATTTGGTCTTTGTAGAGAATGGAGCAGATCTCGGCCTTCACCTTCTCTCCCTCCTCGATGGGATCCACCAGCACATAGTCGCCTTTAGACAGCAGAAACACAGAATTATACATACAAGTATATTTTCAGCTAGTAATAGCTAACTAACCTCGCTATTTATTTTACTATATGAACTTTACCTTGCTGTCCTTCACCGACCTCTATTTGTCTATTTATTGTGCTTTTTACATGTAACATTTTTAGATGTTGTTGGTGTGATTGTGGATTTGGTAAAGTGCAAATGAATTGCCATTCTTGGGATCAATACATTTGCCAAATATATTCTTATCTAACACGTTATCAAAATAGTGCCTCGTACTGGCGTCTTCTACTACGTAATATCATAACAATATATTTTCTTATGAAAAAGCACCAAATTTTAAGCTCTAAAAACAACTGTATTTTTTTAAGTTGCAAACCAGGTTAACATGTGTGCCAAAGGTCACACAGCTATAAACATTGAGGTTGCATGTGTAAATTACAAAAAATATATAATGTAAATTGTGTAAAATTGTGTCGCTTGATAAGATATCAGACTCTCAAGCATTGTTTTGTAGTATGAATGAAACAGTGCGTACGCGGGCTGCTTCCTTTAAAGTCCACGGACATCATGTGGAAAGTATGTTGAGCCATTTATAATGGTTCACGTGCATGCAGCATAATACACATCCCTGCCATGTAATGAATATGCCGGTATCCCTTCACCAGATTTAACACCCCTAAATTAATATCAGGATGTTTTCATGTAAATATAGCCCGCCAAGTTTATTTGTTCCTTGTTTAAACCTGTTCCACTATAAAGTTTATGTGTTCATCGACCCCTGCACTTTTATATGGCAAAAAAGACCAAAAGCCGATTTACACAATTCCCAAAAGGTTTTACTTTTCACCAAAAAACCTTCACACCATATATTACCTTAAAGGCTCTGGTTTTAAAGCATGTGACCCTTTGACCCTTGCCTATCTCCAGATCTCCCCCTGTGTTGATCCCCTAATGACCCTTACAATTGTCACTTCTAATTTTATCCTAGGTTAAGTCCAGATTTCAGACCTTTATCCTAGATAAGTTTTTAGAAAGGAGGAGATTAGATAATAGGTTTTTAATTATTCTGGTGGATGAATACCTCACATTTACCCCTGGCTTCAAAAGACTACCGTTAAGTCCTCACTAAGTTCATACACCTGGATGAGCTAGGCCAATAGATAAATGCAATTCCCTCCTAATTCAAGGAGTGTGTTTATGGGATGTGTATTCTTTGTTATCAGTAGTGTAGCCGTAGTGTAGGTTTGAATTGCTTACCTCAGAGGCGCCGCGATCTCTTTAAAGAAAAAACCCTAATTAGGTCCTTGTTCCCAACTCTAAACTAAAAACTCAGGCCAAGGATTTATAACGTTTTCAAGAAATTTTTATTCAACCAATATAAAAAGATTATACGTTCACAATATAGAAAAGAAAAGATTAAATAAAATGAAAGGAAGGAAAATAAGTACCTACACTCCCATTAATGTGATTATTATATGTAGAGAAGTATAAGACTTAACTTTTTGTTTTATGTATTTTGTTCACATTGAATTTAGTTCATGAGTTCTCCAATGTCAAAGCTTGTTCACTGTTTACACAACTTTACACAGTCTGGGTGTTGGCCGAGCTTTCACCCATGTCATATATATTTGAATATCTTCAAATGCTATGACAAGGTTGATTTTGCGACCCAACAATCAGGAAAAGTTGGTTCAACAGTTTTAAAACCTCAACTCGATGCTATTTTACAACCTGGTTCATCAATTAGTTCCTATCAATAACCCAAATGGTCCCTTACCAAACTTCTCAGAATAGAAAAGGAAGAAAATAGTTCCAAGCCTCTTCCCCTTCTTGAAAAGAAAAAATAACTGCCCTCAATTTTTCTAAGTATTTTGCACTCAAAAAGATTCAGTTTTTCTTCTAAGTCTTTCGTCCATGCTGAAAGAACAAAAAAGTGGAACAGTCAAGACTTCCCCAAAAACCCTCCTCTCTTGCTCAAAACCCTGGCCTTAAATAGTCTGAAGACAGAGAGAGTGGGTGTGTGTATTAGGAGGAGAGAGGGTGGGGGTAAAGATGAGGGTGTGTGTGTCCAGCTCAAGGACCCACTGCCCCCCTTGTCTCTCTCACCCCTGACCTGTCCCAGGACAAGCCCAGGCATGCCTTTTCAGAGAGGCCTTATGAATTCACAATTATGTATATATTTCAGGATAAAAACTTGAATACAACACTTTTAGTGATTCTACCTTAATATTAAAGGTCACTTGTTACCTTGCCTGTCTTATTAAAAATATCATACTTTTCCCTACGAAAACAAGAAATATACATTTCACATTCTCCTAAGAACAAGATATGTACAATGAAAAGTTGCAATATTCTTGCCTATCTCAACACATGTGATTTCATAATAGCATGAAGTCAGTCAAACTACAGTATTGAACTGTTTCTTTAATGTGTGTTTTGTTAACGAGCACACACATAGCGTACACACATTTCTGAACATGGTTTCATAATACTCCGATGATTGACAGGTGCACCAATAAAAGAAAGAGAGAGGGGAGCTACACTGACAGACAGTAAACAATGCACTGTTCAAAGAACTTTGCCTTTTAGAAAAGCTGAACAAAGAAAAAGGGACAGGTTGCTACACGCTCTGTACGGCACTGAATATAGTATAGTATAGTATAGTATAGTATAGTATAGTATAGTATAGTATAGTATAGTATAGTAGATTTTATTTGGACATGACAATGTCATTGGACGAACCAGATGCATTGTTTACAGTGTATTAGCATAAATGCTAGTTTACAACACCTGTCCACATAAGGCTTTTTAAAAACAACAAAATAAACTAAACAAGTCAGAAACAAGATCAAATACTGATCATTAAAAGAGTAAAAATGCAGTATACAATGGAGTACAGAGCAGCAATATAATGAGTCAAATATATATATATATATAGGCTACGTAGAGTAAAACAAAGGCAGCATGAAGAAACAATAAACCAGTTGTAAATGATTTGTGTGAGCAATGTTGATTTGATTTGAGCCGTTGTTTAAGTTCTCTGTTAAAAGTGTTGCTATTAGTCTCTAGTTTTAGACTAGTGGATAAGAGGTTCCATAGTTTTGCCCCCTTTGCAGAGAAGCCAGACATAGAGTTTAGTGCGCTGAGAATAGCCTGTGTGTGTAATAACGTCTGCATTAAGCTCAAGATGTAAAGACTGACGTGTGCAGGTGGAAGGTCAAGCTGCGCCTCTTACTTTGAAAAGCTGCAAAGTGGTTTCTGTTGACAGTATCACTTGTCAATCAAATGTATTTGTCTTTTTACATTTCGAAATTTAAAAAGTATGATCTGGGCATGTTCAAGGCACGATGTTATGAAGGAATAAATAAGTAACAGTATGTCCCAATTGTAGCATACTGCATGCAAACTATATGTATGGTCAGCTGCAGGATATATTGTATTAAAAGAAAGAGACAACGAGAGTTGAGATGGGGAGACAGAGAGAGGGGGGGGGGGGATGACCTGCAGTAAAGGTCCACAGGTCGGATTTTAACCCGCACCACAGCAACGAAGGCCGGAGCCAATATGATACGCGCTCTATCCACTACACCACCGGAGCGCCCCTCGTTGAAGGTTTTTAATGGGCAAAGACAAGCATTCAGATCCACTTCC
Source organism: Hyperoplus immaculatus (assembly GCA_949357725.1). Taxonomy (NCBI): domain Eukaryota; kingdom Metazoa; phylum Chordata; class Actinopteri; order Uranoscopiformes; family Ammodytidae; genus Hyperoplus; species Hyperoplus immaculatus. Next base: position 30,214,686 of record OX442356.1, on the reverse strand, counting down.
ACCAGTTACCTCTCTTGATCCAGATGTTCTTGCGGAACTTGGTCGGCATGGACACCAGGAATGTCTCACCCGATGCTGTGACAGCTTCATGGAGGTTGTTGCCACGACTACCGAGGACCTACAAGTGACGTTACACAATTAATGGACGGAGATGGGAGTCAGGAAAATGACATGGGGTCGTTGTAAACAGTAAAATATAATGCAACTCATATAATAATAATAATAATAATAATAATAATAATAATAATAATAATAATAATAATAATAATAATAATTAAATTGTATTTGCTAGTGCCTTTCTGAACACTCAAGGGCACGTACAGTAGAAACAATAACAAAATCAATACATTAAAAACATATAATAGGAAGATAGTAATACATAAAAATAGAATGCACAGTTAAAATGGATCTCATTTGAATAATGATCCAGTCAGGGATAGACAATGGTAAAACAAAGGGGTTATGAGTTGTTTTGTAAAGGATGAAACTGAGTGTGTGTGTGTGTGTGGGTAAACTCACCTTGACAATCTGCTGGTTTTCAGTGGGACTCACATAGTCTCCAAGAACCTCCTTCACAACGTGTTTGCGTTTTGTGGCCTGAGACATTATGAAAACATTCAGGTTTCTTCGCCAGCTGAGAATAAAGAGACAAACATGGGTTAGGTTAATGTTGTGATTAACAGCAAAGGAGCAACTGTGGCAATATAATCATGTTCAGAATCGTTGTATCACACATTACACATACAATGAATTATTTACGTGGCCAATTAAATTAAATTGAAAGCTTATTTTTTATAGCACAATTCAGACACAAGGCAATTCAAAGTGTTTAACGGGGGACGAATATGACATACAAAATAATACATAAGTAAATAAAGAGCAAACACGGGCAGGCATATTGTTTAAAAAAATACATTGTCTTTAAAAGACAGGGGGGAAAAACAAATAATGCAACATGTTATGTTAGCTACACGTAAAACTGTCTTAACTCACTTTTTTGAAACTTTAACTACTTTAGTGATTTCAATATTGACCGCACACCACATCAACTCACTATTAAAGTGGGCTACAAACGTAAACAAGTAGCAGATTTCTCTCAATTCACATTATTATTGACTTAGCTGACAATGCTAACATTAGCTATGTCAAAAGACATCCAACAACGTTTCCTAAATAAATTACGCTACCTTGAAAGATGAAGACAAGAGTAATTTAGTCTTTTAGAGGCAGACAGTGTTTCTGTGCAGCTTGACAGCGGCTAAATAAATCACTTTAGAAGAAAATGAGCTACGTTGAAGTATTTTATCAGGGAAAGCCGACAACATGCGTTCCTGATTTCCGACAACAGTAGAAGCAACACTTCCGGTGCGAAGGGGTCAACACAAAATAATGGTCGTTTTCTAGACGAATGTGTATGTTTGTTTATTTTAATGGAACACTTTGCTTATGTTACAATATATAGGCTAGTAAGAAGCCTTTTAATTTACAGATTATAATGCTGAAGAATTGTACTTTTAACATATTTAAACAAAGTGGTCAAACCTTACTATCTATGGGTCAAACAGAGCCTTTAAGGTGACAGGGGGCAAAATGGCAAAACCCCTTTTACTGAAAGCAGTCATGCCCTGCGTTCCAATCAATCCCCATACTTCCATACTATTTATTACGCCAGAAAAATATTTAGGATGACCCAATACATGCACGTCAATTGTAGTATGCTGAAAATACATAAATGCCCAACTAACTCCAATAGCATTTTGGAGTATTCGTCTTTATTCTCGACATTTCTTGACATTATGAAAAAAAAATCTTCCTTATGATTTTTTTTCTTTTCTCCTGTGGTCCTAAAACTCTTCTGTACTTTAGTATGTAGTGTAGTAAAAATAAAGAGTATGTGATTTGGAACGCAGGGATGTAATGATGTAAAAGGTTGTTCACCAGAAATGATATCTAGGACCTTCAAAGATCACAACCTGGGTGGACAACCTGCTCAACTTAAATTGTTGTTCATTGAGGTTTATGAATGAGGTTATTATAGAGAGAACATTTGATTTTATATTTTCAATTCATAAAGTTTAATTATGTTTTTCCGGTGCACATAAGACAATAAAACCACACACAGAGAATGGGATTCTTCACTTTCTTTTAATTCAACCTTAATTCACTTCTCACTCTTACAGCAGACTTGTACAATTGTATTGCAGAGATGTATAGAAATGTGCAAACCCCCGTCTTTGAAAAAAGAAAAAAAAAATCTCAAGGACTACGTAGCATTAGCACTAACACTGGTAAAGATCCATTCAAGTTAATTGACAAAGACAGAACTGTAGCTTCTATTAGTGCACAATCTTCATCAAACATGAACCCGCGTATTTCAAGGGAAGATTTAAGAGTTAAAACCAACACTGCCTAAAACACAGCAATCAAAATTACCTGCACATAAAAATCTACGTTTAAAATAACTTTAAAATTTCTCATCAAAGCGAGCTTTCTTAGAGCTGGTATGTTTATAGTGAGATGACACAAAGTGTGAGGTATATGAGGGTGGAATACTAGTTTGTTTTTAACGGAAAAAGAGAATCATAAGCAGGTCTGTCTGCTTTTATGTGCGTCTTATTGTGGTCATCATGCATCCTGACTGAAATGTGTGTGTGTGTGTGTGTATGTGTATGCGTGTGCGTGTGCGTGTGCGTGTGTGTGTGTGTGTGTGTGGTTTCGTTAGTGGTTTAGTTGACTACAGCGGATGAGCACATCTTGTTGATGCCACATGCTTTGGACCCCCTGTACAGGTAGTAGTAACCCTGTATGAGAGAGAGAGAAGAGAGAGAGAGAGAGAGAATTAGAACTACTGTACAACTTCACACAGGCAGAAACAAAGTAGCAAAGTAATTTTATCTTTATCAAAAATGTTGTGTTAAGTGTTATTTTCTTTGGAGCTATGTGTTGGGGCAGCAGCATCAGAAAAGTGGACAAAGTTGCACAAACTGCTGAAGGTGATGGACTCTATCTATCTATCTATCTATCTATCTATCTATCTATCTATCTATCTATCTATCTATCTATCTATCTATCTATCTATCTATCTATCTATCTATCTATCTATCTATCTATCTATCTATCTATCTATCTATCTATCTATCTGTCTGTGTTAGTAGATAGGGTGGTCTTACCTGCTCTCCATAATCCTCCCCCCAGCTGTTCTTGATGGCCCAGAATGGGGTTCCTTTACCTAGAAGCGCAGAAGAACATTCATACCGTTAACTTGACTGCATCCTGCATCTGGATTCACAATTGTTATCTCTTGAGCTTGAGGGCAAACAGAACAAATATATGTCTTGCTCAGTAGAAGGAACCAGAGGGGTATACTACAAAGCAAACTCAACAGAGCCCAGCTCTCTTTTTTTGATCTGGTTCAACATAACACATACCCTTGCTCAGAGCTAACCGGTATCACGAAGGCAGTTATCAACCTCTTATGTTGAACGAGGGTTTCAGCTTCAGGCTCTGTGCGCGTCCCCATAAGAGGGGGCGTTTGGCCGTCATTTGACTCTGCTTCCGCACAGACTGGCCTGATCTTGTGCCGCTAACTTTACACTAACGGATTGATTGCAAGCAGCTGACTTCGCTGACTTCACAAGAGTTTGTCAGTCTGAATGATCACAGAACAGCAGAAAACAGAGAGCCGAAAAAAACTCATACTGCAAATAAGGAGAGAGTGGAATGTTGTCAGAAAATTGGGCTACTGAATTGATTCATTTATTTTACAGATCGTTCTCGCAGTGAGAATGATCTGTAAAATAAATGACATTATAAAGCAATTAAAGGTTGAACTCGGATTTAAACAGTACACCATTTAGCCTACTTGATAATCCTACACTTAAGAATCTGATTTAAGTCTGACACTGTCCCCTAATGAATAACATAGCCTATGTGGAAAATCATGTTAGTTTTGGGCCACATCAAAATTAATACAATTTTGATTTTGATTTAGGCTAATAGCCCTTTATTTGCATCTTATAAATACCATTAAAATAAATAGCCTAGATACAAAACCTGAATCTACATGAATCTACTGTGAGAAGCTTAACCTGCGAGTCTGCAGCGATGTCCGAACTGTGACAGCTGTCACCTGTCACGTCACAACTGTAATCGCTACTGAAGAAAGAAGCCTACAGTGAAATAATGTTGCAACCTGTGATTTTATAGAACGCTTCATTAAGAGCCAGTGTGTGTAGATCGCCAGGTAAAATCATTTGAGGTGAGAGCATGGCGCTGCATACATAGGTCTAGGCTATTTTACATTTTCTGCATCAATAACTATGCATGTGGCAAAAAGCTGCAGCGCGATTACAGTTCACTCTAATGTAAGCCTTATGTCACGGCTTCGTTTCGTTCATTAACTTACTGATCAATAAGTTTACTGATTTAACTAGTTTACTCAGTGAGAAGTATCGCTCAGACAATATAGTCAGGTCCGCGCCTTCGCGGGATTTCAAAATGTGTAGTTTCCTTAAAGGGCAGCGCTCTAAGAGCCGAATTTAAACTCAAACTCTGGAACAAAAACTGGTCTGGGCAGGTTAGCCGTGCAGCCTCTGTTACCACGGTGATATAGCCAGGTAGAAAGAGAGCCACCTTTCGTGATACTGAAAACTCTGGCTTTAGACCGCTTTAGACTCAACAGACCTCGCTCAGCCCTTAATCTCGCTTCGTAGTATACCCCTCTGGTAAGGCAAAAATAAATAAATAAACAAATAACTTACGTTCTCCGTATCCCACAAGTAAGACGGCGTGGTCGATCATCCACGGGTTACAGAAGAGCTTGAAAGGGTGAGACACTCCCTTCTTGTAGAACTAAAATAATAATATTCAAAAAGAGAATTAAAATTAGTTTATTATGCTTGGATGCAGATTCTATTGAAACTCTGTTATGTAATGATGTATAGTTAACGTGTAATAATAATAATTGAGGATTTATATGGCGCTTTTCTAGACACTCAAAGACGCTTAAATGGAAATGGTGTTAACATGGTTATGGTGTTTTTGCTGTGGTGGATTATTGGGAAAACAGTGATTAAAATCTGCTTTACCTGCATGGCGAAGGCATTCAGGGCAACAGAGACCGGTCCATTCTCAGCCAGCCACGCTGCAATTTCTGAGGAGAAATAAATAAAGAGAAATTAGTCTAGGTTTCTGTCAGAAAAATCTTATTGCAATTAATATACGTACAAAATCAAATTGGAAAACAAAAAGAAACAACAGTCCTTAAAGTATGTTCTTACAGTTAAAAGTACAGTCTGTAATACTCTGCCACTAGGGGCATCACGATCAAAACAATAACAAAAGACTGAGTTTGATGCTGTCATGAAGCTGCAAAGGATCATGGGAGATTGCTTCAGGGAAAGAATACACAGCGGAGGGCAAGGCATAATCGTGGTTCAATCACGATGGCGCAAACAAACAACTATTCATTCAAATCGCTGACTACACCTTTAATCAATCTGATTGGTGTGACAGATAAAAGAAAAGGCTTCTCTGGGTGTATTTTAGTAGACCCCTGACTATTCCCTCAGCCCGCTATTCCCTCAGCCCGCTATTGGCTGCTCCCGCTCACCCTTCTCGTCCTTGGAGAGCTCCACTGAGCTGTTGATGTAGGCGGCAACCTTCATGTTGGTGAAGTCACACTTCTCCTTCACCCCGGTGTAAGAGTAGTCCGTCTCTGTCTCCAGACCACCTGAACAACAGCACAGACCAAGGATTAAGTGATATCTATCTGCATATTTTTCTAGCTCCTGTAGATGTTGCAGTACGGCTAGTTGTCTGGAATTGTCGGTCGAATTAAAGTTTTTAATTAAATTGTGTTGAATTATGTTGTCGGCTGAATTATCAATATAATGTGATGTGATGTATTAAGACGGCGCAGATCGTGACAGAAACTTGAACCTTACCAATACCAAGCTCTAAGTAATCACATGTGCATGGTTTTGGAGGCTGCTCAGACTCAATAAATAGCTGTCATTTCCCAAATTAAAATTGGGATAGGCCGCTTAAATGTTTTCAAAATCTTGCACACGTCACTCCCGCCTGTGTCTTTCTCACCCAGTTTCTCAATGGCCTCGTAAGCGTTTGAGGGCAGCCCTCCTCTGCAGGCCTGGTCCAGCCCGTCACAGTCAACCAGCTCTGTCAGGGACAAATCAATCAACCAATCAAATCATGGCGTTTTATCTGCAAATGTAAACAGTGATTTGTTTTTTTGGAGGAGAAGGTTATTGAATAATGTCTTGTCTGTGTTTGTTTGTTTGGGTCCTTGCACATGTCTGTGTGTGTGCACATGGTGTGTGTGTGTGTGTGTGTGTGTGTGTGTGTGTGTGCACGTGTCTGCGTGCGTGTTACCTTGTTCAGAGAGGGAGAGCAGAGTCCCATTCTTCAGGAACCACTGGCCTTCAATGTTGCCTGTAACGGAAAAGGCCCAGCAGGATCCACACATACCCTGCAAGAAACACACACACACACACACACACACACACACACACACACACACACACACACACACACACACACACACAGGTGTAATACATTCATTATCAACAAGCTATTTAAAATGACTTTAAGGAATTTTCTGTATTTGTAGATTCTAGCGGCCCCTCCCCTTAGAACAAAAACTATTGTTTTTATGACACCAGTCTAATGTCCTAAAGATCTTTGACATTTGTTCAGGAAGCAAGTGAAAGGATCCATAGCGATGAGGTAATGTGTTTATATGTGACTATGTCAGATTAATAATGGTAATATATTACCATGGTAAAACAAAGTAAACTTTCATTTAGCACCAGTCATAAACAACAATCCTGGTCTTTTAGCCATGAATCATTTTGTAAGTAAAATAAGACTTTTAATCATAAACACACATTTAAAAGTTCATCATAGTCTCTTTAAGGGTTGACTGCCCTATAATGTTCTCTGTGTGTTGTTACCTGGTTCTTGACAGAGCTGACCGCTCCGTGCTCACGCCAGTCCCAGCTGTCGGGGGCGGGGCCTCGGGCCGGAACGGCTGGTTTCATTGGCTTCTGGAGATTCCACTGACTCAGCAGCGGATTCAGGTATGTGTCACGAAACTCTTCCTCTGGAGAGAGATATAGAGAGAAGTCAAACTTTGATTTATTTTTTATTTTTTTTTAAAGCCAGAGTTCAAATATATATTTCATTTTTACAACATATTAGAGTCCAACGTTTTTAACAGAACAGATTATGGATACAGCTTTTTTTTATTTTATAAATAGATAAATAAAAATATACTAAGTGCAGAGAAGTGGAACTTTAGTGTTGCTAAAGAAGATGTTTTGAAATGCTGATGCAGCTCACGAAAAGCAGAACGTTGCATTTCTACACCAGAAACTGTTTGGAAACACAAGGGAATGCAGACACACAGAGAGACACTCACAGACACAAAGAGAGAGAGAGAGAGACACACACACACAAAGAGAGAGTGAGCGAGAGAGACACACACACACAAAGAGAGAGAGAGAGAGAGAGAGAGAGAGAGAGACACACACACACACACACACACACACAAAGAGAGAGAGAGAGACACACACACACACACACACGTACCAGTGAGGTCGCTGAACTTGGTGACCCCGTACTCGGCCGACCCTTGATCCAAAGCCTGGAGCTTCTCAGCTGTCTTCAGGTTCTCGTGGAAGATGGCCAGACGGCGATCAGCCTCTGCAAAGGTCATTAAAGTGCAATAAATATGTTAGCGTTTCTTTAGCACTTAGTTCCCCAGTTCAATACAACAGGGCAATATCTATGAAATAAATATACAGTATCAACACCTGCACTTAGATTCCCCTAGTAATAATTCCAATAAGCAACAAATATATAAAGCTAAAAAAAACTCAGTGGGCCTCCTTTCTCACAATCAACCATTCTCTCTAACTTATCTCGTATTGATTATTTATTATCTTAACACTTACTGACTCTGAGATGACAGTTCCTTTGTCTACACCTTGATTCCCTGTTTATCTTTTCATTTTAGATTTCTGAAATATTTAGTTGGCTAGTAGAATGTTTATTTGAAAAAATATATATATCTTTTCAAATAACAAATAGTACACATGATGAGCTAATTTCAAAGGCTCTAAGCCGACAGGATGTGTCACTGTAGGTTTAGGTATTCATGCAGCAAGACAAAGGGCTATTATTACAGCTATGAGTTGACTGTGTGTGTGAGGACATACTTTGTTCAGGATGTTTACACAAGATTTCTACACACCTTGTACCTATGCACCTTGCTATGTTAGGTGTGTACACACACACACACACACACACACACACACACACACACACACACACACACACACACACACACACACACACACACACACACACACACACAATTGTATGTTGAGTAACATTTAGGAAATACATCATTCACCTTCCTGAGTCTCGTAGTTCCTATTGAATCGCACCATGAACTCTTTGAACTGGCCCAGCAACTGCACAGACTCCTGTCAGAGTGAAGAAACACACACACACACACACACACACACACACACACACACACACACACACACACAAACACACACACACACAGGTTCAAATTGATAATAGAAAGTTACACAAATGGACTTCTGTATCTTTTAAGGTACAGATAACTAGATACAGTAAACATACAGTAAACATTGATGTCAGTCCCTGTTATTGACATGAATGAATGACCTCATATTTACCTCCACAGGCTCAATGACATCCATAATCTTGTTGGTCTCCTCGAGTTGAGGTTCAGCTGATTAAACAGACATGCAGAAAAAACGTGTTAGGTGTCAATCTTCATAACAGGTGTATTAATGTTTTATTTGCTCGGAAGTTTATTGTTTATTGTTAAAAGGATCCCCATTAGCTGTCACCAAAATGGAACGAGCTAGTCTTCTTGGGGTCTAGAAAAAAAACACTTAATAATGAATCATAACAATGACATTGAAATCATAAGTCCACTGTGGTTTTGTGGATGAGTCATTTGTTGTAGCTACGAGGAACTTTCAGCTTGCAGGGCGTGCATTTGTGTAGAAAGAGAGACCGCAATGTCAGATTGATAATAGTGATATGATATTGGTGAAGCAAAGTATGACTAAGTACCATTTGGGATAGACAGGCTTTTCTGGTCTACCTGGCTGACGTTAATCGTTTTGTAATTTCCCCGGAAAAATCGGACATTAAAAAAATAACTACATAATAATAGCATTGATTTCGCTGATGGACTCATTTTCTATTCCAGGTCATTTATGTTCATCAGAGGAAAATGTGATTGTTTCATAAACATATAAGAGTTCCTTGTAGAAGGTTATATGGAATAAATATATGGAATTATTTGGAAGCTGTAGAATTTTTTTTGACATGATTCAATGAAACTTGTGCTTCAGAAATAAACTCAACTTGTATGAATAATACTTGTCTAAAATAAATTATTATCATTTTACATTTAACAAGACATTTATTGAGGGACTATTTATCTCTTTGGTATAAAGCATCACTCATTGACAAGGTGAGCAAATATTAGTGTTACATCATAATTGAGCAATGAAGGTCAGAAATGTATTGAACTGTTTTTGGCAACATGCATTTGTGGCAACATATTTTTTTTACTGATGAAAACATCCAAACAGGACAGGATGTAGTGGAAATTAAGGGGAACACCTGCATGAACTTGTTGGCCAAGATCAGTGCCAATCAATACAAATAAGTCCTTTGATTATTCGGGGATATTTCTTCATATTTGGGTCATATTTAAAGATTATTTTCTGAAAACACATAAAGAATTAAATCCACATTCAGCGATTTCAGCCTAGACCTCTGTGTGACAGAAAATACAGACACCAGTACAGAAGGACCACAGTCTACAGATACACACGTCTGTTTACATTTTACATTCATTTAGTTTTGTATTTAGGTCACTGCTCTCCTACTTGTGTTCCTCTTATACACTTACTTTTTTTATTATTATTATTATTATTATTATTATTATTATTATTATTATTATTATTATTATTATTATTATTATTATTATTATTTAAACCTGCAGTGTGTAGAATTTTGGGTTTTATTTCCTAGCAGATTTTGTTATATAATAATTATAATATCCATAAGTACGTTTAATTTAGTGCATAATAGCTGAATTTCTTTTTTTGAATTATTATTTTTTTCCTTAGAAAGGGTCTCATATATGTTCATATTTCTCCATATTTGGACCAAGGCCTTGTCACCGCCATTTTGGAAGTGTCATAGTTGGAATGTCATCAGGTGCATTGTTTAAAATTTAGAATTGTTCTTGTCCTTGAAGGCCACTGTAGCTTCTGTTACTATTCGAAAGGGTTGGGGTTACCCAGGGAGCGTTGCATTCTAGAACTTTCCAGAACTTACTTGATGATGTCATATTACACACTGCACCTTTAAGTCTCCGCTTTGCTACTTGTGTTTCTCTTATACCTTTACTTGTTCTTATATTACGCTGTTGGAGAAGCCCAAGACTAAAGAATGTCATTGCCAGCGACTGCTCTGTAATTGTTGTGCATATGACAATAAATCCATCTTGAATCTTTCAGTGTGAACCATAACCGTGTTGATCAGTTGTGATTAAATCAAATTAAAATACCCAAAATAAACATATATTTGTTGCTGTTGACTCACTAACCTTTGGGCTGGCACTTCTGTTTGAGGAGAGTTGAGCTTCCCTGCCAGGGAACGTCCCACACTTCAAACACACACACCTCCGTCTGACAGGAACAAATACACACACACACAAACACACACACACACACACACACACACACACACACACACACACACACACACACACACACAGACTGATTACTAAATTGTCATACAGTGTATACACACACAGTGGGTGTTACAAACTGAATAAATTGTAATTGTAATAAAGTCTAAAAACATCAAACAGATCAAGTACATTTAACATAGTTTACAACTGTTATATAATGTTTACATCTGTTATAATGTTTACAACTGTTATATAATGTTTACATCTGTTATAATGTTTTCGCATCATTCTTCATTTAATTTTTTTTTAATTTCTTTGCACAATTTGGTGTTTTTTAGTCCCAAATTGTGTTCCTCTTTATGTTATACATCAATTTATTCTATACTTTTATATGCTGTTTTATTTAAAGGAGTCTGAGATTTGAGAATTGCAAGACAACGATTGCTCCTGTAATTGCTTTGCACATGACAAATATAGTGTAAGTGAATATTATTGATTTATCTTGATGCCTTGATATTTGTGTGAAATGCTTCTATCTAGACCATTTTCTTCCTCGAGTGTGATTGAGGGAGTCTTTGAAATAAATAGGAAAAGGTTTCCACTATAGAGTACAAGAATAGTGGAACAAAGTAACAAACACATTTTTTTTATGTATCAGCGTTGTGCATGTGAGCCTGAGTCATGATGGCTGGGAGGCAAAGTCAAGTCACAAGATCAGACGACTGGTGACATCTGAAGAAAGAAGAACTACACTGCTGCTGCAATAGTGCAACGACACACACACAATTTAGATGCACACAGACAGACAGACAGGCAGACACACACACACGCAGACAGACACATGCACACATACAGAGATAGACAGACATACAGACTTCTTACCTTGAGTTTGATTGTCTCGGGATAGAAGTCACATGTCCGGAGCATGGTGGATTTCTTGCATTGAGTGTTACTCAGCTCCACAGTAATAGTGTAGCGGATTCCTTTAACCAACTGTAAATCAGGACACACACACACACACACACACACACACACACACACACACACACACACACACACACACACACACACACACTCACACAATTACAGGGGTTACATTTTGATTTACAAACAAGAAATCCTGCCCTTTATAAAGCATTTATTAACACATGACTATATAAACTAGCAGTGATACAACACATGTTTTTTTTAATTCTTTTTATTTAGTAATTGTAGCCGGACTGAGGTTTTCTGTAAATGTTTGTTGTTGAATTCATAGCAGCATCTGGATGTTTCTGTTGCTGCGTGGACGCTGTGTCGCTAAATGGGTGCAATGCATCTCTGCTGAGGCCGTTTGGTGGTGTTGTCAAGCTAGGGCTACACTCAATGAAACTACTTCCGGACAGAATATGACGACGTAGTCCACATATGGAGTGGCATGTAACCGTTCATTGTAGTAGACTTTTCATAACAAATGTGCTCAAATTAAAATAAATTATTAACTCAACCTGTTTGGTAAAGTAAAATGTAAAGATATACTATATGTTTTATGAATTTATAGGACAATTATCCGATTATGCCTTTATTTTGAAGGTTATAATCCTCTATTACATCACAAAGCTTTAAGCATACAATCAACTGTTGTTTACAAAGAATAGAGCACAGACATCTTACTACAATGTAATAAATATACAGGCTAGTTGTATATTCAATATTCTCCATCCACACCAGCCTTATAATTAGTTATTTTGTTATAATACAAAATAACACAATACAATGCTGTGACTAAATAAATGTTAGAAAATGCTTATAAATGACGTTTTTTTTTTTTTTTTTTTTTTACCTGTTTAGTGGCGGAGATAAGCCGGCTGACTTTACGTAAGTGCATTGCGTTGGAACCGCGGTTGTATCGCTCCTCGGCGAACAGCAAAGCTTTCTTGAGGCCGGGGTCGGTCTCCTGCATCCGGATGGGAGAACCAGGAGGCCCGATCAGAGGCCGGTCGAGGTCCTCACCGAGGCCGAGAACACAGCCCCATACGGCGGCCAAGGCCAGCAGGATCACCGGTGAACAGTGGGGTCCCACCATCATGTTGGAGGATAGAGGAAAGAGACCAGTGTCCAATCTGTGATGGTTTAAATCAGGGGGATGTCCGATTTCCGAGAAGAAAAATCGATAGAAATAAAGCAGTTGGTTATACAAGAGGTGCAGTGTTGTTGTTGCCAAACAAGTGTATCGCAGCTGAGAGGGAGGAGCCTGGGTGATTAGAGCACGGGGTGCGTTCAAGACACAGTGGACAACTGAGGACTGTTGCAAAAACACACTCGCTCATGATTTAAGAATAAGCTTCATGCTAACATAAATTCAGGCCCAGAAATCTGATGTTATGGTTATTTGAAGGTGATTTGTTGAGTTTGAAAATCATGGGAATTTAAGCGAATAACGTAATCCAACTAACATAGCATATATAATTATATCCATTATAGGTAAATGCTGCCACCTAGTGTTCTAACCCGGCAACTACATTCCTACTTGGGTTTTGTCTTCTTGATTTCATTGCCTCATATTTGCATACATACAGTAGATAAAGTAAGTGTCTTAATAGAAACACAGATATAAGCGTTAAATGCGAAGGTACATTTGGTGCGTAACTCATTTGTAGTTGTAGAAAATAGTCAAACATGTAAATTTGTTGTCACAGAGAAAAACCTTTAGAGTTTCCCTCTCACACAAACACAAAACTACAGTTACACCTTCTCAGATACTTCATCGCAAATTCTGTTTTCTGGAACCCAAATTGTGAAAGTCATATGCTGACATTTTTGCAAAATTTTCGAATATGGTGCAAAATAGATTGGCAAAAAAAACAGTATTTTTGACTTGTATAAGCAGATTCAAGCAGTTAGTATTTATTGACTTAATTGTATAGAAAATAAATTCTAAAGAAAATATTCTACAGGTGTGCAACTTGTAAGCATTCACATACTGATTTGCAGATGTGGAAATGTTGTCGATCACTTCACATTATATAAATTGGGTGTGTAAATGTGTTTTGCACCATAGACACTGCAAAAAATGTAGCAAAAATTAATTATATGATTTTCATCATTTGCGAGTCATAGAATAGGATTTGTGCACCTGCGATTAGGTATTTGAGAAGACTTTACTGTAGTTTTGGGTTTGTGTATAGGAGACAAGAAAACAATCTAGCCTACAACTACCAACTAGTTATGCACCAAATGTACCTCCACATTTAAACATCTGCGAACGAAAAACAAACCGTGGTTCTTAGCTACAAAGATGACAGGACTGTTTCAAAATGGTAGGAATAAAGTTTTATTTTTCATATGAAGGGGTGGGTTTTGGATTTTTCTTCTTTTACAAGTAGTATGTTTCTGATAAAACTTGCAAAAAATCTTCTAGCATATTCCAAGAAATTATGAAGACATGAAGAGAAAAAAGGGGGTTTATTGCTGAATGTTAAAATGAAGACACAATTTTTTATTTTCTATTTATTTTTTTCACCGATGTGGAAAAACGATTTGCTTGCTGCTTTTTCCATGCACCCAACTACCAGTACCACTAGGACATGCAGAGGGGTTTGGGAGGGTGGGCGAGAGGGGGGGGGGATTCGGTAGGTTAAAAAGACATAGGCAAACTGCTTGACGAACACAAACATGGAAGGGAACTTTGTGTGTGTCTCTAAGGGTGCGGGTGTGTGTGTTTGTAAGAGTCTGTAGGTGTGTGTTAGGGCCTGTCTACATTGTAACGTTTTCGACACAAACGCAAAAGTATTTTTTACGTTTGGGGCCGTTCATTTACATGATAACAGCTTATTGTCTCGTAAACTTGGCCTTAGTGTGTGAGTGTGTGTGTGTTAAATGTTTGTGTATGTGTGTGTGTGTGTATGTAAAGGGCAAAAGTGGGGAGTGCAGGGTGAGGAGAATTAGGGCAGGTTGTGTTGGGTTAAGGTTAAGGTTAAGGTTAAGGTTAGGGGAGAGAGAGAGAGGGAGGGGTGTTAACATTTCATCTAGCTCTAGAAGCACACTACCCTCACTTGCAGTATTTCCACGTTGCAAATCCCAGTTTGATTACAGTGATAGTAAGACAAAAACTAGCCAGAACCTTTGGGCCCTTTGAACCCAAATAATGTATTTCTTTTATTATAAATTTCTATCACGATTCCCCCCCTGATTCTGAGGGGTTAGTCGCCGTTTTTAAGATACTTTCTCTACTATTTGTGATCCATGCATCTCCTGTGTTGTGAGAAAAGGAAACAAATGACCCCCCAAAAAAATATAAACTTCTAATATGTATGTGCTGTATCTGACAAAGTAGTATTTCCTCAGTAAGCTCAAAAGGGTCCCTGAGGCCAAGTCCACACTTACACGGGTATTTTGGTAACCATATCTTATCCGTGAGGTTTGTCCACATGCAAACATCACAATCACACACTAAAATTTTGAAAACTGCGACCTAAGAAGAGATATTTTTGAAAAAGTCCATATTTCTGTATTTGCGGGGACAGGGAAACTGGACGTTTTGAGTAACACTGGCGTCATGGCCTCACGTTGTTGTCAGTAGTCCTCAGTCAAGAAGATGCTCAATGTACGATGATCACTATGTTTTTCTATGGTGTTTGACGTGACACATTAACGCCACTTGCTGGCCTGGCATGATTACGCAAGCATTATAGTTTTTTTGGGTTGCTCTTAAATGCTGCAGTTAGTGTGTACAGGAATTTTTCTAAAATGGAGGAGGGAAAAAATCTCTCTTACCTAAATATCCGTGTACTTGAGGACATGGCCTAAATCTGTAGTGGGGGAGTTTTTCCAAACATGATCAGCCAACTGTTAAGCTGCTGTTTAGTCTACTCTTCTGGAGATGGGGCCTAAAATTCATCCGCTAGTTGCTTGTGAAAGGGTTTGAGAAAAGGCATGTAGGGTGAGGTGGAGATTTTGGTTGGAAGTGGGAGTGAAAAGGGGGTTTGGAAAAGTGGGGAAGACATAGACAGTAACACGTAACAGATCATTCAGTCAATATGACCAAGCAAAATAAGTTTTCAATCAATAAAAGGTATAGGAATGCAAACAAAGGGATGCAGTAATCAGTATTATCATCATATACCACCAGTTTGGCTGTGAGTTTAAAGGAAAATACAAAAATGAGAATCGGACTTAGAAAAAAATCGCTCTCTTAGCGGTGTGAACCTTGCAAAGAAGCGACGCAACTGAGATTTCAGCGCTATCGCTTACGGGGAGTGAAAGGTGGAGGTGATTCCAATGGAGAGGAACAGTTTAACATGGGGACTAGATTATTAAAAAAATAAATACAGGAAAAGGGGAATAGAGGGGAGAGGGGAGGGGACCCAGAGTGATTTCCTCCTCTCAATGTAAGGGCCGAGTATTCCTAGCTTATGGCCCTGCAACATAGTGAACAGATGTGGTCTCTGCACAACAACATTTTATCATCTTCATCACAGTAACACACACACACACACACACACACACACACACACACACACACACACACACATCTACAACCTTTAGAAGCAAAAAATAAAATTAAAGGTGCAGTGTGTAATATCGGAATATTTAGTGGCATCAAGTGGTGAGATTCCAGATTGCAACGCTCCCTCGATAACCCCTTTCCCTTTGAATAATTACAGAAGCTACGGTGGCCTTTAAGGACAAGAAGCTAGTTCTGTGCTACTGCAGAAACATAGGGACCTCTGTATAGGGGGACCCGCTCCTAACTAGGTATAAAAGGCTGTTTCAAAGGGGGCGAATACATACTAATTAAAACATACTTATGAATATTACATTCCATTTCTACTAAGTCTGTTTCCGGTAAAAATTACAATAAATTCTACACGCTGCACCTTTAAAAAATGAAGAAACTGAATCTCCTTCTGATTCCAAGAGTTTTTTTTACCCACAATTCCTTCAATATGGCCACAAGTGAACGCAACAAACCTTAGACATACGAACAGACGGAATAATAAGGATAGTGTGTTTCTGGATGTGGATCTGGCCTGCGGACTGTGACTTGATATGTTTTTGAGTCTTTCTGTTGATGTGTGGATGTGTGTGTGTGTGTGTGTGTGTGTGTGTGTGTGTGTGTGTGTGTGTGTGTGTGTGTGTGTGTGTGTGTGTGTGTGTGTGTGTGTGTGTGTGTGTGTGATGGGGGGAAAGTCCTGAGACACAGTGCGGCTTCTAAGCTGCTGGCATAGGAAACGGGCGGGCTAGGCAGTCCACGGGAGGGCCAGAGTCAGGCTGGATTAACAACTGGATTTAGGTGGTTTTTAGGTGTTTGGTTTTGGGGTTCGGGTTCGGGAGTTCCCCTAAAACCAATGACTGCTTATGGAGAGAGAGAGAGGGAGAGAGTGAGAGAGAGAGAAAGAGAGAGAGAGGGGGTTCGTACACTGCAATGGAGCTTCTTCTGGCAGCGTGAGTGGGTCGGTTAGCGAAGGAGCGCGTCAATCCCAACGAGAGAAAGACCACACCCAGAAAAAAAACATATGATGCATTATGAAGAGTTTAACAGCCGATATAATGTAACAACGGCTGATGACGTAATAACTGACATTGACATAAGAATATTTGAGTTTTTAATGTAGTAAAAGCCGATAATGTGATATTTTGACAATAACGTAATAGAATATCTGAACCAATAACGTAATAGCTTTTTGCACCAAAATGTCATGCGTTATTAGCCTGGCAAGACCTTCCCGATCTAACGCAAGCTTCACATTTGTTTCTCTCCAACAGATCAGTCCGGCCTTTCTTCAATCTCTTTGGGAAGGAGCCTGGGCCCATCCAATAGTGGAAGGCAGCCCCTGATTGGTTCATCTAGTCATTAAGCTTGTGAGATATGTTCTCGCGAAGTTAGATTGACAAATACATGAACCAATTAGAAGCTGACTTCGAACGGTTAGGAACGCAGCTGAATTGGCCTAGTAATATTTTCAATTTTTTTTTACCTCATTGGCAAGTTACTAAATTATCGGCCTTAATCATATTAAAATGGGAAAATTATTACATTATTGGAATAATTACGTTATCAGCCGTTATAAAATTCTTGGCTGCTACAAGGCGCAAACACACACACACACACACACACAAACACACACACAAACACACACACAAGCACATACACACAAATTGCGACCATCACTAATGTCATGGCAGCACCCTGAACACCTACACAGGAAATCTGGAGTCACTTTTCCCTTCAAACGACTCCCTCAATTCAAATTCTTCTTGTTTTCACAGAAATAACAACAAATAACCCGGAGAGGCAACGAACGAGGACACACATAAATATGACCGATATTATGATTCTTCCAAAAATCATCAGAACTACCCTACACATCCGGTTGCGTCAGTGACTTGAAATGTCCCTGTGAAAACGAGCGTGGATCGTACTCATGTAAACAGACACCTTTTAAACCTTTTACACAGGAGGAATCAATATTGCATGATGACATAATCAAGATCACAGTTCAAGAAAAAAATTAAGGAAGATCCCAAAATCAGAGAGAGAGAAAAAAACGCAAAAAGCAAAAAAAAAGGAAGGAAGAGGGTTGGTCTCTATAAAAACGAGGAGTCTTTATAAGAAAGGCTACAAAAACTCAATGGGACCTCCGACTTCAGCATACAGCAAAAGGCACCACAATATTATCCTATTTATCTAACTTGTGTGAAAAAATTGGCACGTAATTTTCATCTTAATTTTTTCATCTCTCGTAATGCTGTAAATCAAAAAACTTTACATATAAATATTTCCCCCCCGTACCCCCGTTTATAAAAAAAGTCTTTGCTGTTAGCTAGTAGACAATTTTTGCTGAAATGAAAATAAATATTTCATTTGTTTAGAATATCTGTCTGTTATACAAAATAAAAATATTTCTCCTATAGGTGCAGGTCTCTAGTCCACTGGCTGTGTGTAGGAGGAAAGGGGGGTAGAGTGTGTGAGGTGGTAGGGGGGTGTGTGTAGAGGTTTAGGGGTTAGGGGAAAAGGGGGAAGAATGCCCCTTTAAGTCTTAAAGGGGCATGTGGTCGGCTTTGGAGCGATGTGATTGGTGTGAGCTCCGGCTCTGTTGCTGGCCGTTGCTACGCGTCCCGGGCCGACTGACCCCGCGGTGAGTCCGTGTGTCAGTCGCGCCGCTCGACGACCGGTAGCCGGGGACAACAGTTGTTAGGGGCGGGTCCATGTTCATGTTCTGCATACTGAGGAAGGGCGTGCTCTCCTCCTCTTCCTCCTCCTCCTCTGATTGGCTGAAACTCTGAGAGCTGTAGTCCCGCATCCCCGTCGCCGGGCGCTGCTGCTGTTGCTGGGCGACGTGTCCGTTGCGTCTGGGGCGGCGCCGGCTCCGGATTGGCTCCCGCGATGATGCGTACTCCTGCGTGGTCTCGTAGGCCTCGTCGTCAGGGAGACGGTAGGGGCTGGACGGCAGGCTGCCCGTGCTCTCTGTCAGGTAGGGTCGCCGCGGACGACGGGGCTGACGGTATAAACTGCCATCCTGAAAACGCAGAACAGAGTTGAGGTTTGGTTTGGGCGATCAACCTTTAAACCTTCCCCAAAGTATACGGTAAATATACCGGTACACGGTGTTATTGTCGGAAAATACCTACTTTAATCTTCAACTGTAGCCTATCTGTTTTAGTTTCTGGCCTAACGCTACATTTTACAGGATTACATTGAACTAATCACCATGAAGGTACCTTCGTCAAATACTAATTTTTTTTTGAACAGCGCTTGAACACATCAAGAGACCTGCGTTCCAAATGAAAGAAACTTAGAAAATCACTGCATGTCATTTAGTTGTAAAGTATTTGAACCTGCATTCTCATATTGAAGATGCTTTACACAATTAAGCAACAGTTACATTTTTTGGGGAAATATTTTCTTATTTTGATCAAATCCAAAGAAAGAAGAAAAAACATTAATTAATTCATCCTACTAATAAGTAGCCTATTGTCTATTTATCTATCGACTGAAATACAGGAGTGTATTCCTCTAAAAACTATTCAAAACACTTCAATGAGCCACAACACTGCTGCATTGAAGATGAACACGGGCACTGTAGTTTATTGTGACTCGATCCCACAAACACCATCCTGTAGCTTTAAATAGCCGCCTCACTAGTGCACCAAATGTGTGTTAATCCTCCGCTGAAAATAGTCCCTGGAAAAAAAAGTTATATTCACTCCTAGGAAATAGAAAAAAGCATGTATACTGCATGCATTCAAAAGGTGCTGGTAGGTGGCAGAAATATACTTACAAGAAGGTAAAAAAAAAAAGCATACTTGAAAATTGAGAGACCTTTTTGTGTGATACGTTTCAAACACAGCTTTATCAAGTTTAGTATGTACTATGTAGTCACAAAGTATGTGTTATTTTTTTGATGTTACTATATTTACTCCTGTTTGAGTAAAATTAACTTAAAGTAACAGCGTCCAGCTGTGTTGTGAAAATAAGTTATAATTTTTAATTTGAAAGAAAGTTAATATTTGTGAGCCAGATTTAAAAGGACTTACAGTAAACCGGCCACATTACAGGTTAGAGGAGTCACTGCTGATTAATTGATTTGATTCTATTTTATTTGTGTATGGACATGACAATGACATTGGACGAACCAGATGCAATATTTTCAGTGTATTAGCATAAATGCGAGTTTACAACACCTGTCCACAGGAGGCTTTTAAAAACAACAAAATAAACAAGTCAAAACAAAAACAAGATCAAAATACTGATAAAAACTGACAATTAAAAGAGTAAAAATGCAGTATACAATGGAGTACAGAGCAGCAATATAATAAGTCAAATATATATAGGATACGTTGAGTAAAACAAAGGCAGCATGATCAAACAATACACCAGTTGTAAATTATTTGTGTGAGCACTGTTGATTTGATTTGAGCCGTTGTTTAAGTTCTCTGTTAAAAGTGCTGCTATTAGTCTCTAGTTTTAGACTAGTGGGCAAGAGGTTCCACAATTTTGCCCCCTTTGCAGAGAAAACAGACTGACCGAAAGATGTCTTGTGCATTGGAACAAGACAATCACCATTGATGGAGGCTCGTGTATTTGCCCGACGAGAGCTCTGACGTCTGATGGCCAATTCAGACAACAGTGGTGACACATGGTTATTTACACACTTGAAAAACAATTTAAGATTACTCAAATTAATAAAGTTATCAAAGGTGAAAAGGTTGTGTTTTTTTAATATAGGACATCACCAGCTCTATCTATCTATCTATCTATCTATCTATCTATCTATCTATCTATCTATCTATCTATCTATCTATCTATCTATCTATCTATCTATCTATCTATCTATCTATCTATCTATCTATCTATCTATCTATCTATCCATCCATCCATCCATCCATCCATCTATCCATCCATCCATCCATCCATACGTACATCGGGGCAGCGTAGCAGTGGCTGGTCGTCCTCCCTGTGGTAGGCTGCGGCGGCTGGGGGAAGGGAGAGGGCGTGGGTCGGGTGTGGAGAAGTGATGTGGAAGGTGGGGACCTGCGGCGGCAGCAGAGGGAAGTGGAACTCCACCGGAGACAGACGCGCCGGGGTCGTCAGCGCAGACACGTACCTGGGAAGTAACACAAAGATTTACCAATGATCATATACTGACTCGGGCCACTGTGTTGAAGTGGGTAAGGCGGTCGACCCTCAACAACAGGGTCGGTGGTTCGATCCCCTGTCTCGCCGCCACATCTCAAAGTGTCCCTGAGCAAGACACTGAACCCTAAATTCATAATAAGTTGCCATTAACACACACATTCATACACCGACAGCAGGCTAACTATCGGGACTAGATAGTTAGCCTGCTGTCGGTATATGAATGTGTGTGTTAATGGCAATGTGGGAATGGGAACAGGTCTCCCTTGAAAAAAAAGTCTCCGGTCTCAATGGGATAGCTGTGTTAATAAAAGGTTAACACTGTGAGATATTGATGATAATGTAAATGTTAGAACATTGTATGTATAAATTGCATAATGGAAATTTTGTGACACAGGTTTAAAGTTTATATTGATAATTAGGTAAACGCTTAAAGATATAGTGTGTAATATTGGAGAGACCAATGGGGATCACACAAAGCAGCAAACTTATTTACAAAGAAATTATTAATAACTGACCATCACAGAATGTCAAGTTAAAAAACAAGAGTTCACCAATGACGTTTGAATTCCCTACTACTGGTTCCACGTACTCGTTTGCGGACCAGAGGTGACCGATCCTTCCAGGCTGTTGCTCCCAAGCTCTGGAACAATCTTCCCATCTCTCTGCGTTCAATAGAGTCTGTTGACGCTTTTAAACGTCAACTAAAAACCTATTTATTTGTACAGGCTTTTGCCTAATTTGTTATTGGGGCTGGTATGTTTATCACTGTATTGTCTTGGCCTTTTAAATGTATGTACAATTTTAATCTGTTGTTGCTTCCTATTGTGAAGCGCTTTGTGACCCTGGTCTGCGAAGGGCGCTCTATAAATAAAGTTTACTTACTGCACATCAGTTATTCATTCATGTCCCAGAAAAGTACTGTCTGTCACATTACAACATACAGTATCTGAGTGATGGTGTTTTGGCCACTGGGGGTCGCCAAAGAGTGAATATGATGGTGTGAAAAAAAGCTAAACAAAGCCAAAGTGTTATAGAGTCATATATTTTAAGTCACTACAATGTATGCATAAAATGTCCAGAAATCTTTATTTCAACATGTCAAAAGCCTTGGTCTTTTAATGTCTCTTGCCTTGCGGTAACAACTGTTTACCAAATTATTTTATTTTTTATTTATTTTCTTTCTCTATTTGTATAGCATTTCTCTACAATGTTTCAACCAGCACTTCACAGTCTTCTTTTGAAATTGTTACTTGACTGCACTTACTGGATTAGGCTACATAGTGTGGACCTTTGCAAATGTATGTACCTAGCATTTTTTTTGTCAGAAATCAAATAAGTCTTTTTATAGTCCAATATCATAAATGGCCCTTAGCTCGACTGAGAATAAACTCCCAGTAAAAACCCCTTTAATGGGAAAAAAGTATTGTGAAACCTCAGGAGAGTGACAGAGGAAGGGATCCCTCTTCCAGGACGAACAGACTTAAAATGATGTCACGTGAAAAGATGGTGGTTGTATAGGAGAAATATACAGACGCAAACAGACAAGGCTTGGTAAAATAAACACATAAATGTACATTTTACGACTTTTTATTTAAGCAAAAATAGCACCAAAACTCAAAATATACCCCTTCTTGAAAAAAAATACAAATAAAAAAAATCACAAAGTTGGACAATCAGTTTCCCTTACCTGTCACTGTGTGGTGAGTCCCTCAGTGAGTCGTATGAGTCTCCGTACTGCATGCCGGGCCCGTCCGCCCAGTGCGCCGCCCTCCTGGCCATGCAGGCCGGGCTGCTGCACTTACTGGTCCCCACGGAGCTGGACAGGCCGCCCGACTGACAGTCTGAGTTCATACTGTCTGTCCGCTCCATGCTCCACGTCTGCTCCTCATGTCTGAAGAGAGGGAGGGGTCGAGAGGAACACGTTTAAAAAGGTTACTACAGTTAGAGGTAGGGGTGGATCTACAGCTCCGGAAAAAATTAAGAGACCAGTCTGGATTTTTCATGAATCTTCATCTCTACATAACTTGTTCAAAATGCTCTTAATGACAAAAAATGTATTGGAATTTGGTAGAAATGTTGTCAGTAGTTTATATTATAAAACCAAAATGTTCATTCTACTCAAACATATGCCTATAAATAGTCAAACGAGAGACACTGAACATTTGGAGTGGGCTCTACATTTTTTCCAGAGCTGTATAAGTGAGTCTGGATGGGCCCCCAATCAGATTCATGAAAATAATAATATGAATGAATAAATAAAAAATTAAAAAAATATAATAAAATTGTAATGCTTAATTGTCTTTTTCTTGAGGACATTTAAAATTGAATATGTACAGTATCTGCTGAAAAATAATAATATTCAAAACTTCCTACAATACAATAGCCACAAGGAGGCTGGAGGATCCAGAGGGAGGCTGAGGGAAAGAAGTTCACATTGTCTATTAAAGCACCATCCAGTAACAATTTTAAGAAATACTAAGTCAAATAGCTTTCGGTGCAAATAAACAGCCAAAGGTACAACTCTACATCAAGGAAAATATACCACGTACTATGTGGCTTCAAAGGGGAAAACGGGGTAAGTAGGCACACTTTTTACTCTAGTGAGAATTGCTCATCACCTAAACATCTTTCAAAAGTCATTCCTACATTAAATTGAAGCTTAAGGTGTTGGCTTGAAATGTGTACCCCTCACTTTTTCTATCTTATTGTAATAAAGAAGAAATTAATCATCAAAGACACCCTTACACATTGTGACAACCAACCCCATCAAGGGTTTGGTTGTCACACACTATGGGGTTGTTTGTCACAATGTTATCTTAATGGGAATAATCTTAAAAAGAAGGCAAGAAAGCAGAACTAAATTTGAAAGTTTAATTGCATTGTCAAGTTGACAAATAGGCCTACATAACTTACTGTAGCCTTGGCAGCTGGTCTAGTTTGGGATGCCCTAGGTTGTTTTGATTTTGTTGCCCTTTTTTCTTTTGCATGCTAGCTGCCTTTTCCTGCTCTATTCTCTCCTTCTCTGGGGTGTCAGTGAGGATACAACTTGACAATTTCTTTCGTTATTGGATTCCTTTTCTGGCTGCAGCCTTTGGATAACATGTGACAACCAACCCCCCAAAAAATGTGACGACCAACCCCAACTTGAATTTCTTGCTAGCATCAAGGCCAACAACCATCTGACAACTCATTAGCTTGCTAACCACAATCTAAACTATAGTTTACCATTCACACTTTTTATGGGTAACAAGTGTGTTGTTATAAACCCATTGTGTAAAAGCCTAGAAGAAAAAAACTAAGGAGCTAAATATTTTCAATTTGACATGAAAAACACAAACAGTCCTCTCACCTCAAATTCAGCAGTCTAACTCCAATGAAGACTATGTAGGTGACCTCTGATCCCAATTCTGGATATTTACTTACCAAAATTTCACTGACAGAGCCTTCTGGTTCCGAGATATAACGATTGTGACAACCAACCCGTGTGACATTTTACCCCGTTCTCCCCTACAACATGCTTGAGACAAAAGGGGTCTGCTGGAGTTATATTTTTTTCAGCACAACTTGTGATTTCTTGTTGAATTCAGAGACAAGTGTGGCCTCATGTGTTTTCTCATGTTTTGTTGACAGTAATAGGGCTAAGGAGAATTGTTCTAGACGGAGGGTTGGATATGGGGGGGCATTGATGTGCACAGATTGACAGGTGGCCCACCCAATCAGTGAGTGAGTGAGTGAGTGAGTGAGTGAGTGAGTGAGTGAGTGTGTGTGTGTGTGTTACGTCTACCTGGAAGCGTGTGAGGCCGTGGTGGAGTGGTGTGAGCGTGTGGACATTCGGCTGCCTGCGTAGTTCCCCGCGCCCTCAGCTCCGTGGCTGATCACACACTCTGTCGTAGGGACGCTCTTGGAGATGTACTGCAAATACACACACACACACACACACACACACACACACACCCACACACACACACACACACACATCAATGTTTTTACTATGCTTTCATAGTCGCAATAACAAATGTATCATACAGTATATATAGATAAATTATACATATATCTGTCGATTAAGGAGATTATTCTGTTGTATCTTCTCCTCACATACTTGTCCAAACAGTTTTTAGCGTTGATTTTATGCTGACTCATACGTACCCAGTGTGTCTCCTAGTGATGGTAGGTGTATTCTGCCCTCTCTTTGACGTCTATCAGCTATGTGCAACCATATTAACCCCTCATGTTGTCAGTGAAAGAGAGTTTGATTCATACAAAGACTCTTGGATGATAAAAAATAACCTATATAAAGAGCTCAGTAAAGTCTATCAGGGCTTTTCCTGTGCAATCTGCAGCATCTTAATCTATTCCTTCTTCAGCATTAATGAATATCTGAGGGTTTTTTTTCTCAACATTTTAAACCAAAATCCTATTTATAGTTCAGTTATAATTAATTGAAAGCAGTGATATATCTGACTTTATTTCAGCTGTGTTGTGGAAATCTGCCTGGAGATTCTCTTCTTCTATTCATTCTGATTGGACGCTCATTGTATGATAATTTTGCTTTTGTTCTACATTTGCTATTGTTTTTTGTTGGCTACAAGAAGCTAAATGCCAAATGCAGATGTCAAAAATGTCTCTGGTACAGACTGGCTTCTGAACAGACTCTGGCACCAACCTTATGCTTAACCAGCGTCTTTGATATAAAAAAAAGCATTTTGAAACTTATTCTTCTTGCCATGAAATGATTAACTTTATTTAATCTTTCCTGTTGTAATTTTGCAGCAATTCTAAAAGAAACGGTTGAATGTTCATGACAAATATAAAAAAGAAATTGTGCAATTGTAGTGCAGGGACCGTCTACAAAGGGCAACACTGAAGAGGAAAATGTTAACGTTTTACTTATGAGTTATTGATCCCAGAACTGTCAATGATGAATAAAATAATTCCTTCACAATTTTTTTTTCTCATCCCTGGCCCTGGTAATACTCTTGTCTAAGGTGGCTAGCTAAATAAATAACAAAAAGTCATGTCTGTATATTAGCCAAAGGGCATTCTGGGACATGTAGGAAATAACATATAGATTCAGAATGAATCAAAGTGAAAAAAAATAAAAGTTATAATTACGACAGTCAAAAAAACTGAACATGTTAATTCAATGCCTCTTATAAGGTTTCTAGTCTTTCTGGAGTGACCTGTGTCCCCAATTTTCATCTCAATGTGAAGAGCAAACTTGTCAGGAAGTGATTTTACTTCCATTTAAACCTGCCCTCATGATCACCTGAACCTGTCTGCTGTGTGTGTTCTTTAATGTGTGGACCATAGACCTTATATAAAAGATGTGTACTCACATCTACCTGTTTGCCTGTGTGTGTCTGTGTGTGTATGTGTGTCTGTGTCTGTGTGTACGTGTGTGTTCTGTACTGTATATATACTCACGTCTACCATAGGTATCTCCTCCGGCCCGGGCCCGGGGTGGTTGGGTCCGTTGGCCAGCATGCGGTTGGGCTGCTCCACACACTGGTTCTGGTTCTGGTGCAGGTGGATGTGCATCTTCTTACGCTGCTTCCTGGGGGAGAAATAATAATAATAATAATAATAATAATAATAATAATAATAATAATAATAATAATAATAATAATAATAATAATAATTGATAGGATTTATAAAGTGATTTTTTTGGAGGTCACGCAAAGACGCTTTACATCACATACAATTTACAGTACATAAAGAAAACAAAAGAAAACAAATTCAAAATTAGCCCTGCGTTCCAAATCACCAACTCTTTCTCTTTACTACACTACATACTAAAGTACAGAAGAGTTTTAGGGCCACAGGAGAGAGAAAAAAATCAGATAAGGAAGATTTATTGTCATTATGTCGAGAAATTTCAAGAATATAGACGAATACTCCAAAATGCAATTGGAGTTGGTGGGGCATTTATTTATTTTCAGCATACTACAATTGACGTGCATGTATTGGGACACTCTAAATCTTTTTCTGGCATACTAAATAGTATTATAGGGGATTAGAACGCAGGGTAGGTTTGGAATAGAGTCAGGGCTAGTATGGGTGGGGTCATGCTTTCTTGAAGAGGTGAGTTTTGAGTTGGCTTTTGAATAGGATAAATTACCATCACGAAAGAAGTGATGTGGAAAGAAAGTGCTAAACTCACATTTTATTTGCTACTCACTACGATTGCTCTGTAAAAGTCCCTTCTATAGGCTTTCATTACTTCTCTCTTTACATGATGGCTTTATGGACCTGGCAATATGGTCAAAGCACTGCAGCACTCTCTGTTGCCCACTAAAAGCTGCTTCTCCTATTGTATTCACTGGATCAGATGTCCAGCAAAATGACACGTTATTAAAAAAAATACCTTTGATAAATTACAAAGTGAAGGCTCCTTTTTTAACATGACCAACAGCAAACAAATAAATGATTTAGTTTGTATCTCGTTAAATGTGGTGTAGTTAATAATTTACTATAGCAGTAGGAAAGTACATCTATTCAAGTGCTGTACTTAAAGGTACAGTGTGCAATATCGTATTTGGCAACATCAGATTCTAGATGGCAACGCTTCCTTGCTAACCCCTCCCTTTAATAGAATTTACAGAAGCTACGGTGGCCTTCAAGGACAAGAAGCTAGTTACTAAAGATGGCGTCATCTGCCACTGCTTCAAGTCTTTCCAAAATATCAAGAGATAAGGTAAAGATGTATTTAGTTATTTATTCTATTGTACTTCTTCTTCTTGGTCTTCCAACAGGTGCATTTCCCCCAGGACGCCCACTATATATAAAAACACTTTAAAACCACCTACAACAGTAAATTACTGCTGGCACATTCAACACAGGACATTTTTGCAGAAGAAGCACTTTTGATACTTTGAAATGATTTAAGATTGATTTATTGGCACCTATACTTAATTAAAGGACAGTAAGTTAATTGGAAAATTTGAAGCATTTTATAAATGGGAACTGAAGTCATAATTCTGACACCCTTTCCACTTTCAAGTCCCATCTCAAAAGACATCTTTTTAAACTGGCATATTCCGTCTAATGGTTTTCTATCGCCCATTTCACCCCACCTGTGTAAATATGCCCTGTGAGGTGACTTTGAGTGCTTTAAAGGCGCCCTCAAATAAAATGAATTATTATTCTTATTATTATTTATAAATCTATCTCTCAAAGACATTGAGACACATACTTGGTTTTGCAGTAGGCGACAACGCAAACGATGCCAACGACCAACAACGCCACGCAGATGCCCGTGATCGTCAGCACGCGCCGCTGGTAGAGCTCCTCAGCCTCTGTGGACGGAGGACACACACACACACACACACACACACACACACACACATTCATATCCACGCATATTCATATCCACGCACGCACACACACACACACACACATTCATATCCACGCGCACACAGACAGACAGACAGACACACACAAACATTCATATTCACGCGCACGCAAACACACACACACACAAAAACATTCATATCCATGCGCGCGCGCACACACACACACAAAAGTACAGCATGAGCGCTACTCCATTGACGGTAGTAATTTAGTCACACTATTATCTGCCCTGCGCTTTCTATAAAACAACTCCTGCTCTGTCATGTCACTTTTAACTGTACAACAGCCAAACAATGTCACTACAACACAACACAAGAGTAAATCTAAGAAGCTATAAACATTATGATGAAAAGCAGAGCAGTAAACTGAGCCTTCCTGCTGTCCCTATATATATATATATATATATATATATATATATATATATATATATATATATATTGTATAGACTGTATATAAGTGTATTTACAATGGCCATGGGGATGTAATGCTACAGATGAATGCATGCAGCGTATGGATGAGATCAACAAAAGACAAGACTTCCAGATGAAAAAGTAAATAAATAATAAAGCGTCTTTTGTTCAGAGTGTTGACACCACAACGGCCTGATAGTAAAACAGTTTGGGTTTTCACAGAGCATACCATAACTAGAACTGTTGCAAAGTTAAATAAAATTGCATGAAAAGAAGCTGTAAAGTGATTAGAAAGGGCTTTAATGATCCGTATTGTACTTTGTATATGTTGTTTCTCGGACATTATCAAGTTTGACTTCTCACACAAACTAATACAAGTCTTTTTGCTACTGACAATATTATTATTTTATTATTTCTTATTTTCCTACAAAGTAGTAACGATAGTAAAGATAAATAAATAACTATAATTTTAGTATTAAAGTATTAGTATTAGCAGTATTCTCGACATCATTGCAAATGAGGGTCACCCCTCAGTGATATCTCGAGTATAAATAAAGGTTCAATAAAATAAAATCAATAAACTTAAAGATGTTACCCTATTCACCTGCTGTGTTTCACCAACATCTCCAGACAGATTTGGATCACATTACACTATTGCACTATATACACTCATTTAGTTCTAACTGTTTTTTTTGTTGTTGGTGACATCGTGTGAAAACACTCTGAACAAGCAAGTGCAACGACACAATGACAAAAGGGAGCGACAAACATAACAGAACATTAGGCAGGGACTAGGGAAGTAGGGAATAAAACAATAGAAAAAGTATCAAAGTGGTGAGGAAAGGAGACAAGGAGAGGAGACAAGGAAGGGGACGGGGTGCAGGAGGGAAAAGGCCCAGGGAGAAACTATAGTCCCCAGAAACCAAAGACTGGCCTGACTTTGTTTGTCCCCTCATCAAAATAAAACCGGATTATAGAAGCCCTTGGACTGTTAGTTATGGCTAAATTAAAGCCCCTTAAGCCAAATCATTAGTTTTTCAAAGTCATAAACTTTCTGAAATACTAATGTTTTGTGACTTTCTTCTTACTGATGCTGTCCACTCATAATGCTGTAGTTCTTATAGGAGAAAGTTGCTTGAAATACATTTAAATATCCTAGAAAGCTGTATTAAGTCAGGCACCGGTCAATTTTGAGATTTTTGGCTATTTTGCTTCCATAAGATGTCTTCTTTCATATTAGAATAAATAAAAGGTCCAAAATGTACATTGAGGTTTTTATTTTACTAATCCTTGTCTGTTTGTGTCTGTAGATTATTCCTATACAACCATCTTAATCTCAGTTTTTAAATACTTACATCAACTGAACTTTCTTAGCACTATTCTGCAGGTTATTACAGAATGACATGTTCATATGTTGTTAATTGTATGATTATGATACATTTTGATCTTAAAAAAAATTATGAAAATGCTACTCTGGCTTTATCCAACATCTAGATATTATTTCTAAAGAGATGGAAATACACACATAATATGTAAAATAATGCATAATTTGCATATTTATTCTAACATTTCTGATTTTTTTTAATAGAAAATATAATTGTTTTAACATAAATTATCAATCTGCAAAGTTTCATGATGATATCTATAAGTTATATATTTTACCCTGTTCACCTGCAGTGTCTCTGCTTAATCAGTAGCATTTCTGAGCTTGAAACAAACTCTGTCCCCTTTACCTAATTCATCATCTCTCACCTTCCGCCCTCTGTCCTCTCAGAAAGCTTTTGGGGGCTATGCGGGCGCGGGGCGGGGGTGTGTTGGGGCTATGCGGGCGCGGGGCGGGGGTGTGTGGGGGCTATGCGGGCGCGGGGCGGGGGTGTGTGTTTCTAAATAAAGGCTCTCTGTAGGGACTGACAAAAGCCTAGGAGAGCTTTGTCCCGCCATTGTGTGTGTGTCACAGGCTGCTGATACAGAATCGCAAAAAGGGAATTGGGAAGGCGAGCACGATCGTGATTTAGGACAGGCCAGCGCTCCCACTCTGACACGGAGTCAATCAAGGGCAGAATAATAAGGACAAGGCTGTGTGTGGTCGGGATGTTTCTCTGGCTTTTTGGCAAAGCGTTGTGAATATACTCTCAGCTTGCATATTTTTATTCCACAGTATTCCAAAGCCAATACATGATGCCAAACCCTAAAAAGACTAGCCACATGGCTGTAGGTAAATTTAACCTATTTAACCCATCATGAAACATTATTCACATTAAAACAATTATTTGTTGTAATGCAACTTTTTCAGAAATGTTTAAATAAATATGCAAATTTGGCAATATTTTACTAATGCATACATGTGCGTCTCTTTAAAACAAAAATAAATCTCTATGTTGGATTAAGCCAGAGTTAAAATATGTGTTTCATTATTTGGCAATAGGATAGCGTTGTGAAAATACTCCCAGCTTGCATGTTTTTATTTCGAACAGGCTCTAGAAGCCAATTCGCACGTTGCCAAAACCCTCAAAAGAATGAGCCAGATAGTTGTAGTTATCTGTGATGTGGAACATTCTCTGATTTCTTGGGACAAAGACCAGACCTCTTGCCCTGATGTGGTGTGCAGATAACCACAGCTTTGATTTGCATTGGACCCATTATTACACTGTCTTTTAATTCACCTCTGCACTTTCTTACATTAGTGTGTCCTTGCTGGATAATTTAGTCTCTTTCTCTAATGTCTGCTCTCCCATAAATTATCGGCCTGTATTAAGGCGAGACACTGCAGGTGAATAGGGGAAAATTTTTTGGCTTATAGATATAATCAAGAGACTTTGCCAGCGGATTACTTTTATTAAAACAATATTTATTTTGTATTTCAATAGTTTTTTTTTTGAAATTTTTGAATAAATATGCAAATTTGGAAAAATCCAACTAATTATGTACACATTTGCATCTCGCATAGTTGATGAAAGTGCTCTTGAAAAATAATAATTTTGAGATAATGGTTGGTTGTATGGGATAAATATACAGACGCAAAATACACACTCAAATCTACATTCTGGACCTCTTATTTATACTAATATGAAAGAAGACATCTTATTGAAGCAAAATAGCCACAAATCTCAAAATTGATCAGTGCATGAAAAAACAACTATGTTTTTGTCTGCTGTGTCTCACCTTAACATATATATATATATAATATAAGCAGAGGGCATGCAGAGAGGGGAGGTTGCATTATTTCTTAAAAGCGGGTTAATGGGCAGGAGAAAAAGGAGGGACAGGTTTGAGGGAGACCCAGTTGTTGGTTTTTGAAAAAAGAAGATGGCACAATAATGTGTGACTGTGAGAGGATCTCTTTTAAGCACAGCAAAATGAGTAATAATAATAGTAAGGTTCCATACCCATAAATACAATTCTGATTTGCTCTGCCAGCGCAGAAAGTTGTCGTGGCAACAAGGGGAAAGAGACAGATAGGGTCAGGTGTTATGTCCACTTATGTCATATTATCATATTATCATTTATCTTCTTGCATAAACTTCTTGCTTATAAACCAGGATCATATAAGCGAATTAGTGCCGTCAACCATTAAAGCGATTGACGTGTGTGTGTACTGTCCGAAAACAGACAGACAACTCAGACATCAGCCTCAGCTCTGTGACCCCCAGAAATGACAAGGGAAATAAAACAAAAATTGAACAAAGACACATTCAAAAATGCGAAAAGGGAGAAAAATAACCTTTAAAAAAAAAGTAGAACGAACGAAGCAAGAAAATGCATGCACGCACACACACACACACACACACACACACACACACACACACGGACAAACACTGCAAGACAAGAAGCCACATCACTTACTGCCATATTTACTAGACCTCATTTCTGGAGTTAACAACAAGTGGACAAGAATACAAAAGAAAATAAAGAATAAGAACAAGACAAAAGGAAAAGAAAAAAAGAAAAAAAAAGCAGTGAGTTACTCTCCAACATAAAACACAGTACAGTCGATGGGTCTGGCACAGCAAATGGGGGGACGGGAGGGGGGGGGGGGGGTGGTAAGCTAACTCATTTGACTAATGGCAATTGCCTTCGTATTGATTACAGAATACCTCTTGTATATATAGCACTTAGTCCCCACTACTGCTGCGTAAAGCTATTATAACCTTTCACATGATTTACAAAACGAAATCATCTCAGCATTTCCCCACTATTGTCCATGGCCTTTGCATGCATTACAGGCCATAAAGAGGAATGCTCATATGACACAGACAGTCGCTTGAATCAACCCTTAACCTTAAAGCCTCTGGAAACATGGTCTAAAATAGTAAAAAATCAATATATGATATCAACGTTTGGTGTCTCTAAAGGCTTAATAAGCCTTTACAAAAATCAGATCGGAAATAAATGTTCATAAATGTTATAAAACTTAGTTAAAATAAACAGTTGTCTAGACCGTTTGACAGGACTGTGGTGGGCGTGGCCGAATCAAACAGTCTGCATGGCAACAGTTCGGGCAGAGAACTGCAGTGATTGGTTCAAACTAATTGTGTCATAAGAACCAGACCATAGCCCCGCCTCATCTAAACCGAATTTCTTATCAAACTTAAATGACAATATCTATCATTTGGATTGATGAATATGCCTAACTCTTTTCATATGCTAACATGAAACTAACTCCCCAAATGACATAGTAATAATGATTTAGTGGATTTAGGTTTACAGGGGCTTTAACTACTCTACATTTTATAAGTGCAATATTTATTTAAAAATAGCAGAGCGAGTGCGTTTTAATGTCTAAAAACAGCGTCACAATGCAAAAATAAAAAAGCACGGACAAGATTTCAGCACGTCGACAAGGCTTGATGAAGAGGGTCAAAATAAGCAGACGTCACGTTACATATATAGTGGGATATCTTATGATGTTAAAACTTGTTTTTGTACAAAAATCTTGACATTATTAAGACAGAAAACGAGACAATAATGACATGAAACAACAGTGTATAAGCCCCTGTGAACAAGAAGAGAAAGATGTTATCTGCCTGTGATTGCTGGGACACGACACAGCCAGCGCAGGGAGGAGCTGTTGTTGTTGTTTTTGTCTTATGTGTGAACGTAGCGAGGCCAAAGCTGCAGGAATCTTTTAACCGTCTGAGGAGTGGCAAATGTTTATGCATCTCTTTGTTTTCACCTGAATGTACTAACACTATAACTAAGGCTGGATTTGTGTCAGTGTCATTGTCCCCTTGCAATCACAGCAGAATAATATAAACATTTCCCATTTGCATCGCAATGATTTTTAAAGGAATAGTTTGAGATTTTGGGATATCGGCAATTTAGATTAGAAGATCAATACCATTCTCGTGTTTGTATGATAAATATTAAGGGACAGCCAGGAGACTGTTAGCTTAGCTTAGCATAAAGACTGAAAACAAAGGGAAACAACTAGCCTGGCTCTGTCACCAGGTAGAATAAACCAAACAATTTGCAAGCAACTTTCCAAATAAAATAGACAGAAAGTCCATGCACCTAGACAAGAACCTGTTTGGTTCATACTCCACAACTTGTACTGTTCACGTTTACAATGTAGTATCAATTTAACTAACTAGGCATAATACTAAGGGTTAGAGATACTGCTCTGTGATAATGAAAAAGGAAATTTTTAAATTTCAGGGCAATTTCACTTCACTAGATTTTTGTGTTTTGAGGCCAACTAAAGTTTTAAGGAAAACTGCCTATATTTGAGCCAACTAATTATCTTTTGTTGAGATAACAAAAAGGTTGTGCCAACTTATTATTTTTTGTTCAGACAGTTTTTCAGACAGTTTTAACACTATTTCATGTTTGAATAAAACAAATTGCTTTTATTGTTATCTGTATATAGGACAGAGAATTAGAAAGAGTTTGGGATGGCCTAAAAACTGAAAAATCTAGTGAAGACAGTCAAGAGACATGTTGCCTTGAAAATTTGAGTTTTCTCAACTTTTTCATTTGTACATTGTGGTAGACTGATTTTGTTTCCGTTTGTCAGAGCCATGCTAACTGTTTCTGCCTATTTCCAGTTTTTATGCTGAGCTAAGCTAACCATTCTCTGGCTGTTGTTTCAATCTTCTTCATACTGATGAAAGTAAATAAGCGTATTTCACACATAATGTCAAACTATTCCTTGGATTTCACTGTTAGAATAAGAAAAAAAACATGTGACAAAATCGTTTGCATATTAAAAAAAGTCCACCCAAAACATTTCAAGCAGCGTTTTAGCCACATGCCACAACAGATGATCCATGGATGCTCACGAGTGAAAACTATAAATTCAACACATACTCCTTTGTGGATTTAATTGATCTTAATCTCTTAGTTCAGGACATAATATAAAGAAACACGTAGATAAAAATCAATATATCACAAGGGGACTGTCCCTCTGAAAGATATTACGATGAGTGATGTTTTCAAATGGCATTATATTAAGACAAATTTATAAAATGTTGGACATTAATCTCAATCTAGATCTTATTCTCTTGCCAAATCATTTGGAGTTTGGACACAGTGTAGCGTCTGCTAATGACTGGCGGCACTTCAAAACATTGTCAGAAGAACTTATATCGTTATCAATCTAAGGACCTCAATTGTCAGCTGTGTCCGTTGCTCCAAAAAGTAAAATCAATGAAAGATGTTCCTCTGTGTTAATAAGACACAGCTTTCAAGGTCAAGGATCCAGTATTTGCTTTAAGGCAAGACACTGCAGGCAAAAACATTGTGTATTTTTCAAACACTGGTCCATTGGAGGTTTTTGGCAATTTTGCTTTTATAACATGTTTGCTTTCATACTAGTATAGATAAAAGGTCAACATTTACATTCAGGTGTTTATTTAACTGACCCTTGTCTGTTCGCATCTGTATATTTCTCACATATAACCATCGAAAGTGACAAAGTTTCATGATGACACCTATAAGTATTTTTTTTTATACCCTATTCACCTGCAGTGTCTCGCCTTACGAAGGATTTGAAGCAGATTAACTAATGGGTGAAAATAATATTAAAATCAAAATATAAAAATATCTTGATTGTTTGTTTCTGGTGACCAGAGGAGAATCACAGAGGAACCAGGGGAGACAGGGACAGGAAGGGGTGGAGACACACACACGCACACACACACACACACACACACACACACACACACAAACTCACACACACACACACACACACACACCCCTCCGATGTGTAGCATGCAGCATCTCAGTGAGGAGTAGACAAACAGACAAAGAGCAAATGGACATACTGTAGAAACCTGCCATGACGGAGTTTTGACAGCGGTCCCCCGTATAGTCATTGGGACACCTGATGGAGGGAAACAGACACAGAGGGGGTGGGATAGAGGAACAGGGGGATAGGGGGTTAAAGGGTTAAAATACAGATAGTTTAAAAACAGGAGGAAAGAGAGGAGGAGAGGTTACAGAGGGATGGAGGGAGGGAGGGAGGGAGAAAGGGAGGGAAGGAGGGAGGAAGGGAGGGAGGGAGACATAAGAGCAGAGAGATGAGGGGTTAGAAACAGCACAATCCAACAACTACACAGAGAGAAGGAGAGATGACCTCATAAAGTGACATCATTGCCACCAATATGACATCACCGCTACAGTTAATACATCATCACAGTCACGGGGGTCATGAGATGGTGGTGCAGGAAGAAGGTTACAAACTAATGCTGATTTCCTATCTGTACAGTAGATATGTTGCTACAATATTTCTAAGCACAAAATACAACAAAGAGCATTGTAATTAACTGGTATTGCTAACGATAGTTAGGCCGGGGGGTGATTGCTAAACGCTAACGTTAACGCTTTCCCGGTTGTGCTACCGGAACGCAGTTGACTCAGATGTGACATCACTCCCTGTTCTGACCTCCGACCTCCAATGTAAGAGGAACGAAGCAAAATCACTCTCATACACATAGGCACGCACGCACGCAGACACACACAGGCAGGCACGCACGCACACACACACACACACACACACACACACACACACACACACACTACAGTATATTATATTACAGTAGATTATGGTCTCTCATTCATTGCATCAATTTCTTAACGCCTGACTAAAAAACCATGACGAAACAGAAAAGCAAAGCAGAACTTTTAAGTGGGTTTTAAAACCGACACCCATTATTTTGATGTCCGTTATAAAATCTCTGTAAAAATTGTAAAAAAGGCAGAGGAGGTCAGTTTATATTGAACTTGTCTTGCCACTTAATATTTATAAAAAAATCCCAAGACTCAAGAAAGCCCATAGAAAATCTATGGAATACGCCTTCAGTGACAGAGAGACAGACCCAATGCACTTGTTGTAAGTCACAGTGGGGCGGCTGTGGCCCACTGTGTCGTTCACTGGGTTGCAGGGTCGGTGGTTCGATCCCCCGTCTCCCTGCCACATGTCGAAGTGTCCCTGGGCAAAGAGACACTGAACCCCCAATTAATCCCGATAGTTAGCTTGCACCCTGCGTGGTAGCTGCTACTGCTATCGGCGTATGAATGTGTGTGTGTTTGGGTGAATGTGTACAAAAACAATGTAAAGCGCTTTGAGTCGCTTTATGTGTGTACATACAGTATAAGTGGAGTTCTTTACCATTTACACAAAGCAAAAAGCAAAGTGTAACAGGATACTTTTCTGGCCTTTATGCTGGTTGAATAAATTATGCTGAGTGAATTATTGAGGCTTTTTCTCCATACCATATTCAATTACCTTATAACATGGAAGTCTGCATGAAGACTTTATGAAGACTAATTAAAGAGAGATTTAGTTATTTATTCTATAGTTATTGTTATTCTTCGTCTTCCAACAGGTGCATTTCCAGCTGACACCCACTATATATAAAAATGTGTATGGCCGTTAAGTTTGTCCATTCTGTGTTACTGTAGAAACATGCAACATGGCGGCGCGCCCCACTCCTATGTAGATATTTAAAGGCTCGTTCTAATTTAAGACTAATGTAAAATTTTTATATTATATTATATTCCATTACTACCAAGTCTGTTCTGAAAAAGGCCAATAGATTATACACACTGCACTTTCAAAATGCAAAATGTTGATTTGAAATGGAATATGTGAACACACATACCACATTATGTTGTTAAACTAAAAGAAAAATGATCTGTACTACTATACAGTAGAGTTATAGCTGTTGTTAGTAACCGACGGATGAGCTATGGTGGTCGACCCACAACTGCAGGGTCGGTGGTTCAATCCCCCATCTCCCCGCCACATGTCCAAGTGTACCTGGGCAAGACACTGAACCCTAAATTGCTCCCGATAGTTAGCTTGCACCCTGCGTGGTAGCTGCTGCTATCGTTGTATGAATGTGTGCTCAGTTGTAAGTCGCTTTGGATAAAAATGTCTGCTAAATGACATGTAATGTAATGTAATGGATGAGTTGTCAGAATGTGTTTGTATTGGCTTCATAGAGGTCACTGTATTATGAGGTTGAACATGAAGCTTGGGGTGCAAAAAAAAACCCATCAGGAAACCATTGCGATGTTCACGGTTTATTCATGCACATGCAGCGGGCTAGGAGGACGCAGCTGCATGGGCTATTAAGACACAACATCCTTGCATCTGTGTAACGCTGTGTTGGGTTGAATGCCTGCAGGTACAACAGTAAAACTCACACAATCTAAATTAATCTAAGTCTTAAAGCTATATTGAGTAACTTCTGTCATAGTAATTACAACAACACTGTCGACGCATCTACATGAGGTAAGCCTTTCGGTTATCGCACGTGGATTTTAAACCTTCTGCTGTCTAGGTTTTTCTTAGCAGTAAAATCAACAACTGAAACATTTCTTGGGCGCTTCTTGTGCTCCTGTGCCAGTTTAGTCGGGCAACACCAGGTTATAAACGCTGCCATACTGAGAAATACAGAGAGTTTTGTGGAGTTGATAGGCTATACAACTTTCTGTCAACACGTTTGGCGATGGCTTGAAAAGTAATAACATTTATTTTTATGAAAAAGTTACGCACTATAGCTTTAAAGAAAGACGACTTGTCAAAATGAGCTTGAGACTAACGAGAGAGAGAGAGAAAGAGAGAGAGAGAGAGAGACACGCACACACACACACACACACACACACACACACAGTCTGGTGAGCATGAGAATGGTTGGGATATATTCTGGTATTTGTGGGGCATAAACAACAGCAACAGTTTAAGCGCAGCTGCAGAGACGTGGTGTTTTGTGTCTGGATGGACAGCCAGCTGTCAGCGATACCAGCGGGCGCCATGCGATTCATATTCAGGCTTCAGCCGGTTGGCTCACAACACTGAAACTAACAAGCACCGCTCCTCAATGCATCACAGTAACTGGCAAATTGATCCACATATACTGTATAATATTTGATTGATGCTTTTAATTTTCTATGCAGGGCTTTGTAGGATACATTGGAGGACCAACATTATTTAGATTATTTGAGAAAAATGTTTAAATATAATTTTTTTTAAAGCTGCAGTGTGTAGAATTTTGGGTTTTATTTCCTAGCAGATTTTGTAGGAAGTAATTATAATATCCATAAGTACATTTAATTTAGTGCATAATAGCTGAAAAAAATGTTTTGAATTATTATTTTTTCCCTTAGAAAGGGTCTCATATATGTCCATATTTCTGCATATTTTGGACCAAGGCCTAGTGCCGCCATCTTGAAAGTGTCATAGTTGGAATGTCATCAGGTGCATTGTTTAAAATTTAGAATTGTTCTT
Source organism: Hyperoplus immaculatus (assembly GCA_949357725.1). Lineage (NCBI taxonomy): Eukaryota > Metazoa > Chordata > Actinopteri > Uranoscopiformes > Ammodytidae > Hyperoplus > Hyperoplus immaculatus. The sequence continues at coordinate 30,174,799 of OX442356.1, read as the reverse complement.
GTCCTTGAAGGCCACTGTAGCTTCTGTTATTATTCGAAAGGGTTGGGGTTACCCAGGGAGTGTTGCATTCTAGAACTTTGTTGAACTTTCTTGATGATGTCATATTACACACTGCACCTTTAACGGTGAAGTCGCGCATTTCTTTAGAATGAGTGCTATCAAAATCACTTTTTGTCAAATTTGGAGGAATATCTCCTCAAGATCCGCTACCTGTCCGTACTGTGCACTGAAAAAAATACTATGTTAATACACAGCTCTGTCTCTAGGCTCTGTAAACTGGAATTTAGACAAAGGGAATGTAAAAACGCAAAATGCCCATTTACAGAGCCTAGGCTGTGTATTAACACTGTATTTTTTTTCATCTCACATACTAGCAAGGTTGCGGCTCGTGAGGAGATATTCTTTGATTTTGACAATAAGCGTTCTCTATAATATCTGACTCCACCTTTAAGACTGTATTTGAAATTTGAAAAAACATATTTAATTGTGTGCTATTATGGGCGCCATGACTTCCCCCTCTCAGCCATAACATAATTAATAGAATCTTTTTATTGCTCTAATCGATCGAGGAATTTACTGCGGTCGAATGAAATGGAGGCATGTTGCTGTTGGAGAGGATCTGATGCCACTGCAGTGTACATTACGCTCAAGATGAATCACAACAATTGATGCTATGATAGTCTGGGTGTGGCCCCATTACAGCCATTATACGATAACACAACTGCTCCGGCTCTAATAACCTCATTGTATTTATTGCGGGTGATTTAGCATCTGGTCAACAAATAGGCCTATATCACGTTTAATAAAAATGCTAGGATCTTTTTCTACCAACCCCCCCCCATACATATACAGTACTGTGTATGTTACTGACTTGGGTATCCTTTACTCCTCTTTCTCAACACTAAATGATACAACTTGCATTTTGAATCAATTACAGCCAAAAAAAAGAAGAAAAAAAGAAAATCTCCGAAGGGCGCACTCAGCAATTTCCCATAGAGCTATAAATAGTGCAAAGAGAGAGGGGGGGAGAGAGAGAGAGAGAGAGAGAGAGAGGGGAGACACTGGGAGCAGGAGTAGCCCTATACGCCAGCAGAGCTTTTACTGTATATCATTTATTTTTTTCTTTCTCTCTCTTCTTCTCATTTATCCCTATTCTCTGCAGCCTTTCTTTATGTTCCTGTGCTTGCTTTGCCCTTTAAGAAAGAAAAAAAAAACTGACTGCACTGTTCTTTCCAACCTTAAGAACGTGCAGGAAAAAAAATCTAAAATAGCTAGAACACCTTTTGTTTCAACCGTTTAAAAAGGTGAAGTCAGTGATTCTGGAGAACACTTATTGTCCAAAATCACTTTTTGTCAAAATCGGTGAACATCACCTCACGATCCACTACACCTGCCTGTACTGGTTGTGTATTGCATTTACAGAGCCTAGACTGTGCATGAACACCAGATTTTTTTTTTCCTCTAGCCCGCCCGCACAAACAGTAAGGACAGGGAGCGGGATCATGAGAAGATATTCACTGATTTTGACAACAACAAGTGTTCTCCAGAATCACTGACTGTACCTTTAACAATTTTTTATTTTTTTTTAGCTGCCTGCCAGTGCCGTGTCGCGTCGTGCAGTGCCAGTGATTTGCGGCGGCGGTTGCGAGCTGAGGTCTACATATATCTGTGAAGTGAACAAGCCGAGCAGACAGGCCTACAGACAGCGGTCTTATTTACAAACCTGTTCCCCCTCTCGCCCAGACAGACAGGCCAACAAAGGATGACAGAGATGAGGCGCTACAGTAACTCTCTTCTCCCCACCGAAAAACTGCTGCTGCCATTACCTTTGCTATGCTCCTGCTGCAGCTCCTTCATATATATATAGAGAGAGTAAAGTGTGCTCTCGTATGTCGCGCAATCACTTACAGGAGGTTGTTACAAATCCCGCACAGTTTGTACCCCCCTTTAAATTGCTACACACGCATCTCGTAATGTCTATATATGCACCTCGCCTCGAACAAAGTTTTCTGCTTGTCAGCACCATGAAAAAAAAAAGAGATCTTGATTTATCCTTCAGCAATGACCGGAAGGTGTATCTTATGAGAGGGGGAGAGAGAGAGAGAGAGAGAGAGAGAGAGAGAGAGAGAAAGAGAGAGCGAGTGTGAAGAGGGATAGCCAGAGATTTAAATATATATATATATATATATATATTAGAATCTGGCTTGTGGTCGTTCTCTGCATGTCATTCCCCTCTCTACCCCATTTCATCTCTGTCTCTCCAAAGCCGTCTAATAAAAGCATAAAAATGCCCAAAGAAAAAAAAATATATATATATGCATAGATATTACTCAGAAATGGAAATAGAGAAGCAAATAGAGTAGATGTGGAACAGACACCAAAGGATCTAAAGACGGTTTTGTAGAGGATACAGGAAGCGAAACAACAAATCCTCTTGATCGCGCAAAACTGTACACGCCATCTGTTATGCACACTGTCAGAGGGACGTGTTTGCTACACATATACAGAATGACCTCAGTGTTTAAGGCACGTTGGAACTGAAAGATTACAACATGCACTGTAAAAAAAAGAAAAAGTTAAGAGAAGTCAAATTTTCAAGGTAACTATCTCCACTAAATTTTTGTACCGCAAAACGTATGAAATGGTGAGGAAAAGGAGCAACATCATGACATAATGCGCACATGTTTAGCTGCACCAGAGGGACTCAACTTCCTAACAGATGGACAGTGCATTAAATATGCATTAAGTATCATCTTTACCTGGAATCATGTCTTCGTAAAAATGTTTTTAAAAAATGCAGTTTTCAGCTTTAGCTGGCTTCCATGCCGCTTTGCATATGTCTATCTATCTATCTATCTATCTATCTATCTATCTATCTATCTATCTATCTATCTATCTATCTATCTATCTATCTATCTATCTATCTATCTATCTATCTATCTATCTATCTATCTATCTATCTAAATACTTGACTTGGGACCAATTTATACTGTTTCAAATCAATGGCTGATATTGTCAGACCATTGTGTGTGTGAAAGTTACTGTTAAAGTGACTTGTTGATTCTAGCCACTCCTCTGTCCTCGGCGCCCTCAGTATAACGAGCGCTTCATGCCAAAACACACAGTGACCGTCAACAGCGTCAGCAGCTAATATACGTCAGCCAGACGTCCTCTTTAACATTTTATGACTCTGATGCAAGGCTGTGCTCTGCAGAATCAACTGCCCTGTTACACAAGATAGTTTTATCCTTTTGCACTTATTGCACCGTGGGTCGAAGAGAAACATAATTTCTGGCACTTATCGCAGAAGTTGAAAATAAAGTTGACTTGACTTGACTTTTCTTTAGTTAATAAAGACGTAAATATTACTTTACATTATCATTCATTGTATTTTGTAAGTTTTGCAGTGATTTTGTTTAAACGTATCAAGCATATCTGCTAGCATGTGGTTGGCACTATCATTTCTGCTTTAAAAGGGAAGAAAACATGTTTTAATTTTTCTTTAAACCAATCACAATCGTCTTGGGGCGGCGCTAAGCCCAGGAAGCAGCAATGGTTAACTTGCGTTACCGCTACCAGATTTAAAAGATGTGAAAAATCCACGTCAACTCACAACGGTCGTGACAGCAAGTTTTCTGTTATTTCCTGTATTAGCTTTTAAACAGTAGAGCCAGGAATAAAAAGGAGGTGTCATTTTCTGACCTAGGCTGTGTGCGAAACGGCATACTAATGTCCTACCTCCTACATACTCAACATGTACATACTACATATTGTCTACTTAAAGAGGACCTATGATGCTTTTTGACTTTTATGACCTATAAACGTTGTTATGATGATTCATAGTCATGCTTAACCATACTAAATTATCAAATAATGACTTACATGCATTTCGACATATTCCCTGCTGACCGTCTGGGGTGTCTGTGCAGAGCACTAAACACTATTCTAGCCAGTCGAGAAGTCACGTGTTCAAAGCGGTCTACCCTTTCATAATTTGTGCCGTCGCATAAAACTTTGTGATGTCTCCACGCGGATGTTTCCATGTATGGTAATGCTGTCACTTCCCTGTTCGCGTCTGCCTCGCGTCTGCCTCGCGCCCTTATAGGTCCATGCTCGCGCTTCCCGCCACTGAAAGTGTTCCGGAAGGAAGGTAACCAATCACAACGGAGTGGGGTTTGCAGGAGGGGGGGAGGGGAGCGGAGATGGCCGAAGCACAGGCGGAGGGAGCCGAAGCACACACACTCAAGTGTTGACAGGATGTGCTGGATCGCCAAAATAAGAGAAAGAGCTTCCCGAAAATCTACATAGTTTTTTGTGATGTGATTCGTGTCAGGTTGCTCTATAGCAGTGTAAAACAAGAAATTAAGACCAGAAAAGTAGCATAATAGGTCCTCTTTAACGATTGATTGTGTATGTGAGGTAAGTCGGACCATTTACACTGAAGTATACTGAAGCAAAAAATAATAAAAAAAAAAAACTTCTGTGTTGTTTGAAAAGACGCAATGCATTGTGGGGCTGTTGAGTAGGAAAAGTAACCTATCGATCCAAACAAAAAATCTTCCCGGAAGTAAGTACTCATCTGGGCATTTCTCGCCTAAACAAACTCGCAAACACAACCACAACATACTCAAATTAACGTCAAAGTTAGTATGAGTAGGACCTTAGTAGGGCTTTTCAAACACAGTCCTAATCAACAATACATATCCAGTAAGCCAGACTAGCTGCTTGCTAACCCAGAATAGAAGAAACAAAGGTCTGCATTACTGTCTGATGGAACAAAGAAACTGCATTTCATCCCAATTTAGTTTCCTGACTCTCTGTTAGCACAAAGAAAAGTTTTGCTTTATGTTAGTGTTGCTTTCACGAGCAAACCTCCCTCACTGCTCGCTCACCGAGTAAACCTCCCTCACTGCTCGCTCACCGCTGCACAGACGCTAATGGGATCTTAACAAACAAACAAAAACATTGTAAAATGCAGAGAACCGCTTGGAGCAAGATACAACAAATTAAGAATGCATGCAAGTCTAGATGTGTTACGCTATCTGCTCCGTGCAAAACAACAAAAACAACTTCTTTCCTTCTGTGAAAACTGGTAAAAACTGTGAACAACAATCCTTCGACAAAGTGCATGGTGAGCGTCTCGGTGGACTGCAGGGCATGTTCAGGTGCATCTAAATTTTTTTTATATTATTGAGAAGTTCATTCAAAAAGTGAAACTTCCATATATTCTAGATTCATTACTTAAAGTGAAATACAGTTTGTCAGGTCTTATGTATTCATTTGGATGAATAAAAAATATATATTTTTTTTAGAATATTATGTTTATTAAATGTTTATTCCAGAATAATTTCACTTTTAGTTTATTCTAATTTGCACCTACAGTATACAGTATATAATGGGGAGGGTACAACCAGGGAACATAAGACAAGGTAGTGCACTGTTGACAGTGTATAACAAGAGGAAGATAGAGGGAGAGAGAGAGACAGAGAGAGAGAGAGAGAGAGAGAGAGAGAGAGAGAGAGAGAGAGAGAGAGAGAGAGAGAGAGAGAGAGAGAGACATAGAGGAGAGACAGGGGAGCAACTACACACTGATGACTGAGGACACTCGGGCCGACTGGACATTCTACTCACTTGCAGGACAGCTGGTTGATTCCATGTATGAAGTAACAGTCTCCTCCGTTGACACAGTAAGCTTTCTCCGAGTCGTTGCAGCGTCTCGCATGACTCACACCTTGAGACGATGGGGTGGTGGTGGTCACTGCTATGGGGGGGGGTGGGGGGACACACACAGGAGACAGAGGGGAAATAAATGATGTCATAATGGGGGTACTTGCACAAAACTTTGGGCACCATACTGTACATATATAAATACATAGTCACTGTGGGCCCCTTATCTTCCTTGATCCAGGACTATTTATTTAAAAAAAAATTGTTATAAAGACTTGAGCCTGCAAATGTTAACATATATCTGTTTATTAAAGGTGGAGTCAGAGATTCTGGAGAATGTTTGTTGTGGTGGTCACTGCTATCGGAGACACAAACAAAAACAAAAATAATTAAGCGGGGGTTAGCACAAATCTTTAGGCACCATACATTCTTTGTTGAAATGGAATTAGACTGTTTTTTTTTGGTATGTTATCCAGTATTGTTACATTTGTGTTACTCACTCGTTGTTTTCTCACAGATATTTGACACTTGTAGAACGACCAAATTTAAATGTGCTTTATTTGTATCTTTAAAAAAATCATAGTAGCTAAATAAAAAGCCCCTGTGGGCCACTTTTCTACCTTGATCTAGATCCAAAAAAACATGTGTTAGGATTAGGAATAATGAAGCGCACAATTGTTAACATGTATCCGTAGTGTGTATTAACAAAGTCAAAACTGTTCATACCGAGTTAAAAAGTAATAATAATCAGTTATAATGGGTTTAAATAAGGGCCACATATATATATCACTATTTTAGGCTTACATAGGTATTTTGCATAGATATAATGCCTTTGTCATTATAGCTATAATGCTGATTATTTAAGATACAAACTAATTTAGGTTCATGCGAAAATGCTCCAAAATAGATTTGATGGCTGTCAAATCAAACAATAGCTTATAACAGACAAAATCATTCTTCTTCTAATTAAATTTTTTCTGAAAGACTTGACGAGAAGTGCAAAGGGCTCCTGCAACTCTGGTGTTCAGGTTTTAAGGCAGGCGAAGTAGTACATACAGCCGGGGAAAAAATTAAGAGACCACTCCAAATGTTCAGTGTCTCTTGTTTGACTATTTAAAGGCATATGTTTGAGTAGAATGAACATTTTGGTTTTATTTTATAAACTACTGACAAAATTTCTACAAAATTCACAATAAAAATATTGTCATTTAGAGCATTTTCAATAAGTAATGTAGAGGCAAAGATTGAAGAAAAATCCATATCGCACTGTGCCACATACCTTTAGTGAGTTTCAAAGGGCTTAGTGTGACAAATCTATTTGCTTTTTTTGGGCAGGCATCTGTCACTTTGCTGCTGTTTTTGTGAGTGCAAACGTGCATCAACCTGCCCAGAGCTCACTCCTGTCAGCCTTTGAACTTAAAAACAACTTTCAGGTATAAATAATTTATTCTATAATCCTGTTTTCTACTTTATTTATGTTCTGTAACCGGTGGTTTCTCTCAAGAGAGGTTTCAACACACCTTAAAATGGACTGATATGGATGGATGGATGGATGGATGGATGGATGGATGGATAGATGGATGGATGGATGGATGGATGGATGGATGGATGGATGGATGGATAGATAGATAGATAGATAGATAGATAGATAGATAGATAGATAGATAGATAGATAGATAGATAGATAGATAGATAGATAGATAGATAGATAGATAGATAGATAGATAGATAGATAGATAGATAGATAGATAGTCGCTCACAGATCTGCACGCTGATGATACTCGTAACGTTTTCTTGTCCTAATGAGTTTTCGGCCACACAGGTGTAGTTCCCAGAGTCTTCCGCCCGGACACGACTTATCTGCACCTTCGAGTTTTTCCTTCAGAGAAAAGGGGAAGAGAGAGAGGGAGGGAGGGGGGAGGGAGAGAGAGAGGGAGAGAGAGAGAGAGAAGGAGAGAGAGAGAGAGAGAGAGAGAAAGAGGGAGGGAGAAATACAGAGCAGATAAAAAAGACAGTGTCAGTTATCGTTGTTTCAAAAGCAGCAGACTCACGACCGGATGGTAAATGTAATCCTTTTCTTCCAGCCCAGATAAAAGGCTGATGATCCTGATATATAAATGTACCAGCTCATACAGCTAATGGACAATGATTCAGTTCAAACCACAAACAGGAACTGATTATGAGAAAAGGGCAACAAACTTCCTAGCAAAGTGTTAAAGGTGGCATCAGTGATTTAGGAGAACGCTTGTGTCAAAATCACTTTTGTCAAAATCAGTGAATATCTCCTCATGATCCTCTACCTGGCCGAGCTGTGTGTGCGCTTAATGCAGAGCCTAGACTGTGTTTTCACACAGAATTTCTTCTTGCACGCACACAGTACGGACAGGTAGGGGATAGTGAGGAGATATTCACTGATTTTGACAAGTAGTTATTTTACAACTAGCATTCTCCAGAATCACTGACCAAGTATAACCACACCTATAAAGGTGCTCTGTTACTGTCAAGTCAATGGATTCAAGGTGACGCGCCCTTGTTTGGAAGTTTATTCTTGTGATTCCACTTATTAATTTTTTTTATTTACCTTAACTGCATGTCATCCCCCCTCTCTTTGTGTCTCCACATTTCAACTCTGTACTGTCTAATAAAGCTTGAAAATGCCCAAAAAATTATCTTAAAATAAATAAATAATAACATTTACAAAATCAAGAGAGGGTGGATACTTTGAGAACATGTCATGACTGTCAGTGGAGTGTGGAATATGAACCAAAAACTCTACCACTATCCTCTCCATTGGCTCACTTGTTGGTCTTGATCTTGAGGTCTCGTCCTTTCTGGAGCTCCTGTCCGTCTTTGTACCAGCGGAACGAGGGGCTGGGGTTCCCCGACGCCTCACACTTCAGATACATCTTGTCCCCTTCAGTCAGAGTCTGGCCTCGCATGGGCCGCAGCTTAGGGGCAGAGGCTGGAGGGGGGACCAGAAGCCTGCATTATTCACCATTCAATTAACACAGACGTTCAATTAATCTAATCTTGCTATATCATTGTGTATTTGTGTGTGTGTGGGAGGGGGAGGGCGGGGGTTGTGTGTCTGTGTGTGTGTGTGTGTTTGTGTGTATGTGTGATGGAAATCTGATGGGTGACAGGGTTCAGATGTCAGGGTTTGAAACCTGAGCCAGAATGCATGTGAGGGATGGCTGAAGAATGGAGGCAAATCAATAATTGATACAACACGCACGCACGCGCACACACACACACACACACACACACACACACACACACACACACACTCACTCACTTGGGTATGGTCTGATTCCTGAAAAGCACAGACAAAACTGATATCTTTTAGAGAGAAAAAGTCTTTCCTTAGAAATTCTCTGCAGTAGATTTTCACTACTGAGCCATGTGGGTGTTAACGTATGTGTATGTGTGTGTGTGTGTGTGAGTGTGTGTGTGTGTGTGTGTGTGTGTGTGCGTGTGTGTGTGAGGGTTCTTTATCAGTCTCGGGAGAATTTCACTCCCTCTCTTCTCTCCCTTAGAAAACTACAACAGACTGCATCACTGACACAAGCGCAAGACGAGCACACACGAGCTAAAGCAAAGAGACAAGTCAGCACCATCCATTTACACACACACACACACACACACACACACACACACACACACACACACACACACACACAGGCTCATAGCTCCTCACAGCACCTCTCTGCCTCCTTCCATTTATTCCTCTCACACACACACACACACACACGCACTGTGGGCCTATATATATATACACTCAACAAAAATATAAACGCAACACTTTTGTTTTTGCTCCCATTTTTCATGAGATGGACTTAAAGATCTAAAATTCATTCCAGATACACAATTGTACCATTTCTCTCAAACATTGTTCACAAATCTGTCTAAATGTGTGATAGTGAGCACTTCTGCTTTGCTGAGATAATCCATCCCACCTCACAGGTGTGCCACATCAAGATGCTGATCTGACATCATGATTAGTGCACAGGTGTGCCTTAGACTGTCCACAATAAAAGGCCACTCTGAAATGTGCATATTTTTGCTTTATTGGGGGTCTCGGGACTCAGAACCAGTCAGTATCTGGTGTGACCACCATTTGCCTCATGCAGTGCAACACATCTTCTTCGCATAGAGTTTATCAGATTGTCAATTGTGGCCTGTGGAATGTTGGTCCACTCCTCTTCAATGGCTGTGCGAAGTTGCTGGAGACGGCTTATGGTGGAGAAATGAACATTCAATGCACGAGCAACAGATCTGCTTGACATTCCTGCTGTCAGCATGCCAATTGCACGCTCCCTCAATGCTTGTGGCATCTGTGGCATTTTGCTGTGAGACAAAACTGCACATTTCAGGGTGGCCTTTTATTGTGGACAGTCTAAGGCACACCTGTGCACTAATCATGATGTCAGATCAGCATCTTGATGTGGCACACCTGTGAGGTGGGATGGATTATCTCAGCAAAGCAGAAGTGCTCATTATCACACATTTAGACAGATTTGTGAACAATGTTTGAGAGAAATGGTACAATTGTGTATCTGGAATGAATTTTAGATCTTGAAGTCCATCGCATGAAAAATGGGAGCAAAAACAAAAGTGTTGCGTTTATATTTTTGTTGAGTGTATATACAGTATCTCACAAAAGTGAGTACACCCCTCACATTTCTTCACATTTTTCTTTATATCTTTCCATGGGACAACACTGAAGAAATGACACTTTGATACAATGTAAAGTAGTCAGTGTACAGCTTGTATAACAGTGTAAATTTACTGTTCCCTCAAAATAACTCGACACGCAGCCATTAATGTCTAAACTGCCGGCAACAAAAGTGAGTACACCCCTTAGAAAAAATTTACAAATTGGGCCCAAAGTGTAAATATTTTGTGTGGCCACCATTATTTTCCAGCACTGCCTTAACCCTCTTGGGCATGTAGTTCACTAGAGCTTCACAGGTTGCAACTGGAACCCTCTTCCACCCATTTATGACAGCATCACAGAGCTGGTGGATATTAAAGACCTTGCGCTCCTCCACCTTCTGTTTGAGGATGCCCCAAAGATGCTCAATAGGGGTTAGGTCTGGAGACATGCTTGGCCAAGCCATAACCTTTACCCTCAGCTTTTTTAGCAAGCCACTGGTCGTCTTGGAGGTGTGTTTGGGGTCGTTATCATGTTGCAATACCACCCTGCGGCCCAGTTTACGAAGGTTGAGTGCACGTGGTCAGCGTCGTACACAGAGGTTGGCTTTGGAAAATAGACGTATGAGTGCTGCCAGCATTGCTGAAGGGCTTGAAGGGGTGGGGGGGTCAACCTGTCAGTGCTCAGACCATACGCCGCACTCTGCATCATACTGGTCTGCATGGCTGTCATCCCAGAAGGAAGCCTATTCTAAAGATGATGCACAAGAAACCCCACAAAAAGTTTGCTGAAGACAAACAGACTACGGACATGGATTACTGCAACCATGTCCTGTGGTCTGATGAGACCAAGATACATTTATTTGGTTCAGATGGTGTTAAGAGTGTGGAGCGGCAACCAGGTGAGGAGTACAAAGACAAGTGTGTCTTGCCTAGAGTCAAGCATGGTGGTTGGAGTGTCATGGTCTGGGGCTGCATGAGTGCTGCCAGCACTGGGGATCTACAGTTCATTGAATTCTAACATGTACTGTGACATACTGAAGCAGAGCATGATCCCCTCCCTTCATAAACTGGGCCGCAGGGCAGTACTGCAACATGATAACGACCCCAAACACACCTCCGAACAACCACTGGCTTGCTAAAGAAGCTGAGGGTAAAGGTTATGGACTGGCCAAGCATGTCACCAGTCTTAAACCCTATTGAGCATCTTTGGGGCATCCTCAAATGGGAGATGGAGGAGCGCAAGGACTCTAATATCCACCAGCTCCTTGATGTCGTCATGAATGGGTAGAAGAGGGTTCCAGTTGCAACCTGGGAAGCTCTACTGAACTACATGCCCAAGAGGGTTAAGGCAGCGCTAGAAAATAATGATGGCAAAACAAAAAATTTACACTTTGGGCCCAATTTGGACATTTTTTCTTAGGGGTGTACTCACTTTTGTTGCCAACAGTTTAGACATTAATGGCTGTGTGTCGAGTTATTTTGAGGGGACAGTAAATTTACACTGTTATACAAGCTGTACACTGACTACTTGACATTGTATCAAAGTGTCATTTATTCAGTGTTGTCGCATGGAAAGATATAATGAAATATTTGAAGAAATGTTAGGGGTGTACTCACTTTTGTGAGATACTGTATGTCTCCTAAATAATGTACATTTCACACAACATACTGAATTTCATATGCGGCACATACCGGCTTAAAAAAACCTCATTACCCCAATTTAGGCTCCGTTTTAATATTTTAGCAGAAGGACTTCACAGGTCCTCTAAAACACAGGACACGGTTTAGGATTTCACGTAGTGGCAGCGTTTTAAATGTAACGTTATGGCATTTTCTCTTTTTCTCTTATAGTTTTAACATGAAACATTTGGAATAAGAGACATAAGACAATATAGGATAAAGGTTCTCCAGTCCAGATTTGAGTTTAGGACATGTCAGTTATACATAGTCCACTGGGCCAGCAATGTGACTACAGACCTCTGATTTAAAAGTAAATGTGATTCATATATGTCTGGTGTTGTGTTCATTCATGATTTTTCTCCCTGGTTAGAAGTATGAAAAAGTTGGAAAGACCTTTAAAGGCAGATTTAGTTTTCACATTGGAAATAAATTAAATCAAGTCTTTGCACCAAAAAAAAAAAATTCAAAATACAAACTTATTTTGATTATCTTCTCCTAGCAACCACCACCAAACATATATTTCAGGACTCTTACGCTGATATTGAGCACAATTATGTCCATAAAAAAAAAAAAAAAAACACTGTGGAACAATCCCACATGAACTGTCCTGCTACCCCTAAAACTACCTCCATTTGTTAATGTGTTTTAATCCCTCACTAAATATAGTCCCAAACTGCTGCACTTTAAAGTCTGTCAGTGCGACATTTGCTAAACACTAGCGTCTGGCTATTTCAGGAAACCACTGAACCCTTTTAAGATATAAAGCTTTATATGTCTGACCCATTTTTAAAACAGACAGAGGCATAGACAGTGGAGGAATGTCTGCTGGTGTTGAGAGACGGACTGATGCATTGCAGGGATTGATTTACATTTACAAAAATGTATATTAACGCCATCCTATCCTTAAAGGTGCAGTCTGTAACTTTGGGTGTGTCAGAGAAGAGCATTTTCTTTGAAGGTATATTCTCATAACTGAATAAACAAACTTTCCTCACAGGAAGGTTGGATCCCTGGAACACTGTTTGAAGTTAGAAAGCTTCATGAAGAGTTACTGTTTCACTGTTGTTGTTGCTTACAGCAGTAGGGCCCGCACTTTGGTTTACAAACATATTCTAGTCTTATGTTTGGTTCCAGGTGCCCTCAAAATGATTTATTTTTGATTTATGATGACATTATTTAAGACTAAGAATAACATGTAGAGGAAATGTGTTTTGTAGACTTACTGCAGGCTCTGCACATGTAAACAAATCCCCCTCAACTTAAAGGAATACTTCACCCATACGGAACAGGCATTCTATCATTATAAAATCACTATTATAATATAATGAATGAGGTTTTTCTTCCCTCTGTCTTCCCTCAGTCTTCCCTTGGCCCAGCTGTCCTGTTAATCCTAGCCCTTACTGTGATGTCACAGTAAGGAAAATGTAGGGTTAGACAGTGAGACCATAAAACACTCTTTCTGCCTTTTCTCAGGCTAGGATGAACCAATTTCCATTTTTTTTTGCACACTTATACTAAATAGGATCTCAGAATTCAATACACCTTCATATTCCCACCGGTGAAGTAGGTCTTTAAACTACATACTGCACCTTTAAATAACACATGTTGAAGTTAACGGGGGTCAAAGACAAATAACAGCTCAAAGTGGAGGTATAAAGTAGACCCTTTAAAAAGTGCCATCCAGCAGCGCTCAGTTATATAAGCAGGATTTAAGTTTGGTTTTTAGCCTCATAACAGAACACGTCTTTAAATCCAGCTCTCACATTTCAGAAGATTTAGTGTGACACACACCCCACACCAAAGTAAATCATCCCAACATCACGACCAGACTCTCTCTCCCGCACCCCTCTCACTCTATCTCTCTTTCTCTCTACCTCCCTCTCTCTCTCTCTTCCTCTCTCTCTCCCTCCCTCCCTTTCTCTCTCTCTTCCTCCCTCCTTCTCTCCCTCCCTCCCCCTCTCTCTCTCCCTCTCTCTCTCCCTCTCTCTCTCTACCTCCCTCTCTCTCTCTATCTCTCTCTACCTCTCCCTCCCTCTCTACCGCTCCCTCTCTCTACCTCCTTCTCTCTCTACATCCCTCCCTCTCTCTCCCTCCCACTCTCTCTCTACCTCTCTCTCACTCTCCCTCCCTGTCTCCCTCCCTCTCTCTCTCCCTCCCTCCCTCTCAGTGGCTCCTCTCTTGTAATGAGTTATGCAAAGGGATAGCACTATATGTGTCACTGTCATCATATATCTTTGGAAATAATTTGCTGCTATTTTAATAATTCCCTGAAAATACCCCAATAGCCGGCGGTGGTACTTTCTTTCCTGTTTTAAGGCTACAGATGCATCACTATGTATTTTGTATTATGAGTATTATGTCTCAGTAAGGCAGACCTGGTGCCATGGGAGGGTCATAAGGCAAGGCACGCCCATTCTAAATCACATACTGTATATATACAAAAAAAATTAAGATAATTTTTGGGCATTTTCAAGCTTTATTAGATAGTACAGAGTTGAAATGGGGAGACAGAGAGAGAGGGAATGACATGCAGTAAAGGTCCACGGGTCAGATTTGAACCCGTGACCACTGTAACGAGGGCCGGAGCCAATATGGTACGCCCTCTATCCACTAAGCCCCGTATATATCATTTTTAACATCATTTGTATTTCCATTCTTTGTATATTTCTATTTTAAGATGGGAGCAACTGTAACTTAACGGAATTTAAGGTAGAGAGCGATTCTGGATAATGCTTGTCTGTGAGCATGTTGCTAGCTACGGTGGGCCCCCTTTGTTTACGTACCCTTGGTTTACAGAGCCTAGGCTGTGTATTATTACCAATTTTTTTTTTCAGTGCACAGTATTGTCAGGAAGTGGATCGTGAGGAGATGATAAATCCAACATGCAGCATTACATTAATCAAGCTGAGCCTCTTCTAGACCCACGTCAGAATGACAGTGCTAGGAGAACATCATTTCAGGAAACACTTTGACTGTGTGTGTGTGTGTGTGTGTGTGTGTGTGTGTGTGTGTGTGTGTGTGTGTGTGTGTGTGTGCGTGCGTGCGTGCGTGCGTGCGTGCTTGCCTGTGTGTGTGTGTAGCTCACATTGAAGACAAGGAACCAGGAAGCTTTATTCAATTGGGAATGCATTAAGACAGAAATCTCTGTTGATGACAAATAGCTTTTCTTGGTCAAACCAGCATCCCCCTTCGCTGTTTACATACAATACTTTGCTTTGGATATTTTGCAGCAGGCAATTAGGAAGTCATGGGAACTGTAATCTAATAACAGTGTAGCATACGTGGAAAAGAGATGAGTTTTCATTGTGGGAGGGGCAACTTTAGGCCTATTCCACTACTATAGATCTGACATTTACACTCACAATGAGAAAATAGTTCCAGGAATAATAATCTCTGTTTGTATTGCACTTTGAAAAAAAAATGTAAGTTGAAAAGTGTTTGACAGTCCGTAAACACGTTAGAACAACCACCAGTAAATTAAGAAATGCCAACAGACAGAAGAGGGGAAAATATAGCAAGAAGACCTAAATGGCTGAGCAGAGTCAAATCACAAGAAGTATTTCCTTTCAGAAAACACCTTACTATTGGATCAGGGGGCGACCGTGGCTCAGTTGGTAGAGCGGGTTGGCCGATGATCAAAGGGTTGGAGGTTCGATCCCTGTTCAATCCCTGCCACCCGTGTCATAGTTGTTGTGTCCTTGGGCAAGACACTTAACCCACCTTGCCTCGTGTGAATGTCGATAGTTAGCCTGCTATCGGTGTATGAATGTGTGTGCGATTGGTAACGTGGGAATGGGAACAGGTCTCCCTTGCAAAAGAGTCTTCGGTCTCAATGGGATATACCTGTATAAATGAAGGTTAAGAAGGCCATATTAGGCCATATCCACACACACATTTAAAAAAATAAACGTGTTTTTCCCCCTCCGTTTTTCAGAAAAACTGCCTACACTGGTTAAGAAAAAACCCATTTACCTGTTGACATGGCCCTAGTTTAAACTTTAAACCTAAAACAAATAAAGAACTGACATGTATCCTGATAATTAGCTTTTTCATATTTTACCGTATAACAAAACATTTGAGTCCATATAAAAAAAGGTGCTGCACTATAAAGTAGTTACTTTAAACAAACTACAGTTAACACATATTTGTATAGCTTAACTGTGGTATGAAGCATGAAGCGAAACAAGAATCCAGTCCGAAAGCAGACAGAAATTATAGTTAATTTAAGAAGCGTGTGGGAGAAAGGGAGTGAGGTGTTAAAACCAAATTTACGTTCCCGCAGATTTTAATATTTTCTTCCTAAGCTTAGCAACTGACACGCACAAACACACACAGGCACACACACACACACACACACACACACACACACACACACACACACACACACACACACACAGCGAGTAGGAGGTTAGGATACACAGCAGGAAAAGGAGAGGACAGCCAGTGTTGAATAACAGTCAATCCTTCTGTCAATGTATTTATCAATTCCTTTCAAACTACCTCAAGTGGTAAATTCAATCACATTTACAGAAGCGCTGCACAGCTTCGGTTTCTCTCTGCCTCAGATCCTCGTTAACGGTAAATATACCCTATACATAAACATTTTGTGTGCACATCAGCATATTTTGTATCACGATAAATTTCTTGTATGACAGATAGGTACATAGAGATAGATAGATAGACAGACAGACAGACAGACAGACAGACAGACAGACAGACAGACAGATAGATAGATAGATAGATAGATAGATAGATAGATAGATAGATAGATAGATAGATAGATAGATAGATAGATAGATAGATAGATAGATAGATAGATAGATAGATAGATAGATAGATAGACGGATACTTCACTGATCCTTTAGGAAATGCTGATAGTTGATCTGTGTACAACAAAGTGTGTCTAGAGAGTTGAACTGCAGTATTGAACCTGCTAAAAATTAACATATTTCAGAAATTGATACTACCACAGTATAGCTCCACTTAACAGCCATTAACATGAGACTCTGAGGTGAGACCATCAGGCAGGTTAATTGTGGGAATGAGTTGAAATGAGAGGTGAGGAGTGATATAGGTCAATCTGAAGTAGCTGTGAGTGGTGACCCTGGTAACCAATGAGCTCGGGAAAAAACATGGCCATGTTTTCAGCTTGAGAATGTCCCTGCGTTCCAATCCCCATACTTCCATACTATTTAGTGCGCCAGAAAAAGATTTAGGATGACCCAATACATGCACGTCAATTGTAGTATGCTGAAAATACATAAATGCCCCACTAACTCCAATAGCATTTTAGAGTATTCGTCTTTATTCTTGACATTTCTCGACATAATGCATGAAAAATCTTCCTTATCTGATTTTTTTCTCTCTCATGTGGCCCTAAAACTCTTCTGTACTTTAGTATGTAGTGTAGTAAAAAGAAAGACTATGTAATTTGGAACGCAGGGTGTCTTTTGAAAACCAGAAGGAAATTACCCTTCATGGATGTGACACCCGCATTTCATGGGTGCTTGTTGTGCTACGGTGTCCGATTGATTTGAATCACTACAAATTCCCACTCCGGTGTAAACATCTGACGAAATACTTCCAAGTCCCTTCAGGTTTTCAAACATCCCTGCGAGGCCGTCCTTGAGAAAATTATTCATACATTCAAATTGATCCCGATGGAAATCAGTATTAAGGCGAGACACTGCAGGCAAAAACAATGTTTTTTTCAACCAATCAAGTTGAGTTTTTTGGCTGTTTTGTTTCTATAACATGTTTTTTTTTCATACTGCTATAAATTAAAGGTCCAACATGTACATTTAGGTGTTTATTTGACTAAAACTTGTCTGTTTGTGACTATTTATTTCTCCTATACAACCATCTTTAACGGCAATTATCTCAATGTTAGTTTTTTTTTAAACTCTGAATCAAACATTTTAACTTCTAAAGCACTTACATTAACTAAACTTTCCATACTTATTCTTGGCACTATTCTGAAGGTTATTGAAGAATAATTTGTTCATATGTTGTTAAATGTCTGATTTATGATACATTTTGTTCTTAAGAACACGATAAAAATGCATTTTTAAGATCTGTACATAGTATTTCATATTGTTACGTCTACTCTAATTCACAAGTGAATTCATTTGAAACTAGATTCAAAGATGTATGATCAATGCAGAATTTCACTGATCTTATTGACAGTCATTTTTTTACTATTTGCATTTTCTCACAGTTATATCTTGAATTGCAAAGCCGTAAAGTATACAAAACGACCTCTATGCACACTCAACTCCTAAACACAAATGATGAGTAGTATGAATCTACAGCGACGGGTTCTCCATTAAGTCTTAAAACAAAGCTCCCTCTATGCCAGAAACACATTAGCACCTATAGGGTACTTTAGTACGTTGGACAGATTATATTTTAAATAAGTCATTCTATTGATGTATTGCATATCGTTCATTTTCTAGAGCCATAATTACCAAAGAAACATGTAAGGCAGCTCAAGAATCGCACTACAGGCCAAAACTATTAGCCTTTAAGTTTGAATAAAGCACAAAATCTTTTAGGCATCTGAGACCTGCTTACAAAAGTTTTGAAATGTCCTTGAGTTTAGCACAATAAAAGGATAACAAAATGAAATATCTCAATATGATTTTTTCCTGATAGAAATTTAACAAATGTTTATTAAAAGTTGGATACAATAAATCCACCCACTAATGCACCTTAACTGCTAGTTGCCAGTTGCCATTAAACAAAAGAAGAAGATGAACAGCCAATCACGTGGCAGGAATAGAGGTGAGCGTGGCTTGTAGTTGTAGCGAAAACTGACTTCATACGATAAAATATAACTTAATTGTCAGAGCAAGTCTGAAATGTGTCTCTTGCATCGCAGCAACTCCATTTACAAATACACAGAAAAGACAAGCTTTAAGACATCAAGACAAGACCCGGTAATTTGGAGATATT
>OX442356.1:30148342-30150842 GCA_949357725.1 Hyperoplus immaculatus | reverse complement strand
TCATGTTCCTTGTCCCTCTTGGACTTATTTTTAGAGATGTGGCTGTTCTCTGAGATCTCAGCAGTGACTGTGCAGAGATACAGTGTCGTTAGAACACAAAGTTGTGAATAAAAAAATATTTTTTTTCTTGTCCCAGGACACATAGGCTACACAGCTCTAAAGATTAAAGTTTAGTTCCTACACCCCCCCCCCCCCCCCGGACCCTGGGAACAATGTGGACAATACACTTTGAACTTTTCCTACAACTTTGACTTGGAGGTGGAACATGTACAATGGCTGCAGACAGCAACTGGATGAATATATATATATATATATAACAATTTTTTTTTGGCATTTGCTGCAGTTTGTGTCGCATGCCCAGGTTTACGGCTGTTATGTAGAGTTTGTACACATGCGACAAGGCTCCTTAAAAAAAACTTTGTCATTTTTGGCGTACGAAACAATGGCAGACAACGCCAATGACAGAAAGTGAGGTCATTTTCCGCGGATGGGACAAGAATTATTACCAGAAAAATTTGCTGACGTCACGCATCATGACGTTGCAGGTTTATTAAGAATATGCTGATTGACATGTAAACTGTAACATCTCCATAGCTGCTGCATAAATTATGTAAACACCTTATTTGGAATATTGTCTTAACCGGAATATTGACCTTAATCAGAATATGATGTGCAGGTAAACATAGTCATTGATGCTAGTCTTTCCAAAAAAGGACAATAATCTAAGAAAATTAAATCCGACTGAAATGAATATTTTCCTGATATAGAGGTTCTTTTTATACAATATTTTACATTAACTTTGCCAGTATTTGCCTAGTTTGGCACTTAAGTCCTGTATTTTAATTTGTCTGGCTCTGTGTTTACTTCCCTGAAAGGATTCAAAAAGTATGTTTTTTTTCCTATGAAAGCAAAGTGTACACAGCTAATTAAAGCTAAAAGTCAAGGTTAAGCGTTGTCTGTCTCGGTGTCTGCAATAACGTTATATAAATCCTATCAATAAATTGTGTGAGCACTGCTAAGATTGGAGTTGCCTGGTAGTTTTTGGTCAAGGTGGTGTGGTTTCTAACTTTGAAAATAGAACGTCACTGCAGTCCACACACATGTGAGATGTTATCAAATACTGAAGCTTATTCAATTCTGAAAACAAATAATTTAGGTTTACGTATTCCTTCATGTTTAAAATATTTTACAAAATTATATCAAAACTGTTTTATGTTTGTGGAAAGTTCACACGTGTCAGCTTTGCGTCCCACAAGAGTTATTACTCCACTATACATTTCATTTACTTACATAGTTTATCTCATTCACCCATTCATACTTCTACACTGATAGCAACAGCTAACCATCAATAGCTTTTGGGGGTTCAGTGTCTTGCCCAGGGACACCTTAACATGTTGAGGTGAGGGATCAAACCACCAACCCTGAAATATGTGGACGATCACTCTACCTGCTTGAATGCGTGGGGTTGTTTAGCAGACTATTCAGTAAATGGGCAAACAGTATTTTAAGAAGAGCAAACTCTTGTTACGGAGGTAAAAGCTTTATGAACAGTACACTAACGATTTAGACATCCTCGTGAGTAATTAAAACACATAACAGATTAAGGACGAACTCGGATGACATTTTCAGACACTCCCACGATGAAAACGTAATTCACTCGCTGCTCGCCTTCTGCTAGTTACTAAAAGAATATGGCGGCAAAAGGTAGAAAGAAAAGATGACTACAGGACTTCATAAAAAAAAACCCAATGGTGGCTTAGTCAGAATATATGTGGGTGTAAGGGGATCATCCATATCCTTCAAAATTAAAGCGGACCTATGATGCTTTTTGACTTTTATGACCTATAAACGTTGTTATGATGATTCATAGTCATGCTTAACCATACTAAATTATCAAATAATGACTTACATGCATTTCGACGTATTCCCTGCTGACCGTCTGGGGTGTCTGTGCAGAGCACTAAACACTATTCTAGCCAGTCGAGAAGTCACGTGTTCAAAGCGGTCTACCCTTCCGTAACTGTGTGACGTCGCATGTAACTTTGTGAAGTCACCACGCGGATGTTTCCATGTATGGTAATGCTGTCACTTCCCTGTTCGCGTCTGCCTCGCGCCCTTATAGGTCCATGCTCGCGTTTCCCGCCACTGAAAGTGTTCCGGAAGGAAGGTAACCAATCACACCGGAGTGGGGTTTGCAGGAGGGGGGGGGAGGGGAGCGGAGATGGCCGATCACAGGCGGAGGGAGCGGAGATTGCCGAAGCACACACACTCAAGTGTTGACAGGATGTGCTGGATCGCCAAAATAAGAGAAAGAGCTTCCCGAAAATCTACATAGTTTTTTGTGATGTGCTTCGTGTCAGGTGGCTCTATAGCAGTGTAAAACAAGAAATTAAGACCAGAAAAGTAGTATAATAGGTCCTCTTTAAGGAGCCCCTCTCAAGTTCCACCATGACAGCTCCTAAAATCGTGCAGACTTGTCCCATAGAAATGCAGCAGTGTG
>OX442356.1:30068342-30140842 GCA_949357725.1 Hyperoplus immaculatus | reverse complement strand
ATGATTTCTGATTGGTCAAAGTTAACATGAGCTGTACACTTTGACCAATCACAGCGAGGCTCCGATTCTCTGTTCTTATTGGCTGTTGGGACAGTCCATTCACTTTGGCATGACTTTGTTGGTGTGGAGCGTGTCAGGGAGGGACCATAGGGGAGGGACCAAAGAGAACAAGTGGAGCGGTTGGTATTTTGATTTGAATCTCTATCCCAACTGCCATTTTCTCCCCAAATCATATACCCCAGCTTTAAGAGAAATAAGTCTAAATGCAATTTTATGAATAAAGTCAGAATGTAGAGAATAAACTTGAATGTTCAAGACAGCGGTTAAGTGAAATAACTCATGGGCGAAATGTTATTAAAACAATGATGCATCTTTGCTATTGTCTTAAGGCAGACAATGGGCTACTACAACCTAATTTTAACCGAAACCAAACGTCCTCTAAGCTCCACTAATAACATTGCTCTTTATGTGCAGCGGGCTGTGAGAAGAGAGCATAGGGACCGTCTACAAAGGGCAACACCTCAGCAGTGCAGTACAAATATTAGTCGAGTTGGGAAGACATAGCCACGAGTTAAGCTAAGAGTCCTTGCTGTGGCCTTGAACTCTGCATAGAGAGAGTTTGGACTCAGACCAGTTTTTTTGCTGGATTGTGTCATTTTGGTCAGAGGTGTGTTGCGGTTGGCAGGTGGTGGAGTAGTGAGAGGAAAGAGGAGAGGTTACTGGCTTAGCCTCTCACAGTGAGGGGTCTATACTGGCAACTATGCAAAAAACCCCGAAGCTTTTCTATGAATGTCATCAGAAATTCTCAAAAATCAACCTTGATAGAGGATTTTTATAGCCAGGTGTTTTAAACAGATATTGGCTTAGTATTTATAACTTGAAAATCCTGCGGAGATTTTAAAAGTACGGGCCACCCGGCGCCGACCGCCAGCCCTGCATCGGTGGCGCCCCACCCGTCGGCCAGGCTTTTTGAGCTATCTCTCGCTAAAACTTTGTGCAAGTGTCTATGTTGGTCCCCTGATGCTGTGTACACAATTTGGTGATGATAGGTTGGAAATCCACAAAGTCACTTGACTGTATTTCAGGTCATGCAAATTTGGGATGAGAAAAAAAATCATGGCTGACCCCTATGGTCCAAGAGGCTTTATTGTAGAGCACCATGAGCTGTACAAGTATAAGAAATTTAAAGTCAATCAGAGTCAGGGGGCGAGGGGCGTGGCCTGTCAAACATTGCATTTTTGAATTATGTTTTTCGCATTTTTGAGTTATTCTAGACAAACTTTTAAGGACATGCTACCACATGTCTTTTGCACATATCCAGCAAGTTTGATGATGATAGGACCTATGGTCAATGAGTTATGGCCAATTTGCTGATAAGCCCCACTTTTTTTTTGTACTTCTGGTTAGACGCTAACTACATTTTGTTGTTTCTAGTCTGTTCTAGTTGAATCTAATCTCATCTAATTAATGTTAAAGATGACATCATGCAGCTTCTAAATAATAATGTAGCCCAAAAATATCAAGAACATGTTTCTAAATATCAGGCTGACAGCTACTGAAACAAACAAAGCAACCAAGCTAACCAATGTAGCTTCAAAGGCTAGCCTTTTATGTTTTGTTTAACTAATACAATTTCTTGCACGTTTACAATATTGTAAAACTGACAAATGAAAACGTATCACTGAAGCAGTAGTGATTTTTTGTATACCAGAATGAACCTGCTGTTTTGTAGGCTGTTGTAATGTATTATCCTCTTTGTGTTTGGCACTCTGGTGTTTCCATAGAAAAAAAATGCTGGATATAGTATTAAAGGTGTTGACACATTCACCAGAGAGCAGAGTGTGTAATACTGTCATGGCGGAATACAGTCTGACAGATTTCTTAAAAGCTGTAGAACGTACTTTGCCACCCAGAGCACAGCAGCTGCACTGTTCTTGTTCATTAAGGGAATGTAGAGCCGCGTCTTCTGTCTCTCCTTATTCACTTACAGTATATCAGCTTTTTATAACCAACTTCTTATTTTTTGTCGGGTTTCTGGGTTATCAACACCATGGAAACAGTAATATAGCAGTTTTGATTAATAATTTAGGAGAGCACTGTACTTAAAATGTGTTGAAAAAAATAATAATATTGAGATAATGGTCATGGGGGATGGGGAGGGGGTTACATAGGAGAAATATACAGACACAAACAGTCCAGGTTTAGTAAAGTAAACACCTAAATGTTGGTCCATTTATGTACGAAAGAGGACATGTTATTGAAACAAAATATCCAAACACATCACAACATTTTTGCCTGCAGTGTCTGGGCTTAATGTATGATGCAGAATTCATTACAGACATCGTGACTGTAGCCACTTAATATAATTAATCTGACTGAAATGTGTAGGGGTGCGTCCAAAAAAGTGGGTGTTCCAGCAGTCAGCCTGTGACTGGCTGGCTGTGTTAAGACTGTAGATTTGTGATTGGTTAAACTCAAGGGTGTGTGTCCGACTCCTTACCCCAACCCCCTTTTTTTGTTTTAGCTGCAGTTGTTTCTGTTTCAAAAAGAAAACGCCTTCTCTAAAGTATATGCCCTCATGCAGATCTCAAAGCCTGATATCTTGGCCAGGGGGAGTTGTGCTCTGGCTGGCCGTAGCTCACTGACATTACTGCATCCGCCCCAATGAAAAGTGTCAGAGCGCGCCCGTGAGTGAGCTACAACTGAAAGGGGGTAGTGCCGGCCAAAAAAAGCAGTTGTAGGCATTTTGCAGAGAGGGGGGGGGGGGGGGAGTTTATTCTGTAATGCTTCACTGGAGGTTTATGTTGTTGGGAGACGTACAAGGCATACAAGGAAGACACTATTATGCACAGAGAGTTATAACGTTTGAATTCTGGGTTTTTTTTAAACTGCATGGGTCTCTATTCATCTTCAACACGGCGATAGTCTAAAGAAATGGAGTAGACATTTTTTCGTAAAGCTTTCAAGGCCACGAGGCACAAAATAATACAAGTGTTCATATATTTTTACACTTCTGTGATTAGCTGTAGCAGATGACCTGAATGTATTGTTGTAGGAAAAGAGATCAAAGTCACAACGGAGACAAACACCGGTGTTGTCACAGCGATGTGGACATTCTCAGGGTAGTACTGGTTGTCACGGTGCATCTATAGTGTCATCACACTCTCTGTAGTGTCTAATTAGGTTGTGTTTCTTCTTCCTGTATCTCTGGCTTTTAGTAGTGTGTGTGTGTGTGTGTGTGTGTGTGTGTGTGTGTGTGTGTGTGTGTGTGTGTGTGTGTGTGTGTGTGTGTGTGTGTGTGTGTGTGTGTGTGTGTGTGTGTGTGTGTGTGTGTGTGTATGAGGTGAATCATCTCATAAGTGGGTATCTCCTCTCGAGAGCCTGTCCTTGCCTCGAACAAAAATATGTTTTATACTGAAGTCTTGTTGCAACAACAGCACTGTGATGATACATTAATAACTTGATCATTTTAGCATGTCGTTGTGAAGGTAAAAATAGAACATCACGCTGTTAGTTCAAAAGCTGGTTAAACCCTTTGGTTAAGTCTTCTGAGTTGCTTCCTGTTGGGAATTAACACTTTATAGATCGTAGACTGTGTGGGCTTGCATAGATGTGAAGTTGATTCTACATTTAAAGATGTCTAATAATGTTGTTTCAATGGTTTTGTCCACAAATGCATGTCAATAAAGATGATTTCCCATAAGGTTTACAGTGATGTTCTTATGCTTGATACCACTGCCAAGACACAATTGGTCCTTACTGTCTGTGTATGTCTCAAAGTATATATGGCATAGCATAAGTTAGTAGCTACGTTATTTCAAAAGCAGTGTAGCACTTTAAATACTGAAAAAGCAGCTGGATCGTTGATACAATTTGCCGAAAAGTATGAGAGCAGAGAGCCTTTGAAACTAGCAGATTGAATAACATACAGACGCGTTACTAAGGATGAGGAGCTGACCCTGGTACTGAAGCTTTTTGTGGTTAGAAAAAGGGGTCAACAACTCAAGTCTTTATTTCTCTTCGTCAGAAAGAAATGAAAGGATGAAATGTGAGAAAGAAGAGAGGAAAGAGTGCCCAACCCTTGTCCTGAGACTATAGTCATGGGTCTCTTTTTCTTGTGTCATGTTCAGGTTGTTGATTTATAAAAAGGACCATTGTGGTGACAATAGGTGAAATACAGATTCTCGCAGACCTGCTGCACACACGGTCACCTTTTCTCAGAGAAATTTTTAATTGCTAAGTGAGTTTCTGCATGTACAAAAGCACCATTTCAGATATCCATGGAGGGAACTTGCAACAGGTTGAGAGATGTGAACAGTTTCCACCACCCACAGACTGTCACCGAAGGATTTTGCCACTCATTTTGTGATATAACACAGCAACAGATTTGATATGTAACACTGATTTTAGGCCACTGTACAAAGTTTGAAAAAGGAGGTTGGTTACACATACACACACGCACGTATGCACACCAACACACACACACACACATAGACACACACACACACATACACAGACGCACACGCACGCACGCACGCACGCACACACACACACAGCTGCCACCTTAAGACTCCACATACAGAATACTTCACTGAAATAATGTGATGATGCAGATCTTGCTGAAAGTTTAAGTATCTACTGATTATCAAAAGCAACCTGCTGTTTTGGGCTTAACATGGATTAAGACACACACACACACTGACATGCAACCACGCTATGCTCTCATTTCATTATGGGTGACCGGGTTATGGAGGAAGTGTCAATTAATCGGCTGGTGCGCATAGGCTACATGTGTGTATACACACTGACACATTTTATAGACTACACACACGCGCACGCGCAAGCCAGAGAGCACTGACTGTCTCCTTACATCACCATGGCAGCTTCAGTTGGCCCTTATAGTGCAGTGTGTGAGTGTATCTATCTATGGCAGGTATATGACTGAATAAAAAAAGCCTTGTAAAAACTTACCGCAGTCCTCGCACAACACTCTCTCCACATCTTTCTTGAGCTCGGGCTCGCTGCTGGCGTCCACAGGGGCGTACGATGCCTTGAATACCAAGGGCTCGGCGGTTGGGTCCATGAAAAAGATATACCTGTGGTCCTTCTCCACCGGGGTGATGCACGCGGGGGCCTCGGCGCCGAAGTCCCCCACCGTCACGAGCTGCTCCCGCTCGAGGCCGCCGCTGTTGACTGGCCAGACGTCCAGCACTTTGACATTCACCCTGTAGGGCTCGAGGGGCCGCGGGGAGGCGGAGACGTTCTCCGGGGAGGAGGCGCGCACCACCTGGCCCTCGATGACCACGGCGGCCCGGTACGCCTGGTCCTGCAGGGAGTTGAGACTCGGGGCGTAACAGGCGAAGGAAACCCCGATGACCAGCATAGAGAAATGCACTGGATCAAGCCTCATGCCGCCAGCCTACGGTGCTGTGCTGCAGTGCTGCTGGGCGGCGGAGCGAGCTCGCAGAGAGAGACGGCGGAGGAGAGTAGGCAGCAGGGCAGAGCGGCAGACCTTGTGGAAGTGTCCATGCCATCTGTGTCTGCCGCTGCTTTCCCCATACGGCTTGCGGTACTAGCTGGCCCTTTTGGATGGATGGATGGAGGGGACACACACACACATACAGACACGCACACACAGACACACCACCACCACACACACACACACAACACACTCACCACACCACACCAGCCTATAGCCTAGGAACCGGAAACGGCCCGCTTCTTCTGCATGCTTAAAAATGTGATTGCTGCATTCTCCTTCACCAACCAACCCAACCAAACCTCCCTCCCCCTCTAAGCCTATCTCCCCCTTTTCCTGAAAGGCAAAACAAGACTCGTAAATTAGCCTCCTCTAGAATCCAGGGCTGAAATCTCTCTCTCTCTCGCTCTATCTCT
Source organism: Hyperoplus immaculatus (assembly GCA_949357725.1). NCBI lineage: Eukaryota > Metazoa > Chordata > Actinopteri > Uranoscopiformes > Ammodytidae > Hyperoplus > Hyperoplus immaculatus. Next base: position 30,134,947 of record OX442356.1, on the reverse strand, counting down.
CTCTCCCTCTATCTCTCTCTCTCTTCCTCTCACTCTCTCTCTCCCTCTATCTCTCTCTCCCTCTCTCTCCAGCTAATAGGCTAGCATCGCATGGGTGGGCGCATTGCCTCTCAGGAAGGGAAGAGATGAAAAAAGCAGCTTTCCTTGCGCGTACAGGGGGGGGGGGAATCACAAGAAAACGATACACACTGTCTCCACGCACACACACGCAAGGTCGGCTCCTTTTTTATCCACTTATTTCGATCGTCAGAAAAACAAATAGTCCCATGCACTCCTTCAAAATCCGTTCGTCGCTATAGGCAACAAAAATGTATAAAAAATGCAACAGGAAAACCAGTTGTAGGGACAGACAGTACAGGTTGAGATAGCAAAGCGGTTAGTTATCCGGTGAGCAGGCGATGCAACAGTAGCGCGCACCTTCCAGCCGAGTCCCCTGCGCCTCTCGTCAAAAGCAAGCGGCTTCTTACGTGAGCAAACATCACCTGCCTCTGGTCACTGCTGGCGTCGGTTCGGCTCCAAACGTCCTGCGCAAACACCCTAATGACCCGGGGGCCCACCAGCACAGGCACACCGCCACCAGCCACCCAACCGGCATATCACCACCACCACCATAACGCCGGGCGAAGAGTCCAAATCACGCACGCACACGCGACTGCACAGACACACTCACAGCGAGCGAGAGGACACAGAGTAGAAGAGAGTGCGTCTGTGTTAAGCCAAGCCCTCCTGAATGCACGTCGCCAAACAGTGGTGTGGTGTGTAGATATCTCCTTCCAGTGCAAGAGGTGCAAGAGAAGGGGCTATAAAGGCGACTAGGCTACTACACACACTGCGGATAGTTGTTGCGATGACTAACGCTGCGAAAATTTCTCTCAATGGATTCCTGGGCATGTATGGCGAAGGAGGAAGAGCGCTTTAGGAGTTCACAGACTTCCGCTTTCAACAGCCCTCCTCAAATATGTCATATACGCGCCTTGCACGCTGCAGGAGAACACACCCAAAACCTGACATTTTCACCACTATTATTCGAGTCAATGCGGTTCACTAATATTGCCTTGGGGGGATGATGCTGTACGTACAATAACGCCTCTCTCGCTCGCTCTCTCTCTCTCTCTCTGGCAACACGTGGGGGCATCAGTTACCCCAACGTGCAGGGTGTTATACGCTGGAAGGACACTGACTCTCTACCCCTAATATTTTGCCAATCCTGCTCAGTTACAGCTAATAAAGCCCACTTTTCTCATTGAATACAATCTCCACCAATGAGACGAGAGCTCTGCACAATCTGCTCCGGCTTTTTTATGGTGACCACACAAGTATATCCCCTCCTCCTCCTACACAGCAAACCAGTCCCTGCCTCCCTCCGCCGCTGTATATCCATCAATCAGGGCCATTCATAAGATTCGCCTTTCCCTCCCTTGTCAGGAGCCTGAGCGCCCTTCGCTAGAGGTCAGCGAGCATTGCATTGTCCGTGCTGAGAGAGGGAGAAAAAATAGTGTCATATAGGGGACACATGGACAGGCTTTTTAAAAATGACTGAGATGAAAAAGAAAATGTATGAGAGGCAGTTTCATCACTGTATGGCCTCATCCTCATCCTTAATGTTGTATTGTCCTTTGCAGAAATAAAACATTTCCATGCACTAATCGGTGCATTTTATCAAAATGCAGGAAATAAATCAGATAAAATTTGTCCCATCCCAATGTGGGTATAAAACGTATGCCCTCGGCTTCATCCACTAGATTTGAATCACCATAAGCTGCGTTCCAATCCACATAGGCCTACTTATCTTTATTTAGTATCACAGAAAAAGATTTAGGGAAGTCCCAATACATGTGGTTAAATGCAGCATGCTAAGAAAAATACCCAGATGCCCTACTACATGGTCTGAGCTTTTAGTGTGGAAATCATGGTGTAAATTAAGCATGCATTTTGGGCGATTCTGACCTACAATCAACTGCGGAGGTCATTGTCCACGCTGAGAAAGGTATGAAAAAACAAAACCATATAGGGGACACATGGACAGGGTTTTTTTTCACATTATAAATGACTGAGATGATAAAGAAAATGTACGTGAGGTCATTTCATCCCTGTATGAACTTATATCATATAATGGCGTCATCCACTAGATTTCCCACTATAGCTAAAGAAGGGTCGTGTCAGGGATCTGTCTCTGTCCATGGTGCTGGAAGGCTTGACAGCTTTAGTGCTCCGTCCCAACGGGCCAATCACATGAGACCTCATTCAAACTGAAGGCCACAGCCAGAGTGATGCGAAAAGGGTTTGTTTCTTTACTGCATGTATACTCCCTTAATGTTATAAAGTATCCTAAGATCCAAAGAGTCCTCCTCTCTTACTGGGTACGTTAAAAAAAGTGTGTTTCAATGCCCATACTTTTCTACTATTTAGCATGACAGACAGAGATTTAGAATGTGCTGTATTTGACATGTGGTCAAATACAGCACACTGAGAAATACCTGGATGGCTGGTTATCATTTTAATGTGGAATTCCTGGTGGAAATCAACATGCTTTTTGGTTGATTCAGACCTACAATCCACTCGACTTGAGCCTCCGAGTGAAAACAACCAGCGATGCGACGAATATAGTACAAGCAAGAGGCAAGTTCAAGGCGCAATGTTATGATGAAATAAATGAGTAAAAGTACCTCCCAATTGTATGCCAACTGAAGTCAATGTGCATACCTTTCATGGTCAGTGTTAATATGTAGAATAGTAAAAAGAAAGAGTATGTGATTTGGAATGCAGGGTTCAGTCCTGTGTGCTGTCTATGGTCCTAAATGCTTATTAAACATCCGATTTTTATCTTTTCATAGTCAAACGTTGGTTGAATGTTTCCAAATCACTTGGCTAGCTTCTCCCTATCCCTTTGGGGAACACCACAGCAATCCAAAAGGGGAAATACATGAAGCCCTTAGGAGTTTGTCCCCACCCCCACCACTTTCCACAAGGCACCCGCCCACTGCCCACCCATTCAAAGATCCGTCTCTCCTTCATTCATTCAACCACTCACTCATGCATTCATTACAGCCTCCCATTCAAAAAGACTCCACACACACAATTAAAGAATTTTCCAAATTAGCCTTGAAGGCAAATCATTTGTTGACAAAGCGGAAGGGGGAGTAAAAAACGATTCCCCAATGACTGACCAGGGAAGAACTGCCACAAATTGCCTTGGACAATCGTATTGAACCTGAGGGAATTATCAAAGGAACTGTTTTTGGTGATGTACTGGCCTTTAAGAAGGATATTGATGAGGTCATTTAGAACCCTGAAACACTTGCTCCCCCTAAATTCCTCCACTGTCAAGGATAATGTGATTATCCGTGATGCTAAAATACACTTGCCTCATAGTGTGACAGCTGTCCTTTCTTACATAAATTATGTCTTTGTACACTTGTCCTATATTTTTCTTCGTTGCAGTCCTATTTACCTCATTTTCTGCAGCACTAGCAAATACTCATGAGCAAACTCAAATCCCCATCTGTTTTTTTCAGGGCCGGCCGTCCGCTGTCCGTGGTTCTGAAAAACAGACAACCGTAACGTATCCGCTCAAACCACAATGTAAATGACTGGGCTTAAACTAAAAATATTCAGGGACAAATTTCCATTCCCTCATTAACGGCCCTTTCTTTAACTAGCTCATAAACCAGATAACTCTTATATTTGGCGTTACATCAATGTGAGGACATTTAACTATTTGCGTATATAAGAATTCTGCTGTTAATCTTATCTGGCCAGCAGTGAAGTTTTTTATCATACATCAACTGATATAGAAAGGAGAGTGTTTTTCCTGAAGGATATGTTTTGATTTCAGATATTTCCTCAAAAAAAGGCAAAGAATGTATCAAGACATTTCTAATCCCATTAAGGCGTTATCCGATCAACATCCAATCAAATCGTCCAGATCTTTCTACCAGCCCTCGCCCACTCCTTACTGTTATTTATACCTTGGATGACCTCGAACAGATCCTTTAACAGGATTCAACTTTAAAAATAGGAACTTCAATATGGTAAGTGTGCCAAAAAAAAAGGAAATAATAAAAGTAAATTGTGGATATATAACTGCATATGACTACTAGAAATCACACCATATTGTAAAATTGTATTGGTTGATCAAAATTCAATCCGTATTTAGATGGTTTTCTACCTTGTATGCACATTTGATGTATGTGCAATAGTGCCGTATTTATTTATTTATTACTCCTGTCTCTTCTAACAATATGTAATCATAATGATGTGTAAGAGTGTCCACTTCTTTATTAATCTATTTTAATGACTTGTATTGTTTGTCCATTTCACAATTGTACTGTCTGTTGACTGTGACTCCATGAGCTACTGGATACCTGAATTTCTCCAAGGGGATGAATGAAATATCTATCTATCTATTTTTTTTCCTGACCAGTTCAATGCCTTAGATGAGTTTTTTATATTACAGTATTTTTTTTATTTTAAAATGTTCCACTGACGAACCGTCACATAAGTCAATCAAATCACAGATGATGTTGCTTCCTAAAACTCACACACATTTATAATCTAACTGTTCATTCAGACATGTCTCCATCCTCTCCCTCTGTCTCGGTCTCCTTCCATAGGGACTGTCCGGGTTCGCTGTCCGTGGTCCTGAAAGACCGACAGAGCTGTCCAAGGTGCTGAAACACCCAAACACAACCAGTGACCATGTAATAGGACTTTGGTTCTTCTTCAGCCAAACATTTTATTACTTTGTAGATAGTGTGCAGACAGGTGTGATTCCCATGTACTTTAATATCTGTCCCTCTGTCTATCTATCTATCTATCTATCTATCTATCTATCTATCTATCTATCTATCTATCTATCTATCTAGCTATCTATCTATCTATCTATCTATCTATCTATCTATCTATCTATCTATCTATCTATCTATCTATCTAGGTTGGTGTTGGTACTGCAGTATTATACGGCAACACTAAAGACTGAAGTGAAATTTCTTGCAGAACGTTGCAGAACCAGCGCGCGTCTTGAACGCAGCCCGCTCGGAGACGTTACGTACTACAGTAACACTAAACTACAGTCGCTTTCATTTTTTTTCTTTTTTCCATCCTCCGCTTCTCCTCTCGTCTCGCGATAGAGCGGCGGAGTGGTTTGACGGGCAGTCGAGGTTGCAGCAGGCAGGCAGAGGGAGACGGTGGAAGGTAAAGCAAGGGAGGCAGCATCATGGCGGACAGAGACAGTGGCAGTGACCACGGAGGGCCCACCACCCCAGGCCCGGCCGGCTCGTCGCTGCCCCCCGGGGCGATGGGTGCCATGTCACGGCTGCAGCACGACACCGAAGAGCTCGCCTCGAAGCGCGTAGACATCCAGAACAAGCGCTTCTACCTCGACGTGAAGCAGAATGTTAAAGGCCGCTTCCTAAAGATAGCCGAGGTCGGCGCTGGTGGAAATAAGAGCCGCCTCACTCTCTCCATGTCTGTGGCCGTGGAGTTCCGCGACTACCTGGGGGACTTTATCGAACATTACGCCCAGCTAGGCCCGTCCAACCCGGACATAGTGCAAGATGAACCGCGGCGGGCGCTCAAGAGCGAATTCCTGGTGCGCGAGAATCGGAAATATTACATGGATCTGAAAGAGAACCAGAGGGGGCGGTTCCTGAGGATCCGGCAGACCGTTAATCGGGGGCCCGGCTTGGGAAGCGCACAAGGCCAAACCATCGCTCTGCCGGCCCAGGGGCTCATCGAGTTCCGCGACGCACTGGCCAAACTGATCGACGACTACGGGGTGGACGAGGAGCCGGCCGAGCTCCCGGAGGGCACCTCGCTCACGGTCGACAACAAGCGCTTCTTCTTCGATGTGGGCTCCAACAAGTACGGCGTCTTCATGCGGGTCAGCGAGGTGAAGCCCACCTACCGGAACTCCATCACCGTTCCCTGCAAAGTGTGGTCCAAATTCGGCAACACCTTCTGTAAATACGCCGAGGAGATGAGGAAGATCCAGGAGAGGAGTAGAGAGAAACGGGCCTCCGAACTGCTACCTGAGGGCCCGCTGCATGGTGCAGCAGACGAGGGCGACGAGGACTGATGGCGGATTTTAAAGAAAATGCAGAAAGGAAACAACAACAAAAGAACTAAAAAAAAACTGAACTCTTGACATAAAACGAGACTTCTAACTGTAAAATAGAAAGAGAGAATTTCCAAGGGAATCACCCCACACACACAACCTCCACAGACATGGCAGCCAGCAACCTCTGCTGTCTCCTCGCTCATTTTACTGGATGTCACCCCCACTTACCACCCATGTAACAGTAAGCCGCTGCTATCAAGGATTGAAGTGTAAGATATGAACTGTTTCCTACTTGATTTAAATGACAATGAACATACAGAGTGTTTATATCTCTATCAAACAGACAGATTTTGCACACATCAAAGCTATTTCGAGAAAAAAAAAATATGTTTAAATGTTTTCAAACTGGTCATATGCTAAGATTTAATCCTACAGAAAACCAGAGGTCTATTATATGAAATGACAGTCTTCATGTAGAACCAATATTTGACATCAGCACAAAGAGAATATATTATGGAGTTTATGAAACCAAAATCTGATACCAGATGTATAGTTTTATTATAAAGGTACGCAGAATAAATATGAAAACGCTCTAAAAAGTCTATGAATTGCAGTACGCAGAACTACAGGCCTGTAAACGCCTGTCAGCATGCGTGTAGGCTCACGTTCTGAAAAGAAGTTTGGCAAAGTAGGCTATAGTCTTTAATTTGATCTAAATCGTTGTAGGCAATCAAAAGCATTTCTATCATGCCATAATGGAAAGGCTGAGATAAAAGGCCTATTTTGTGCGCCTCAAACAAATGGGATAAACCTATCCCTGAGCTACTTTATTAAATATCTCTTGCACCATGTCCATATAAACTTAAAAGAAAAAAGTGCTAACTTAGATGTACTAATTATGATTTTGTGAATCAGCTGTAAAAAAGAAAAATAGAAAAAAATTAATTCCTTATTACGACGCCCACGTTTTCTGTGGGTTAAGTTTTTTCTTTGTAACTTTGTTGTTTTTTCCTCTGGGGGGGAGGGTGGGGGATGCAAAAATATAACAGGTCCACTTGTGGGAGCGGAAGGTGCGGAAACAAAGATTTAAAAAAAACTTAAGACGCGTCTGCGCAGGCGCGGCGAGGCAACGCATCCTCTCTGACGTCATTACGACCCGTGCCTTATACACTCCACTCGTTTACGTGTTCTCACGTGGATTGGTCTGTGACCTCGACCGCTGTACGTTTTCATTTGTGAGTGATGTAATCTAGGCCGAAATATAACATACTCACCAGGTCTGTGGGATTCCACACTCCCACGGCGCATGGAGCATTGGTGGCAACAGCTAAAGTAAAGCTGATGTTGCTAGGGAGACTAAGGGCGATTTGACGATGGTTGTAGTGGGCGTAAACAGCTCCGAACTGGGGCAAGCCCTTCAGAAAGATGAGGGGGGGTGAGTCATTGTGTTATGTCCCCCTGACGCTCAGCATCCCTAGCAGCACCCCTGGTTTATCCTCTCACATAGCAGAGATGGTTCTCCTTGGAACAGCAGACCGACCCAGGACGTACCGTCCGGGTGTCCACAGTATGGAGATTCATGTGGAGATGTTGCGAGTGGCTTTGCACACCATATGCACTATGATGTGAAAATACAAACAAAAACAGAAAGATAAATCAGAGGCTGGTGAGCTATTCGTCAGAGCCTAAGATGGATGTTGTTAGAGAGCCAGCCAGCCAGGTCCCGTGCCGTCAGTCTGAGTGCAGTCCAGTGGATGTAGAGGCCTCTCAATGCAAGGCCAAGGCAGTATCGAATCTCTTTATGGTGCTACAGCCCCTTGATCGCTCCACGGGGGGCCTCGCCGCTCAGAATATGTCACTTTCTGCATTATATGAATGCTTTTTTTTTCTTTTTTTCTCCACATTATGTTGTCCCAAACGTGTCAGGACGGTGTCTCTCTCTCCCAACTGACCAGTGAAGGACACTTTCATATATATTAGTGTGCAATATTGTGTGCGTGCCAATCGCGGCATTGTTTCACGTGTATAGACTATTATAAAAAAGACGAAAAAAATGTATAGGCTATGCTATGATGTGATCGGTAGATATTTGAAAAGCATGACGATGAGGTTGATGCATCTGCATAATTATATTTCCAAAATGTGAAGTCTTTTCTTCTCAAGCACTTGCTCAAAGTGAAAATGAAAAAAAAAATAAAAAGGTCAGACGGACTAGTAGTGAGGTATTTTTCCTGTCACGTTCTGTAAACCAGTAGGCTGCCTTGTCCGTCTATCAGTGCGCGCGTAGACTAGTTTCGGGTGTTTGACGTCCCCAGAGTTAAAACCCCCCTTATCCCTTGTCCTTGTTCCTACGGTAACACACAACGCAGACAGTCAGCAGCAACCTCTAACAGTCACCACGTCAGCCCCTCTGCAGTGGCCCAACACTGAAGCTGAATAAGTATCTTGGGTCGTTGGGTTCATGGGGGTGGCTGACAAAAACACACAAATACACATACGGTCTCTCCCTCTTGAGGCCTCTTGTTGCTGATCCGAGTGCATGGGAGGCCTCGAAAGTTTTTTTGAATGGTGTCTAGAGCCGCACAAGGCCCCCTGTCATTACAAGCCAGGAAAAGTGTGCGACCCCTCAATCTCTTCTTGCCTGGGACGGCCCCATTGTAGGACAGGTGAACTAGAGCCCTATGAAATCCGTAAAAAAAAATGTCCCAAATTCCGTTTTTTTTCTCCATTTCAATTTCTCTGAAAATTAAGTGATATACTTTTTTCTCCAGTAGGATGTAAGACTTGGCGCCAACAACCACAAATTCTCGCCTTGGATCGGCTGATCTTGTTGCGGTTATGGTGGTTAAGGCGCTTTTTTCTTGTTCCCGATATGAGGTTTTAGATGTTAAGTGGTCATCGTCATACGTATTTTACGGGTCCAATCAGTAGTAGGTTGACAAGAGTTTGTAAAACATCTCCTCACCTGAGTCACTTTCATTCTGATATTGTTCGGCTCTGTATTTCGGGATTAGAGTTGAATACACGCAGCTTTTTTGCCACCGTGGGCGTATCAGACAGCCAATTCCACATCGTTCAGGGACGACTGATTGATAATCCGGCGCCCAAACGTCACCCATGTTGTTTGCCTTGGATAAAACATTACATTTTCCACCCGAAAACTGAATTTTACCCAAATTATGTCCACGGCATTCCCCGATAAATCGTGGATTCCATTGCCATCGGCAAATTCCGTGCTTCAGTCCACGTTTTCGTTAGTGTGTGAATCATAGGGCCTTAGTGAACTAAGATTTGACTTTGGCTTCTGTGTTGTTTCACTTGAGTCAGGCGATAGGGATCGGCCACAGCCAGTACTCTGTTTGTTGAATTTACAATTAGGATCACGGTCCTTCTCTCTGATATGGGCCGACTATGGACAGATAAAAGGTTGTTTGTGCAGCAAATCCGGTCCAAATTCCTAAATACGCTCTGTCAGACACACAGTCCATTCCTTCTATGACCCGATCGACCTCTGGGCCTACACTGAAGTGCTAGTTAACAATCAATAATCTCCGAGTGGGTAGTTCCCCAGTCAGCTATATTTAAATCAGGTTGGCCTGCCACAGCTAAGCTAATTCGACCGGGCCCGGTCACAGGCCCAGTCAGAGTAGGTGGCATGGAGGAGAAAAAACACAGACTGAATGGATTGCAGCTTTAGAAGCCTCAACTGGATAAAAGCTGCTAATGTAGTTACAGCCGGGGCCTGCCAGACATGTGGGATAGCTGAAAGGGTATCACAAGTCCAAGCTTTAAAGAGTTGATCTGTGTTTGATTGGACATGCCTGTGACATCAGGGCCAAGAAAAATGTTCCAAAAAATCCCATCTGTTCCAGGCAGGACGTCCTGGCGCAGGTTTGTCTGAGTGTTGGTGAAAGGCCCGATGAAGCCTGGCACTGCACTGTAGAGAGACCTGCCATCAAAGCCTGTCTGATAGACAGGTCCACTTTAGACTTTTCTCTCTCGTTTCAGAGAAGAACAGGGAACTCTATTTCCCCTCTTTCGGAGACGACTATATATTTCTTCACACTGCCTTGTGGCTTGTGAAAAGGCCATTTCCATTTAACACGTGTACAAGGCCAGTCCACTTATGACTATGTGTCCGGCAAAGCACATGTGAGGTCGATCAGAGGTCGTCTTCAGGTCAACATTCTGGTTCTGGACTGTCCGTTGTGACACAGCACTTATTCTCCAAAGTGTTCTAGCTTTAGCTTGATTGAATCTAGGCCTCCAGGAGGCTCATGCTACATGAAGACTGGAAACGCAACACTTCCTTTCTCTTTCTCTCTCTTTCTCTAATGGCCAAATATGAGGAGAGCCTAAACCTTTGTGGATGCCTCACTCTGTGAAACGCACACATTTTCTTAACAATTTAAAAGATTTGTCGTTATGTTTTGTTACAGACTTGTGCTACTGGGTCAGTCGTGTATTTTGGCGCAGAATGATTCTGTTGTGAAACATGACTGGACATCTTGGGTCATATAGCTATATTTGAGTTACAGATGGGGGAATGGGGAGGGGCGGGTGGCACTTGTGATTTTGGGGGTTATGGGTTAGTGATTTAATCAGATTTCTCGGTTCATAGGAGCTCACCCAGTGGGCCACAGCAGTTCCCGGATTGACCTTGCAGCCATGTTGGTCCACATTACACGGTCATTCATTTTTCCTGGAGACTCGAATGCAAAATGGTAGGCGCTAGGCAGGTGTTTTTCGTTTTTATTTTCTGTTTTATGAAGCGTCAAGTGGTCAGGTTATGTGCTGCTGTCCCCATCGATGTCTCTGGCTATGTTCAGTGTAGAGATGGGTGATGTCACACAGAAGCTCGAAGCATTGGCGAGAATGACGTTTTGATTTTTGATACAGCAGTAGCCATCGTAGCAATCCCTAAAATCATGGCGTAATCCTGCCCTGCGTCCGTTATCACTGCAGTGTTCGTTTTAGTCAAATCTTATTTTGAAATTGCTTATTTTTTTTGCTGCTAAAAACAACAGGTGACCAGATCATTCCTTACACATTCAACATATGGGAGTAAAAGCTATAGTGCAGAAGTAGCTACTTGTTGCATGCGCTCAACACAAAAGTCTAGATTGCTATGATGGCTCAAGCTGTAGGTGCATTGTCCGCTTGGAGATAATTCATGTTCAAAAACAGCCACACGAACATGATTCCTAAACAGCTACACTTCCGCAGACAAAATGTGCAATGGCGGCTACTGTACCTGCCTCCACTAAAAACTGTACAAGTAAGGACTTATAAAAACCTGTAGACCAAAACTTCCACAAGTTGTTCCAGACCAACCAAATCTCTGCGCTCCGTTTCTGGTTTCGCTGTTGTAGTCTCTTTTCATTGGTCGTTCAGAGTTCCTGGTTAATCACACACAGCCAATGGCAACCTCTGGTCAAAGCCAAGCACTATATGACTCATCACGAAAACCGATGATGACAGAGGAGCTCTTTCAAGCGTTGTACTTCAGTTTTGCACACGCACCGAGCAGTAGGGTCCATCATATTTTGTTTTTTTGTTTTCTTGCAGACTGTATAGGCTACTGTTGTGTATAGTTCTAAAGACGTTCTCTTTCAGATGTTTTGAAGATGTTGGGAAATGGATCCTGGATTTTAAGGGGTGGGGTCAATGCACAATGAACATATCCCATATGTCACCGTTTGGTCTAAATCCCTTTACCATACCCATATGAGATAATATGTTGTATCTTTCAAAAATATTTTATCTGTGGCGTGTGTGTGTGTGTATATATAAATATATATATATATGGTTTGTTATATATGATGCTCCTCCTTTCAGAAAAATATAACATGTAAAACAGGAAAAACATATTGCTGTTTTATTCCTTTGTATTTTATACTTACAGGAAGCATTGAATAAAAATGGATAAATACTTGCACTTTAGGAATACTAAGAAAAAAAAATCTGCATATTATTTTTGATAGGGATCTCACATTCAAAGAGTATAAATTACAGGCTTTGTGACTATTGCTGGACAGAGATGTATTGAGTTCTACTTATTGAAGTATATTTTGTCTGTGTGTCGGAAGGTTTACTAAAGTAAATTGCATGATAAAGTAGTGCTACACCGATATTGTTCTTCTTTTTATTTTTTAGTTGGTAAAAAATGTCTGAAAACTGTGATAACAACCCTCTTGTATCATGTTTAACCTCTCGTCAGCCCTTCTAGAGTATTTCTTACTGAAATATGGCCTTTCCTGACTACATAAAGATGGTGCTTACTTTTGGCTTTGACATCAAGCTCATCCTACACATCTCAACATCACCATAACTCGCGTCCTTACACTTCATGACTCTTTTTCTGTTATGTACTCTCACTACCTTATTAAATTTCCGTTGATGGCAACAAAAAAAAAAGAAAACTGAACTAAACAAGGTGTGCTGTTTTTGTACATTGCTGTTTGTTTTAATGTTGGGGGAGGAGCCTTGTTGTCTGAAAAATGGCTATAGCGCAATAAAAAAAGTCATTCCTGCACGTCCCTGTCTCTGCACAAGTGTCTCAACAATAGAATCAACTATAAGGCTCGATTGATCATGGCAAAAGAATCATGATTATTTTGATTGATATTGAGATAATGGTGGGGTTAACATTCTAATAATTACCTTGATGTTGGAAACATTGGTTATTTAGTAACTTTATATGAAATGTATTGAAAAAGCAGCTGACTTAGAAACAGTGGTTTTAAGATTTCCTTGAATTTAAATATAGTTCAACTATAAAATAGAAACAGGGTTGACGTGACTTAAAAACATTATCTTGTAAAAGCGTATTATCTTATTTTCATAATTGTTGGAAGATCAAATTGAAATAGCGATTTAAATTAAATCAATTGCACAGCCCTACAATCAACCTGTTCTAGCAGAGATGGACTGTATTGATATAGAAAGACATGAAAAGGAAGTTAATTATCTACTGCTTATTCCTTGTGATGATTTGAATCTTTAAATTAATTATTCTTCTGTCAGCTTACATTAGAAAGCTTCTTTCAGGGTACGCCCATTTAATCTCCAAGTTCAATTAAAGACTTTTTAATGCCAAATGAAATGTAATAAACATTTTAAGGTTCTTTTTAACAAAACATATTATACACTCACATTCTTATAACAATAGCTTTTTGTAAAGTGTGTGTGAATACTCCTAATACCAAAATCAAAAAGTGCTTATTAACCTTATTTATACAGGTATATCCCATTGAGACCGAAGACTCTTATCTGTCACATAACGACCCCTCTACATGGCCTTCAGTACTTGTTTTAACCTGTGAAATCAAAAAAATTTAAGACCTTAAAAGGACATTTTATATTTTGAATGCCTTATTTTGAGAATATTGAATTCAAATGCTTTTTTTATGATTTTAAGTTCTATATATTTTAATGAATACTTTCAAAAAAAATTAACAAACTCAATAGGATGGTAAAAATGTGTGGTTACAAATATCAGATTTTTAAAACAGTGCGGCAGACATCTGCTTTCGAATCTCGTTTTGGAAATCAAAGCTGGGAGCGCCAGGTTGTTGCCCCCGGTAGGAAAGAGGACACGCTGTTGACAGAGCAGTATTAACTGTCGTCGGCTAGGTGAGCATTTCTCAGTCCGCAGAAGGCGACGGGTCATTGCACCAAAAGCAATAAAACTGGCGGCAGCTCACATTAAACTCTACAGCTATTAGGAACTGAACAGTAAAAAGCAGCAGATTCAGCTGTGTTGAGGTGAAGCACTGAAGGAGTTTTGGGAACAAATTAAGGCAAAGACTTCATGATTTATGGCTAAAGGGAATTTTTTACTATAGATAATTGAAGTTTCTATTATTAAAGGTGGAGTCAGCGATTTTGGAGAACACTTTTTCGTCAAAAGCAGTTAATATCTCCTCATGATCCGCTATTTGTCCGTACTGTTTGTACGCTAAAAAAAAGCCAGTGTTATATACAGCCTAGGCTCTGTAAACGGGAAAGTTGACTCCACCTTAAACTAGACATTTGCTCAATAATGAACAGATTTTTTTAGTAGGAATTCATTTCTGAAGCGCAGCAAACAGACTGTGGGCTAATTTAAAGGCTCCATGGTGTTTTGTGCCCCCAACGGAGCCTTCCAGGCAGCGCTGCCTTGTAGCCTCCTTTGGGGGCACAAAACACCAAACAATAATTTAAAGTGACCCTTTGGTTATCACACTGTTAATAGCATATGGCAATATACTGTTTGGAATCTATGTCAAAATATTTATTTATTCTTCATTTGATAAATCCAGTCCCTCTTGTTCTTTATCAAACTAACACAAATTATATTGAAGCTCATTTGCAGGGTTTACACTTCTACTTACAACATCAAATTCAAGGACCCAACATGGTGAGCCCCAAAATCCATCTCTACTTTCAAAAAGTTCAAAGGTAGCATATACTAATGTTTTTTCTTCTTCTCAAATTCAGAAACTTTCAAAGATTTCAAGGAAATGTGGGAAGCCGTACATGTCTGATTCTGATGTTTAACTGTTAGAAGTTAACTGGGGTGGGCTACATACTTTACTCTCCTTTGCCATAAAGTGGTATCTGCACAACTATTCATTAGATAGGAGGAACACCTCTCTGCAGTCACTACATAACCAATGCTCAATAAATTTGTATTTCAGAAAAGAATACAAGAAAAAAATTCCCTTTCATGAAAATCATGCTTTTGTGTGAATGACAGTTTGAATAATAACAAGCTCACATTGTGTAGCCTTGCCTTTCAAAGAGAACCAGAGCTTTTTTATTTCCCAAGGTTTCAGCAGAATTTGACTCGTCATATGAAATATAAAAAAAGACTGTAGTGGAACATGCCTACAAGTTAACCCACTTTACTATGGGATAATCAAGGATTGTAGGCTACTTTACTGAGGTTCATGAATTTTAATCAATATAAGTTTGCCAAACTACTCAGTAAGTTTATTTTTTTAACTTTTGTTCATCATTCCACTGTGGACATTTGGGCTAATTGGTTAAAATAAGTTTAGTTATTCTAAAACTTCTAAAACTAGCCACATATCCAGCAGCTAAACTGCACAAATAGTGACATATTGTGGGTAAAACTGATGGCAGGAAATACCCATCACCAACACACAACCCTTTTTTGAGGTCGCTAACACTTTTAGCATAGTCAAATGGGATTTTACATGGCACTAACTAGCATGGCAGCTAGCTAACTTTGTATATCGCTAATGTTTTTAGCATAGGCCTAAGTCAATTTAGTTTAACATTGCGAAAATTAGCATCCTGGCTACTAGATATTTTCTCTTGTCATTTACAAGCTTATTCGACTCACCAATTCAATGAGTCGGCACATTATCTTGGGAAATTGACGGTGGTGTGCTTTTGTTTGTTTTCTTACACTGACGGTTTTTGAAACACTTTACCAGAGTCCACCTGGCTACTAAAGTCAAGCAATTACGGTACTGGCGCACTCTCGTTCCTCTAGCCAAGCAGCTTTACCGTAAGTGCACGAATAGACGCGCACCAAAGTCCGGCAGACTGGCTTGACTTGGTTTCTCGCACTTTTCTACCATACCGCTGCACCAAGCAACTTCAAACTCGGTATTCCACTCCCTTGGTTCCTCAGCAACACACATGCTAAGTGCGAAATAGATCGGATGAATGGTAGGTGAGAAACTCAAAGGACAGATATGCACACACACACACACGCACACACACACACACACACACACACACACACACACACACACACACACACACACACACACACACACACACACACACACACACACACACAGATCTTCCTACTACTACTACTGTACTTCCATGCTGCAGAGCGTATCACTGCAGTACAATCAACTGCATGTTTTGTTTGATGTGCAGACCAATGTTAATCCCATGAATGCTCATTATCGCAACTCCTCTACCATTAATCATAATAAAAGCTAGTCTGAGGGTTAATAATATCAGGGTGGAGAGTAGGCTACACTTAAAAAAGCTTTTAACAAATACAGCCAAATATTTAATATACATTTATTGACTTGCAGGGAAGAGACTAATAAAAGGAAATTTGTTTTAATGTGGATAAATTCTATTAAAACACACTTTTTTTCTTAGGCATAATCCTGTTATAGCCCCAATTATACAGTTTTTGGTTTTGTAGCTAGATGATGTCATAGTTCAGTCGTCCCACAGCGAAAATAGCTGACAGATAAAAGTTTATTTGACTCTGTTGGGAAGTATCTTCAGACAGTATCACAAATTAAATTCCCAAATCTAATCAGCATTCTCCCGCACGTCTGCTGATGCAGGAGAAATATTACGACACCTGACTAACAGACCTGGGGGTCCAGAGGGCGCCTCTGCCTTTTAACTAAAGTTTTGTTGCATTAAAAAAAAAGATAGGGAGCTGATACAGCACTACTAGTTAAACTGTAGTACATTGAATGATTGAAATTATATTGAATATTGAATGATTAAAATTCCACAGATGAACTACTGATACGGCTGTCTTTGTGTCTGAATCTATGCCACTTAATCAAAAATGTTAAAGCTATAGTGTGTAATCTTTTTTATATGAATGAATGTCAGTTTGTTTCAAGCAATCGCCTAACGACTTGACACAAAGTTGATTAAGCTTATCAGCTCCACATGACTCTCTGTATTTCTCAGTATAGCAGCGTTTACAAACTGGTGTCGCGCCCCGGACACTGGTGCAGGAGCTCAAGAAGCGCCCAAGAAATGTTTTAATTGTTGATTCTACTGCTAAGAAAAAAACAGGACATAGAGCAAAGGCTAACCTCATGTAGATGCACCAACAGTGCTGTTGAATTCTTCATGGGGGGTTTCTCAGAAGTTACGCACTTGAGCTTTAAAGGTGTCAGTTGCAGAGTTATATCTAATATCTCCATAATATCAAATATTCTTTTACATTCAAATAATCCACAACAACAATCATGTGTATAAAAGCTTACTTTATGAAGCACAGACTAAATATTCAGTAAATATGTCCTTTACATAGTATGAGCATCCTGTCAAAAAACAGTTCTGATATACAAACAAAAAGACAGATCCAATGCTGACATCAAAGTGCCGAAGTTGTCATTTTTTAAATAAAACATAACAATCAACAAATTATTTATTTTCGTCACATTTTTCTATATTACAGCACAGGCCTACCCTAGAACATTGGGAAACAATGATTATAGCACAACAGCCAAAGTGACTATATAATTGGGGGGGGGGGGCTCTCCCTGTAAGAAAAGCAGGTAATTTATCCTAGCAATACAGCTTTATAAAATGGAACTTCCTCTCTGAAAAAGTCCAGCTACGCTTCAAGCATTTTGGTTCTGTACAAGGGGTTCCGGTTGCAGGATTCCAGTTCTCAAGACAAGGTCCCACGAACAGGTTCTCAAAATCCCAATCAGTCACTATTAATATGATTTAACGAAGCAGCAGAAGTGCCAGAACCCCAAACTATTTGATTGTTCATTCTGTCCATATATCCACAGCTCTGGGTTTCTGGGGTTACGTCAACATGCTTCTTCTGAGGCTGAGTGAGGGCGCACTATAAGCTCACTGATCTACAGTTGTGTCATAAGCAGATTACGAAGAAATAGGAAAGGTGTGTGTGTGTGTGGGCTGGGATCAATTAAGGTGCTCACAAACAGCTGTACCGCCACCCCATGCCCACCTCAACAGTTCCCTTCATTGGAGAACAGGCTTATTAATATGTTGTTGGAAACAGTCAGTTGATGAGATGGTGTTACCTAGAAGACAAACCAATCTCCTCTTCTTAGAAAACAAGTCTATTCTCATCTTCAAAGTGGGATGATGTTTTGATGGCTACTGCAGTTCCCTCTCTAAATGCCAGCAGTGTTGGGGAGTAGTGTTATTAAACTATTACTTTGAATTGGATTTTGCAGTAGCTTGCTGGTAGTTCACCCGCATTCAAATTTGCATAGAAATCCAAGCAAAAAAAAAAATGTTGCCATCTTTTTTGTATAGTCAAGTACTCAAACCACAAAATGAAAAGTTTTTATGTCATTTTTGGGTTTATGTATTACACGTGAAGAACAAATTGTCAATTTTTAGTTTCTGCAATAAAATCCTTGGCACTTTTTTTGCTGGCTTTTGAATGTTGTGTATTATATTTTATTATGATTTCATATCACATGAAAATTGTCAATTTGTTAATCATTTTTACATATTTAAGTGGTTTGAACAACTTTTTCTAAGTGGCTTTAGTTAAACAAAACTAGATTTCTCCCTAGGGTCAACTTATTTTATTGAGAAGCCATTGGTAGTTTGCAAAGCTACGATTTCAAAGTATCTTCCCCCAACACTGCATCAAAGGCCTTTAACATAAAGCTGGAGCAGTCCCGCTGCTACACTCTCTGTATAACATAGACCAGGGCCCGCTTTCTCCAAAATATCTTAAACTGTTAGTATAAGGACGACATTGGACAAGTGAATGCCCAAAGCAAGGTCTAACAAAGCTACGGTAGGTCCATGTAACATGTTAAAAATTGGAATAAAAATTGGTTATATTTTCAGTTTTGAGGAGGAAAAATATACATATTTTTACAAGATGATAATGTATGCGTTTGGTGCAGTTGAGAGATCCAGGCCCGAATGTGAAGGCAGTCTTATTCAGCAGATTGTTTCTCACCCAACATACTCTGTAAAATCTTCGTACAATAACATGACTGACTGACCCTGCTATATTTACTTCTTCCTGCAGCCCACAGCTTCCACATCTCAACAGGAACCACTTAAAAGAAGATCATGCCAATGCATACATACACTCACGCACACACACACACACACACACACACACACACCCTAACACACACACACTCGCACACACTCACCAACCGATCCCATCTAATAATACAGTATGCCTCTCCCGCCCACACTTTCCTGTTTCGTATCTGCAGATATAAACCTCACACACACCTGACCTCCAATATTGTTCCACATCAGTTTAGTGCATTGTGTCATGACATAATCTGAGTTCTTATGGAGGATGACACATAAACATGGCACAGTGCATTTCATTCAGTCACAAACAGTTCATACTCTTCAGTACAGATTTCGAGTTGTGTAGAGAATAAAACAAAGAGAATCATTGAATACATGTCATGTCAGTATGTCGGGGTTTAGCGGCGGTGGCAGCAGCTTAAAAAGTCCCACAGACACACAGACGTTTGATCTCTCTCTCAAGCGGCTGTCTTTGACGCTTTCCAAAATCCCTTAGCGATACAGCGGAGGTGCCCTTGAGTAAGGCACTCAACCCCCAAAGTTCTTCTGGTGGAGCGGCTTAGCGAAACAGTTCCAATACACAACGTAACTGGTATGAATGTCAAGAAAGAGCACGTACGCTATAGTGTAAACCACTTCCTAGGGACATAATAAAGGCTAGGAGACTTATAATAAATAAATAAATAAATATGTTATAGAGGGCACTGGGTATAGGGACCTGATCCTTTTTGAGAAGTTCTTTCCAGAGTTTTTTTTTTCTTTTTTCAGATATGTTGTATCGTCACACACACTGTTTGTAGGTCCGTAGATACACACACACACACTCACACACACACCTGTGAATGGCTGGGTGTGTAAACATGAGTGGGAAATAAAAAAAAAGGCCATAATAATGCTACAGTAGTACCGTCAGTACACAAGAGGACAAAGGCAAAAAAAAAAAAACAGTCTGTCTCTTTTCTTTGTTCTCTATCTTGGCCTTCAAAAAATAATATATACACAATAAATGACTCAAAGTTCTGCTCGTAATGTAACTAAAAACTCATTTTTGAAACTAAGCTCGTTCAAGAGGTCCATTTTCAAAGTGATAATACTGATGAGGATGTTGATATAAATAGCGATCAACGGTTTCGGATCGTTTTTTAAAATGTGCAATAATAAAAAGTTCAAAGGAACTGAGGTTTTGGCGCAGAGGGTCGTTCGTCGGGTATCGAGTGAAGGGATCTCCATTTTTTCTTTCATCTATTGCTCTAGGACAGAAACTTATCACCAAGGGTTTGATAAATTCTTGGGATAGATAGTGATACTGATGGTTTATGTTCTACCTTTTCTTAGTGTAGGACCAATAGGAGTAAGGGAAGAGCCCATAACACATTATACAAACTAAAAAACGCCCACTAAAAAGGTTGGAGGATTTTCAGCTAGTTTGGCTTGTAGGGATGTGGGGTTTTGAGGGTCACATGTGTCCTCTTTCGTACCCCCCTCAGCTCCTCTGTCCTGGGGCATTGGACTATCCGTTAGAGTAAGAACAACAGGAGTCCTAAACACAACATTCTAACTAAAAACACCCACTAAAAGGTTAGAGGATGTTCAGCTAGTTTGGCTTGTAGGTGTGTGTTTTTCTGTCTCTCTCTTGGTCCTCACCAGGTTTTGGATAAACTCTGGGATAAATAGCGCTGGTCCTTTCTCCTTTTCTTAGTGTAGGAACAATAGGAGATACGGAGGAGCCCGAAACACAACATACTAACTAAAACAGTTTTCAGATAGTTTGGCTTGTAGGGAAGTGTGTTTTTGTTGTTTTTCTGTGGTCTCTCTCTTGTCCTCATTCGTACCCCCCCCCCCCCCCCCAGCTCATCTGTCCCGGGGCATTAGACCTCCCATTGGAGTAAGAAGAACAGGAGCCCAAAACACAACATACTAACTAATAACGGCCACTAAAAGGTATGAGGATTTTCAGCTAGTTTGGCTTGTAGGGAAGTGTGTTTTTTGTTTTTCTGTGGTGTCTCTCTTGTCCTTATTCGTACCCCCCCTCAGCTCCTCTGTCCCGGGGCATTGGCCCTCCCGTTGACCCCCCCGTGGCTCTGGCTGATGGCAGGGGATGACTTGGTTTTGCGGAGCAGACACTCGCGGCCGTCCAGGATGAGACCGCCCATCACACCCGCCTCGATCTTCTCCAGGTCGTCGGTCTCTGCGCGGAGCTTTGCCTGGAGGAGACTGATGTAGGTCTCGTAGCGCATCTTCTGCTCAGGGACAGAGAGGGGGGGGGGATTAAACTAGATTTAAAACTGTTTGGACACTGGTTTATTACGCAAGCATGACAATGTATTTTTAAGGCGAGACACAGCAGGCAAATGTATTGTTTTTTCAAGCACTGGTTAATGTTGAGATTTGTGTCTTCTTTCACACTAGTATAAATAAAAAAGGTCTAAAATGTATTTTACTAAACCTTGTCTATTTGTCTACTGTATATTTCTCCTACACAACCAGTTATAAACTGGCAAATGTGATTGCTGATATCTATAAGATAAAAGTGTTACCCTTTTTCTTTTTACATGCTACAAATAAAAACATTGTAATATTAGAAATTATACTTAAAAAAATTAAATAACTAGAATAGAAATGAAACAAAATGGCGGTATGTGTGTTCCAGTTACCTCGTAGGTGAGGTAGTGCTCCTTCAGCCTGAACTCCTCCATCTCGCGGCTCTTGGGCTCGAGGGAGGACGAGTTCTTGCGATGCTCCTCCAGCTCCAGGCTCATCTGCTTCAGCTTGTTCTCATGACTCTGCAGCTGCTCCTCCTGTACAACGCACAGACCGTTAAAGAGACAGTGTGTAGTAGCACAGACCATTAAAGAGACAGTGTGTAGTAGCACACACCATTAAAGAGACAGTGTGTAGTATTGTGCAGTTTGCCCTCATCTAGTAGTATAATTTCTAGATTACAACGCTCCCTTGCTAACCCTTCCCAGGTTGCTCTTGATGATCTGATGCACCTGTACGTCATAAAGTGTGTGTGTGTGTGTGTGTGTGTGTGTGTGTGTGTGTGCGCATCTATCTGTGTATGTGTACCTGGTTGAGTCTGGTGGACGAGGACGGTAGAATCGGTCGACAGAATTTCTTCATAGAGCCGATGGCGGCGGGGAACGCTGGAGCGGAAAACAGAGCGGCTACGAGGTTTATCCTGAAGATCCACGACATCATCTCCTCCTCACTACTGTTAGGAGAGAGAGAGACAGAGAGAGAGAGAGAGAGAGAGAGAGAGAGAGAGAGAGAGAGAGAGAAAGAGAGAGGGAGAGAGAGAGAGAGAAAGAGAGACAGAGAGGGAGAGAGAGAGAGAGAGAGACAAAGAGAATATAACGAGAGCAGCCAGTGCAGACAGTAAAAAATCATATCACCTGATTTATGTTTCTTTTATTGTGCGATTCTGCCACAATGACACAGCTTCCCCTCTGAGAAAAAACCCAGTGCATTCAACTGGCTGCAGAAACTTCATCAGCTCTAAGATGTATCAACTATCATCTGGACATTGTAAATTCATCTTAGACTTATTTACTTACTACTATCTTTATCGTGTTTGTTTGGGCTTTGTAACTGAAATTTGGATTGTGTTCCCTGTTCACACTGGCAGCCTAGATTGTGTTTGTATCCTTTCAGCTCAAATCTTATATTATATTTGATTTATACTCTAGAACTTGCAAACTTGTTTGACAAACTTAAATTGTTTAGTTCATTTGACTGTGTGGACATTTAAATGAGGAATCAGGTTTCATAACATTGTCGAGGGAAGATCTAATTCCTTATCTGTCCGTGTCCTGAAGAAACCTTTTGACTACAGTTTGCGTCAATCAGTGCTTCATAAATAGTTCTGGTAGTTATGGGAGAGGTGTTACATAGCAACAGTTGAACATCATCACCATATCTATTCATAAAACCTTTCCACTCCAGCTTATCTTATTCAGAGCATAGTTACAATACGATCCACTGACACCTAAATGAGCTATGGCCTACGAAAAAATGCCAAAAAAATTTATAATCAGCACGTATAAAAATGTTAAATAACACTGTATTGCATTGTCTTAAATTTTTTAAATATGTTTTTTTTTAATCTTTTTTTATTTTGTCACTTCAGATTGTCCAAGGATTGTTTGTGGTGTGGGGTGGGAGGGGGTGAGAAATGTTTGATGTTTGTTTGAAAAAAAATCAATAAAAATTGTTTATGGAAAAAAAAAATAACACTGTATTCGTCTTATTTCCTGGGCTTTTGAGTGTAACTTTTTGATGTGTAACAATAACATCTTAAGTAGGTCTTTAGTGACTTACGGTGCCTGCAGCAGGAACACTCTCCAGTCAGAGGTTTTGAGCTTCAGTACGTTTGCCTTCTTGCTGTAGTCGGTGGCGCGCGTCGCTAAGCAGTGGTTGATCCGCACCGCGTTCTTCAAGTCCACCTCGGAAATGTCTGTGTCGGGCTTGTACTCATCCTGGGGAAAATACAGAAAAACAACAAGTCTTATGTTCCGAAAACCTGTATATCTTATTATGTTTGCAGAGTATAGGTTATGTGTTATTCTATCTATCTATCTATCTATCTATCTATCTATCTATCTATCTATCTATCTATCTATCTATCTATCTATCTATCTATCTATCTATCTATCTATCTATCTATCTATCTATCTATCTATCTATCCATCCATCTAGGTTATGTGTTATTCTATTTATTTATCTATCTATCTATCTATCTATCTATCTATCTATCTATCTATCTATCTATCTATCTATCTATCAATCCATCTAGTGTGTAATATCGGAGTATTTGGCGTCATCTAGTTGTGAGATTCTAGATTGCAACGCTCCCTTGCTAACCCCTTCCATTGGGAAAATATACAGAAGCTACAGTGGCCTACAAGGACAAGAAGCTACAGTTACTAAAGATGGCATCATCCACCACTGCCTCAAGTCTTTCCACAATATCAAGTGATGAGGTGAAGATGTATTTAGTTATTTATTCTATAGTATGTTTATTATAATCCATTTATACTAAGTCAGTTCTGAAAAATGCCACTACATTCTACACACTGTACCTTTAAAAGCTAATTCAATGAATTCAGGTTAAACCGTAAATGTAGTACATGGTTTTTACCAGCAGGGGGAGACAAACGCAATAGCTCAGCCATGCCTCATTGCCTCATGCCCTCTCATACAGTAACGCTCTCTCTATCACACAGACAGACAGACACACACACACACACACACACACACACACACACACACACACACACACACACACACACACACACACACACACACACACACAGCTAGCAGCATCCACCACCGCAGTGAGTGTGACAGCGGTGGTTGGATGCTGCTGGCGAGTGTTTCTATGGTAACAGAGCAGAACACACGGTACCTTCTGGAGATACAAGATCATTCCCTTCAGAACCGCGTAGAACTTCTTCCAACCGCGACGTCCCCTCGGGGCTGGAGGGAGAAAAAGTTTAGTATCATATTAAATATTTACAGTGTCAGGAATTTGATATATTCAGTCAAAACATATTCAGTGTGTGTTTGAGTGTCTGTTTACAACGTGATATTGTGAAGACTAGCCAAATTGAAGTCCCACATTTTAGGGTGAACACTTGCTCTAATGTAAGGGTATACTTAAGTTTAGGTTAGGGTTTAGCAAGTAGTGGTTATGGTTATGGTTATGGTGTATCTGTCTGTCTGTCTGCCTGCGTGCGTGTGTGCGTGCGTGTGTGCATGCATGAGTGTGTCTGTGTGCCTGTGTTTGTGTAGTCTGTGTGTGTGTCTGTGTGCCTGTGTATAGTGTGTGTGTGTGTGTTCCTACGATGACTCACTGCGTTTTCCGTCCATGTCGGCGTGGCTCTTGCGGTTGAGAACCCCGTGTTTGTATGTGACAGCGTTGAGCAGAATGGGGATCGCTATGAACGGGTTGTTCCCGTCCGTTACCCTGGAAACACGCTTAGTACCGACCTCACACGTCTCCTCCACCAGCTCAGACAGACTCTTCCTCAACTCGTCCTCCTCACTGCGTATACACACACACACACACACACACACACACAAACACAAACACACAGACACACACACACACACACATACAAACACACAGACAGACACACAGACAGACACACATACAGACACACAGAGAAGAACACACACACACAAAAGAACACACAATGACACACACACACACACACACACACACACAAAAGAACACACAATGACACACACACACACACAATTAGATACACCCTGGGCAGCACACATTCAAGTGCACTTGCATACTTCAGATTTCCTTTTAAGAGATGAGAACCAAACGCATACTCACACTGCCCACTCCAGCTTCTCATTCTTGATTGAGTTATACAAGATCTATTAGGGAAAAGCAATTGAAGAGAGAAATTGTTACTATTTTCCTGTATTTTTAAAACTTCACTACACTGTTGGAATGAACAGAAAAAAGACCAAGCAGACAGATGTGGTGATAGGTGAACTCTCTGTACCTTTAATAGTTCTTTAGGATAATCTTTGCCGTTGTTGAGTCCGTCTAGATTACTGATAAACTGCTGGCAGGACATCTTCTTCCCAATGTTCTGAGGAGAAAAGAACAACCAAGACAAACAGACATAAACAAAAAAAATAAGTTCAAGTACATTATATACTATATCTGCTACAACCTCAGTGCAGTTATTGAACTGTCCCCTGGATGGCAGTGTTATGCTGCTGGATTTACTGGTAATGGAGGTGAGTAGTGGTACCATTCCTGTTAGATATTGAGTATCAGTTCACCATATATTTCCCTTTGTTTAAACCTCTGAATGTGATGCATCATTAGTGAAATAAAACGCAGTCAATTGTCTGTGTATTGCTGCAGCTTTCTGCCTTCAACCTAAACAGACACAGGTTCGGATCATTAAAAAATGTATTTGGTTCATTACTTGTTATTTTCCTATGATGAGACGGCTGCTCCTTTTCTCAGAAAAGTTACATAAAACTTTTAGAGGTAACATGCGTCACAAAAGGTTTCATGCACCAATTATTCATCATATCTGTAAAATAGGTGCACAAACATGGTGCAGTTCACAGCCAGTCTGCATTTTATTTTATGTAACAAATATCAAGAAAAATCAGCCTTTGACCATTTTATCTTTGGTAAATAGTATCTAGCAGCCAAATATTTTTGCATCACTGAACAACAATAATAATTCAAAAACACAACTTGTTCTATTTAAGGTGGAGTCAGTGATTCTGGAGACGATACACAGCCTAGGCTCTGTAAACGGGCATGTTGCTAGCTACGGTGGGCCCCCTTTGTT
Source organism: Hyperoplus immaculatus (assembly GCA_949357725.1). Taxonomy (NCBI): domain Eukaryota; kingdom Metazoa; phylum Chordata; class Actinopteri; order Uranoscopiformes; family Ammodytidae; genus Hyperoplus; species Hyperoplus immaculatus. The sequence goes on along the minus strand of OX442356.1, from coordinate 30,108,769 downwards.
TACATACCCTTTGTTTAGATGCCAGTTTACAGAGCCTGGGCTGTGTAATAAGACCAGATTTGACTCCACATTTAAAACGAGGACAGTGTTAGTAGTACTATATTTCTACTCACCACCTGCAGGGCAGAGAGAGACCAGGGGCCAGAGTGGGTTAGCAAAGGGAAGGAAGGAAAAGGAAAGGATATTAGTCAGAGGAGGTCAGCTCACTAAATGTGCTACAGTATTAGCAGGGCTGGAGCGGAACTGGGTAGGAGGGTTGGGGAGAAGCACATTGATCCACACACACACACACACAGTGCTCCAGTTTATTAAGTGAACACATGAGACTATTGGAGGAGAAATAAACAGGTCAGAAAGTAGGACACGATAGGCGAAGAGAGAGAGAGAACGCTAGAGTATAGATGGAGAGATGGGGAAAGAATAGAAGGAATAGATAGTTATAACAATGTGAACTAGCTAATGGAGAAGGAGTGTCTTTATATGTTGTTTTGAAGGTGATTTGGGTGCCTTTAGTACGTACATGTCCGTGTAGATCTGTGTTGAGCAGCATCAGGGCGCAGGTTAATGTGTGGGCTCCGTCTGAAACAGGACAAAATGCACAAATAAAATCTAATTCAACTACAACTACTCTACAGAGACTTATGTGAATGCATACATGCCTTTATAGTATGTACACAAATATAATATTGTGCAGACACACACAAATAGCACTACATCTGCAGAGCTACACACTTGCATGCTATTGCTAACATTGCTAACAGAATTCCAACTTGTGATCCTGAATTGACTTAGAATTTACATTTGTGACATTTTAAACTTTATCCAATTGGCACCAACTTTTACACTATATTAATAAGCTGCAGCTGTGAGTGTTTGGTTAAAGAAACAATGAGGAAGTTTTTGTTGATTCTAGCGCTCCCTTCCGACACAAGCGGTACACCAGCGCCTGCTTTGCTAGCGTCTTTGCTAGAGCGTCCTTGTAGTCACTTTAATGGAGCAATATGGAAAGCTGTAATAACAATCTTAAAATCCATTTAAAGTTATAATGTGAAATTTTATGAGGTTTTTAACCCTTTTTTTCATAATATATATATTGCAGTTTTTTATTTTTATTTTTACAACACACACAGACAAACAAACACCTGCACCGTCACAACATAAAAAATAAAAAAATAAATAAACAGAACAGAAATAAAAAAAAATAAAAAATGACAAACAAAAAAGCAAATCTATCCGAATTTGTGTCTCTCTTGATAAGTTAAGTTAAGTTACTTTATTAGTCAATGGTTACATTGAAATGTGTCTTTTCATTTTGATAATATTGTCTTTCTTACCGTCATTGCCGTCCTCCTCCTCCCCACTCTGCCCCTCAGAGCTGGGCGTCAGCGGGTTGCAGTTACAGAAACGTTGAGAGAAATGTACCAGGACCCTCTCTCTCTCCTGGGTCTCCCCCATCAGAGGAAAGGCCTTTAAGAAGCTCCTGTAACACACACACACACACACACATGAAACCCAGATGTTCAACAAGGGCCTCTCTGGAGATCATAACATCATGTACTGAAATATTATATATATATTCTTAAAAGTAGTAGAGTAATTTTTCAAGCAAAAGTGCAATATATTTGCTGGTGTACGCTTGTTTTGTTATATATCATTTTAAATGTGTGGAATTTCTGTTTGACAAAAAAAAATACATCTTAAGACATCCCTACTCTGTGATATTCTGAACATTTCAAAGGCTAAATCATAATAACACATTCTGAAAATAAACTTAAATTAACACTCACTCTCCCAATTTTAAAAATATCTTACAGAGAAGGTTATGGATTTTTTTACACATGTAACTTCCCAACATGAGAGTATGAATCTGGCCCTGTCTGAAGAGCACACATGACATAAGGCCTCTTAGCTTAGCTCTTAGCTGTCCACTTCACAGGGCTGAAGGCAGCAGTTTCAGACAGCAACATGTCAGGTTCAAGGCCACTGATGTACTCCACCGCTGTCAGCAACACTGGCTAACACTGCACTCTACATGACAGCTTGATTAGCACAAAGCTAATGCCTAGCGAAGGGGGCAAAGTGAATAACACACACACACACACACACACACACACACACACACACATATCGACGTATGCATCACACACACTCATCACTTCTAAAGATGTGCTGACGGTGCGTTTGTTACCTCAGGGCTCTGTCCAGGGAAAGGCCAGTGAAGTCAAAGAAGTTTAGGTATTCTGATGCCACCAACTGGCTGAAGTCATTACTGCAGGAAGAGAGAGAGAGGGGGGGGAGAGGGAGAGGGAGAGAGAGAGAGAGAGAGAGGGGGAGAGAGATAGAAAGAGAGGGGAGGAGAGGGGGAGAGGGAGAGAGAGAGAGGTAGGGAGAGACAGAGAGAGAGGGAGAGAGAGGGGGGGAAAGAGGGAGACAGAGAGACAGTGAGAGAGAGAGGGAGAGAGGGAGAGAATGGGAGCGAGAGAGAGGGAGAGAGAGAGACGGAGAGAGAGAGAGAGGGGGGAGAGAGGGAGAGAGAGAGAAAGAGAGAGGGGGAGAGAGAGAGGGAGAGAGAGGGGGGGAAGAGAGATAGAGAGAGAGAGGGAAGGGGAGAGAAAGAGATAAGGGGAGAGAGAGAGAGGGAGAGGGAGAGAGATAGAGAGAGCATGAGCAAATCAACGTGGCAATGGAGTGGAGACATATGAATGTGTTATATAAATGTTTTTTTAAAGGTGAGACCGTGCAGGCACTCAGTTTATCTCTTCTAGTTAAGTCATAAGAATGAAGTGAGTCGTGCATGTTTGCATGTGGGAATACGGAACAATATAAACATGTTTTCCTCTGTTTCTGGTCATTTGTCAATCCATCAGTAATCGTGTGTGCACATATGTTTTTGTGTTGTGTGTGTGTTTGTGTGTGTGTGTTACTGTGCGTACGTGTGTTGTTTCCATGTGAGTGAGTGAGTGAGTGAGTGAGTGAGTGAGTGAGTGAGTGAGTGAGTGAGTGAGTGAGTGAGTTAGTGAGTGAGTGTGTTTGTGCGGGTCTGCCCATGTGTGTGTGTGTCTACGTGTATTACTGTGTGTTACTCTGTGCGTGTGTGTGTGTGTACGTGTGCGTGTATGTTAGTGTGTTACTGTGTGGGTGCGTGTGTGTCCATGTGTGTATGTCTGTGTGTGTTTGTGTCTATATGTATTACTGTGTGTGTGTGTGTGTGTGTGTGTGTGTGTGTGTGTGTGTGTGTGTGTGTGTGTGTGTGTGTGTGTGTGTGTGTGTGTGTGTGCTTGCTGTCTCACTTCTTGCCCAGGTGTCTGGCCACATCACAGCGTTTGAATCCCTCCAGGTGATAGAGGCGCTTGGCCAGCCTCTTGGCGGCCTCGTAGTCGACGCGGCAACCGTTGGCGAGCGTATCCGTGCTGCCGCGTTCCAACCGCTCCAGACTCCCGCCCAACTCACACTCCTCCGAGTCAGACACCACGTCTGTGAGGTTGGCATCGCTACGGGAACACACACACACACGGAAAGACACATACACACACACACACACACAAGCAGGTGCATAGGTTAATGAATGGAACACATTGTACACAACCGTTGTTAAGACGCCCACTCGCTCATAACTGGACCAGAGCAAAGTCAACCGCTGAACTCAATTATATAAAACATATGTTCACATAGACACAAACACAACTCAAATTAGGTTTAAATGATTTGTTATGATGACAGTGACCCGGTTTAACAGTCACTGAATGTCCTCGCTTCCTGAATCAGTGAATTTAAAGGCCCATTAGAATGCGGAGGCAGATATCACCTGCTCCGATAGCTCACTCCACTAATCAAACACAGTTAACCTTGAACCAAAGGTATCTGCACATATTTTAAGTACTTCAAAAAATGTTTTACCTTTTTAAGATCTCTAAAAGGAAAAATGAATATCAATGCCGCAGCAAAGGAAATCAACAACCTACGTTACAGTATATACTCAGTTAAGAGTTTTATTAATTTGGAATAACAAATATTTAATGCACATTGGCTAACAACTAGAAACTAATTACAGAAAAAAATTAACTGTTTTGCAGTCCAAATGAAAACACCATCAAGTAAACATAAGGGATCACTGTAAAGGCAACCAGACAATCCAGTCAGTATTTGAATTAAATTGATGCAATATCTAAACTAAAACCTCAATTCTACTCAACTATTTTTCTCAAGTTCATTTAAATGAAGCCCGGCAGATATAGAATAGAGCCTTTCATTCTTAGCAGATCCGTAAAGTGAACAACGCACGCTTTCTCCGGCCTCAACTCGCCCCTCAGCAAAACAGCCAACATCTCGACTAAAGAAGTAAATTGTTCATTTCACGCTCATCATCATCAGCGGGCTGTCTGTCTGTCCCAGCTGTGAATGGGTGGATCTGTTTGGCTTAAAGCAGGGCGTTTACTGCAAGAGACTGCAATGTCCTCACACTCACACAGTCCCGACAGAGTAGTTACAGTTAAAGAAAAAGTTAAATGGGTTCAGGATCAGTTGAAGACACATGAGTGAACTTGCAGCGTTTGACTAATTCACTTAGAAAATCTGAATTAATGATGGATGTTCTAGAACACTTGATACCCTGTTTGAAGTTATAATCCTTCCTTTTGGCAGTGACATAAAGTGCTTGAAAGCAATGAAAAGTGTTCTGAAATATACTGTGTTAGTAAACTATTAGTGAAGATTATGATACCAGCTTCCTTTCCGGCTCTTATAGATCAACTTGACTTCTACCAGCTGCTAGGGTCGGGCGGTATATGGTCAAAATCCTCTATCACAGTGTAAGATATTTTGAAACACAGTAACGGTATGTATTACAATAAAGTATTTTTTTGTTTTTTTAAATTCAATTAATGGCTTAAAATTGCAAATCAACCTCACTTAAGTGTTTGTGGCTAGGCATTACATACCTTGGCTCGAGGGTGCTGACCTATTGTCTTTACCACATCTTTTCAGCAGTGTGAATCTTGACCATGCCTTTTATATATGTATCTGTGCTTAATGGCATGCGTAGTTTTCTTTGGGTAAAGACTCTTCCAAACTCGTCTGAAACTGTGGATCTGCTGTAGTTTTAGTTTTTGAAGTGGTAAATGCAGCACAAATGTTTTGGCTTTCATAGAAGACGACTGCTTTGGAGTCTTTAAGTGGTAGAAAAAGGCTACTCATATTTCTTACTTTTTATCCACAGTATTGCCAAATCTCTACTGGTAGATACATTTCTACTGTTGCATGGTAAACAGTATACCGTCCAACCCTACTAGCTACCATTCATTTATATTCTTGGAAAACTAAAAAGAAACAAATACTTGAAAACTTAAAGGAATACTTAAACCATACGGAACCAGCGTTCGATCTAGGATGAACTGATTTCTAAAATGTTTGCACATTTATACTACATAGGATCTCAGAGTTCAATACACCTTCATATTCCCACCTGTGAAGTATTTTCTTTAACATAAAGGAATAAGTCTTTCACTAGCAAACTACAACACAGTGCTGTGCTGAATGACGCAGTTTAACAAACATTCTGTAGAACTGTTTAAGAGGCTTCTACAGAACACAGAGAATCAATGCACAGTATTAATTAGTTCCCTACTTATTTATTTATGACTAAACTGAATTACTTTAATGAAGATATTGAGCCACTAGTGACTTCGCTACACACAACACAGTCCATCAGCCAGAAGTTAATGAGGCTTTTTATTGCACTTTAAAACACCCAGTGATGCTGCTGATGGGTTAGGTTTTGTTTACAAGTTAAGACCAGATTTTTAAACTTTTTCTGTCTTTATTTACTAAAGTGAGAATGTCCTCTTGGCTTGATTAAGATTACGGAATAAATTTATTTCCTAGAATTGTAGTAAAAAAAAATACTTTAATGGGTGCTCCTGTGGTGTAGTGGATAGCGAACATTCCATATTGACTCCGGCCTTCATTGCAGTGGTCGCGGGTTCAAGTACGACCCGTGGACCATTACTGCATGTCATCCCCCCCTCTCTCTCTGTCTCCCTATTTCAACTCTGTACTGTCAAATAAAGCTTGAAAATACCTAAAAATAAATAAATGAAAACACATTAAAAGAAAACCCTAAAATTGTTGTGTAACTGGCCCTTTAACTTTGCATGAGCTTAATATCTCATACAGCTCCATTGTATGTTATAAAGAAGCACATCAGTAACTAGTACAGCTTGGAATTAATGAACAAAAAGTCATAATCTGGTCTTTGTTTGCATACAGCCTTGGTCACCACACAATAAAAAAATGCCCCAGAAAGTAAAATGTGCCTTTTTCAGCCTGATACTCTGTCCATCTTATTTTCAGTGTCCGTAATGCATTTATCCCACGCAACGGCTGCTGACAAAACAGCTGACATTCAAGCAAAACGGCACAAAATGCAAAACAAACTAAAGTATTTATCAACCCATCAGCATAAAAACTGCAAACTCTAGCCGCTCCATTTAATTTCTTTAGAAAGAGACACGACACACATTAAGCCTCTGTCATTTCACATGGAAATTTCCTAAATTCCTCTGTGTTTGTGTTTGAGTTTTTGTGTGTGTGTGTGTGTGTGTGTGTGTGTGTGTGTGTGTGTGTGTGTGTGCTCATCTGCGTTTCACCGTCAGCATTCTCACCAGATGATTCAGACGTTTTTTTTGCATAATCTGATCAGCCCTATTGCATTACCGTTCGCTAACTCAATACATTACACACTGCTGTCGAAAGGGATTTGCTGCTTACCGTGGATACAGCGGATGCCGAGTGTTCTGTTCTAGAATAAGACAGGGACATGGAGATGAATTGTCTATCACAAGTTTAGTGTTTTGTGTGTGTGTGTGGTAGGGCTGCGCGATATATAGAACAAAATGCTAATTGCGATTATTCTTGTTCTATCTATATTCTGCCTGGGACTTAAGAATTACACTGCCAATGTGACTACTGCTGTGATTGTTTTCCATATAACCAATAAACCAATCTGTTGTTGTGACTGATGATGGAGGAATTATCACTTTTGCATAATAATTCTTATTTTCATTAAAATCTGGATTTTTGTGGGAATCTGTACCAAACTAATGTGTTTTCGTTTAGAATGTGATGTGTTGGTAGGACATATCTGCAGCATGTCGATTACTTATTTCAAAATGCCTTTAACAAATATTGCACTTTACTGCGGTTTCAAAATTGCAGTAGGTCCTAGTATAGCTGTTTCGATTCAATTTCGATTAATTGTACGGCCATAGCGTGTCGCACAAATGATCATAAAGAAAAAATACCTGACTGGTGCAAAAGCCTTACGAATAAATTAATAAATAAATAAGATAAACAACAAACAATTTCCTTCTTCAGCAGTCAGTGTATGTATTAACATGCTGAATGGCTGACTGCGCACTACAGCCCTTAAGCTGCCTGGTATACAAAGGCCCGTGATTTCCCAGGCTCCAGGCAAGGTTACTATGTCCTGTCATCTCGGCTGATTCATTAGGCTCAAAGAATTACTCTCTTCATCTGGCCCCTGACCTTGGACCGGTTTACCCTCGGGAGACCCTACAAGGAGATATTGCCCCCACAACTACATGGTTTTAAGGGTCACGGAGGACACACACACACACACACACACACACATACACACACACACACACACACACACACACACACACACCCCACCACCAAGAAAAATCCTACACCTTATTATGGCATAGCAGAGCATGGCTGAATAAGAATGAGTAAGATTGTAAATACAGTTGAAGGTGGAGTCAGGGATTCTGGAGAACACTTTTTTTTCAAAATCAGTGAATATCTCCTCAAGATCCAATTGCATGTCTGTTTTGAAGGCTAAAAACATATGGTGTTTGTACACAGCCTAGACTCTGCAAATAGTATGTCATCAAAGGGGCCATCGTAGCTAGCAACATTACAGAGCCATAAGCTGGTTATTAACAGTGGATTTTTTTTCAACTTTGCACACACAGTACAACAGGTAGTGGATTGTGAGGAGATATACACTGATTTTGACAAAAAGTGATTTTGACAACAAGCATTCTCCAGAATCTCTGACTCCACCATTGAGTGAGTGAGAGCAGTTCTAGTTGCAGGGTGCCTGGGCTCATCCTTAGAGACCGGGTGGGGGGAGTTTGTGTTTTCCGGGAGCTGTGTAGTCACCGTCCCAGGCCTATCGTGTTGTGAAGGAGCCAGTTGAGGTGGTTTGAGGGTAATCTGATTAATGTGCTTCCTGTGCAATTCCCTATAGACCCCTGCAAACCTCTGGGTAGACCCCGAACAAGCTCACTGGACTGGACTACAAATCACAAATCCCGCCAAAATTGGGAAAATCCCTGGAATGTTTTTCGCGACCAAGACATGTGGTCTGAGGCGAGACACTGCAGGTGAATAAGGGGAAAAAAATCTTATAGATATCATTATGAAACTTTGCCAGTTGATTACTGACATTAAGACTTCATTTTTCTGTATGATATTTTTCAAAAATATTTTAATGAATATGCAAATCTGGCAATATCTGTTATAATGTGTAAATGTGCATCTTAAAAGAGAGAACGTCATAAGTCATCAAGCCATAGTTAAAGAGCCTTTTTTCATTTTATAAATCAAGAAATACTATTATGTACAGGTCTTATTGTAAAAATGCATTTTTGACTTGTTTTAAGAAGAAAATGTAATGTTGAGATAGTGGCAATTGAAGCAAAATCTCAAAATTGACCAGTGCTTGAAACCAGCGCTTTAGCCTGCCATGTCTCACCTTAAAATGCAAAAAAGGAGTGGATGGAAATAAATCCATATTACACTAGAGATATCAACACAGACACACACACACGCACACATACACACATATGGATTCACAAAATAAAATGAGTCCGCTGTAAACCATCAAAACAATATCTCGCCTGACGCCTGGCGTTTGCGGAGAAATTGCTTTCGCTTGTCAGAACATATTAATTCTCTCGTCTCAGAGAAAACCTCATAAATCATTCAAACCTCATATCAGTCATGGGGCTAAAATGATGCCGGGCGCCCTCAGTTCACCGCTGTCTGGCAAATAATAGAATAACACACACACACACACACACACACACACACACACACACACACACACACACACACACACACAATAAGAAGTGTCATACTGTATATCTAGCGCAGGCCTTATGTGCCAACTTACTTGGGGCCAAGTGGCACACACAGTAAACCTATTTGTCTATCTAAAGGGACAATCCCATATCCCCAGGCCACACATTTACTAACTATAGCCACCGCTCAGTCTGTGTGTGTGTGTGTGTGTGTGTGTGTGTGTGTGTGTGTGTGTGTGTGTGTCAGGGGAAAGAGATCATGATGGTGCATGCCAATGACTCACATACTAATCTTTTGGCTGTTAACCGCCCCTACCCACACCTATGAGGTGAGTTTGCAAGCAGTGTGTGTGTGTGTGTGTGTGTGTGTGTGTGAGTGTGTGTGTGTTGGTGGAGGAAGGCAGATTGTTAGTGGCATCATCCATTAGGGTAAACAGCAATTAGGGGATTAACAGGGTTATGAAACTCTGTTATTTAACAGATGTTTCTTTTGTCACACACACACACACACACACACACACACACACACACACACACACACACACACACACACACACACACACACACACACACACACACAAGCAGAGGCTACAGTATGTTTGCACTGCAAGCCAAATTTCTAATTACTGGTTCATTGCTTGGATCTGATTCTTTTCTTTGGCTGTCCACATAGATTCAAGTGGACAGACCCGCATGTTGCAAAAGATCAACAACAAAGACTTCAAACAGAGGTGGATTGGGAGTCCCAGATGTTCATTCTTATTACCTTGCCTATAATGCTAGGTTTCCTTTGTTGTGGGCCTATACTGGACAGAGTGAGTTAGGGAGTTGGAAATGGGTTGACGAAAACATTTTAGCCAACCAAGACAAATCCCTCTCCCTAACCGCTTTATGGTATTACCCAAAAACCAACTTGAAAATAGGCAATCCTCTAATAAAATGTTCCTGTGAGGTTGTGAAAATTATCCAGAAACGTCTCCCCTTCAATGGAGCATACTTACCATCATGCCCTATATGGAGTAACCCTGTATTAAAAGCTGGTGGTAAAACATTAACAAACAAATCGTGGCAACAAAGAGGTATAAACCAAGTGGGTCAGATAGTGAAGGATGGATATATGGTACCCTTTATTGTCTTAAAAACACAATATGATTTAAAAGATGTTGACTTTTTTTGCGTATTTACAATTAAAATCTATTTTGGGGTTACTTATTTCAAAAGAACCCACAGTAGAGATCCAGGATAAAGAGTTGGATATAAAACTGAGGGAGATTGCATCAGGAAAGAGAACAGTGTCAAGGTTGTATGAGTTGTTGACAACTGCATCCGTTGATAACCTATCCTCTATCCAACACAAATGGGAGCAGGACTTGGGCATATCCTTGAGTAATGCAGAGTGGGATACTGTAACAAAAAACACTACAACCCTATCCAAATGTGTAAGATATAAAATTCTTCAATTAAAAATTTTGCACAGGGCTTATATAACTGATTAAAGAAAATGGACAATTCCCTCTCTCATTTGTGTTGGCATGGTTGTGGTGAGGCAGGAACATTGATACATCAATTGTGGCAATGCCCCGCAGTACAGTGTTTTTGGAAAAGTGTTATTTATAATTTATCTTCTTTCTTGAATGTGAGAATACCACTCTGCCCATTAACTTGCCTTCTAGGCAGTAGAGTCGAAAACATTGAATCAACAGTCACCCAAAGCATCATAGCCTTGGCTTTCCTGTCAGCGAAGCGAATTATTTTGATAAATTGGAAGATACGTAAACCCAATTGCTTTAGCATTGAAAATTGGCTGACGGACTTTTTAGACGTCCTGTCAATGGAGCGAGCAGCATCAGCTCTCAATGACCATGACTGTGGTACAGAAGGTGACCCTGGAACTTTATAAGCATGAACTTAAGAAACTGGACATTTAAATGAATTTATTTAAAAGTATGCAGTATCTGCACCCCCCCCCCCCCTGTGTTGTATTTTGTATTGTCGTGTGAGTTTTTTGTCTTGTGGTGTATGTATATGTTGTCTGTGATTGTTTTGTTTAAGAAAATAATAAAAATATTAATTAAAAAAAAAAAAAAAAAAAGACTTCAAACATGGAGGCCACTGAAGTCAACGTTCGTTTACGGTTTCATTCACAAGTTTGATTTGATTGAATTTGATTTGATTGAAATTTATTTTGAACATGTAAAAGAAAACAGAAATGATCATACACTTATAAATGAATGTGTAGTGGAAAGAGCACATGATAACAAAGACAGAGATAAGGAGAAAGAGAGACACATTTTGAATCAATCAAGTTAATGTTGCAGGACCACACCTTGAATCGCCTGTGGAGCTGATGACCTACAGTGAAACCATTCAGTGCTGTTTGTCTCAGATTTCTAAGACCCATCCATCCTTTCCATTTCATTCATCTATTGACATCTTATCTTATCCCTTCCCTATTCAGTTCTATATTTAAATGTCTTCGGGCCTGAAATCATCTCGTGTGAAAATACACATAAGACTGAACCTCCACACTGAGTTTCTCAACCTAACTTCACCACTCTCCTCTAAATCCATTCATCTTCCCTTACAAGCAACAACAACTACTATGTATTCTGTATTTCATTAAGCTTTTAACCCTTTGTATGGCACTTATTGAAATATTTGGATTAAATGTAACATTTCAACTATTCAATTAACCCCTAGTTCTTATCTATAACAAGACTTGTGTAACTTTTTAAAAAATGTTCATTGAAAAGTTGCAAATCAAGGTCAATGAAGTTACTGTATAAGGTTCTTTGCGCGATAAAAGGGTTTTAATTACATATTGTGGCGAGTTCTTTGAAACCGAATGTACAGTGATTGCTGCTACCTCTGTGCATGGCTTGAAGTGGGACAAATTTAAGCTAATGTTTCAGGGTCAACTTCTAACCACATATGTCTAACCGTGGCCAACCAGCACATGATTGTGACAAATTAGCATGAAGACCATATATGGAAGTGGCCAAAATCTGAATGAAAGACATCCGATCCAAATGATATGTGTGGTTTACCCTGTTATGAAAACAACAGATCTGCAGTCACATACAGTATGAGCTAAAAAAAAAAAAACTCAATCAGATATTGATCACTTATGCCTGTTATCTGATTGTAGCCATAGAGCCGCTCATTGTGTGTGTTGGTGCATGTGAGAGTCAGCCAGGTCATACTCTGACACGATTAGGTGGAAAAACAAGCAAGAAAAGTCACGTCCATTCATGAAAAACTGACACAAAGTTACATCAGTGTTCACATTATACACACACACACACACACACACACACACATTACATAAACATACACACACACACACACACACACACACACACACACAGACACACACAAACACAGACACACACACATTTTTGTTTTTCACACTGTGTTGGGATGACAGCTAAGGCCATGATGGGAAGAGTTGACTCATATTTACTTTGAAAAAACTGCTGGTCACAGTTTCAAGCACAAGTCAGTTAGCAAGGCATCCTGTAAGAAGTCTATAGCTACAATTAACTTATTTTATACCTATAGCTTAAACAATCACCCATTCATTGAAACGCCACTGGATTCAAAATATTCAGCAATACTATTGATCATTGATTAACCAATTAAGTAATTTCTCAAGTAAAAAGGCCAAAATATAAATTGTTTCAGCTTCTGCGATGTAAAAAGTTTTTCTAGTTTATTATATTAATACAAAAACAAAATGATCTAACTGTTGTGCTGTGAGTTATCTGAAATACATCACCTTAGGCTCTGAGAACTTGTGGTTGGCTGTTATTGATTATAATTGAAAGAAACATGTATTTGTTCAGTGATGAAACTGATTGTTAGTTGCATCTCTTAGTTTAAACATCACACAGTATTCTAACTAGTGATGGTGTTGACATGTGAAACATAACTAAAGCAGTCTCATAACTCTTGCCTTAGCCCAGCCCAAGCCAGTTTCAATGATAAATCCTTGTAAAGATACCATTTGAAATGTATGGACAAAACGCCTAATTGTCTAGCGACCACTTTGAAATAATGCAAACGTTAACATATATATAAAAATCGTTTGAGAAATGTTTACATATTTTGTTGTTGGTATGGTTAAGTCCTTCTACAGTATTAATAGCCTATTACAGAACCAGGCTACTGTGCCAGAGTGAAATCACAGCACCGCTACCTCACTATTTCCATATTGCCACGCAGCATAACGTTATAACGCTCCCTCCCATTTGGACCTGAATAGCTTTATAAACAAACCGCTCGTTCGTATAGAATTATCAAACTTACAGGAGCTGCAGCAGAAAGTCGAAGTGAACGTCATACTCCTGTTTCCACATTATCGTCTCGCGCGGGTCTTTGGAACCACCACCAACGGCTCATCATCCACTAGTCGCTAAAATCTGCATAATCGGCTGAAGCTCTCGATTTGATATGAAAACTTTCAAGCCAAATCATGTCTTCAAAATCCGGAAGTAGCGTCATTAAATAGCCCTATAAATACAGCCTAGATTCCATGGACATCAATGAGACAGCAGGCGCGTTTATTTCGCCATAGGTTCAACAGGCGAGTGGGAAACTGGAGTGTGTTAAGGTTAGTTTTTTCCTTGAACTTTTCTTGGCCGTCGGTCAGAGCGCTACACGGAGCGAGAGGATGTGGTGGGCGGGGCCAACCCACTGCACACAGTCAGTCAGACCTTTTCCTGATGAATTAGGAAAAACTGTTCCTAGTGGTGGCTTTTTCTTTACAATGGCCCGCCTGTGTGTGTGTGTGTGTGTGTGTGTGTGTGTGTGAGTGAGTCTGAGTGTGTGTGTGTGTGTGTGTGTGTGTGTGTGTGTGTGTGTGTGTGTGTGTGTGTGTGTGTGTGTGTGTGTGTGTGTGTGTGTGTGTGTGTGTGTGACTTCCTCCTAATTTTAAAGTGAGGGGCTCACAGCCAACCAGATCGGTTTAATATCAGTGGGACGTCCTGTATTTTGGACTATGAAGTTCTTGAACATGCCTTCCAACATGTACTCCTTATATGCGGTCTATTTCTGTGCATCACAGTGTAGTACTGCCTTAATGTGGCTCAGCGACCACATATGCAGGACAAGAGTAAAAACTAGCTCCCCTTAGCCTTACCTTAGGTTTTCCCTTTAACATATATTTTCTTAAATCAATAGTCTATTTCTTGAAACAAGACGGGCAATCTTTTACAAATAAAACAGCATCCTAAAAACCCTATGTTACGTTAAATTGAAATGCTAATTTCATCAACTCAATAGATACGACTCAAAACAAGGTGTTTTTTTAAGATTAGCACAGTAGCTTCAGAATAAAAAGTGTTGCCCTGATGTTTTTTTAAGCATAAGATGTTTTTTTAATACTGTGTCACGCAATAATATATTCAAGATGCATTGTCTTAAAACAAGTCCCCTGTAACTCACTGAAATGTTGCTTGTTTTCTAAGTACAATTGTAGATTGGTCCCTAGAGTAGCTTTGCTGTATAGTTCAACTCTCTTCCAGTCATTGGAAGTTTGCAAACTATGCTTTCAAAGTCGCTTCCCCAACACTTTATATAAGGACACCAAGCTCTGTGATGGATTATCCGCCCACAAAACACAGATTTGTATAAGACATCCTGACACATCGCTGCCTCCAAACCTCTCTGTCTGATTCCCTTCTTCCTCTTTCTAAAGTGGAAAGATGAACAATAGGAAAAGCAGAGGCAGCTGTCGGGTCAAAAGTACAAACAATTGGGGGATGAAACCCTCTGGAGGTGGGATGGGTTTTTGGACCTGAATCTTGGTTCTGCACATCATTAAGTTCAGACAACGAAGATGACTAAATTCTTCTTGATGACAAGAATACAGTCACATAGGGATCAGAATTTTGTTTAGAGTTTTGTTTATTTGGACCAACAGATGCTGCAGTATACTGATTGTAACGTTTTTCTATCAGCTTCCAACCATGATTCATGGATAATCTTTGTGCTTAAAGCTATAGTGCGTAACTTTTTCATATAAATTAATGTTGGTTACATTCAAGCCATTGCCAAATGAGTTGAAATGAAGTTGATTAAGCCCATCAGAAAAACTCCACAAAACTCTCTCTGTATTTCTCAGTGTGGCAGCGTTTATAAACTGGTGTCGCCCCCCCCCCCCTCCTGACACTGGCACAGGACCTCAGAAAAATCCCAAGAAATGTTTCGGTTGTTGATTCTACTGCAAAGAGAAAACCTGGACGTTACAGCAGATGGTATAGAATCCATGCATGATTCCCAAAGACTTCCCTCATGTAGATGCGCCGACTATGTTGTTGTAATTACTCAGAATTGCTCATCGTTGCAACAGGAATTGCGCACTATAACTTTAACACAACATGGGACTTTTCAAGAAGGATTTAAAAACCTTGTAACACAGATGTGACATTCTCACAACAGCTAACACACAGGAAAAACCGATATAATATATACAACCTATTAAAAGGACTCTTTTATCTTGTTTTTCTTAATCAGTCAACCATACTGACTTAATGCCACAGTTCCACAGAGTCAAGGAGGTCACCCGTTTCTACTCAGTCTAACTGTGTCCTAGAAACCAATAAACTCAATACAGAAAGAGATAGCCCATTCATTACAGCAAGAATCCTATTTTCATCCACACATCCATAATGGAAAGTTACACAGTGAAACCTTCTGTTGCTTTCTTAGCTGCCATCATGTAGGCCTACACCTCCTGAACATAGGCGAATTATACAATTATACTTTCAACTTTTTCAACCACAATGTATGACTAGAAAACTCATAGCATCATTTGTATGACAACTAGATCAACTCATTTGGAGACCTTTTAAATTAGATATTGATTTGAACACACTTGTAACTTTTTTTGTATCCGTTTATTTTATTTTGCCATCTAAGTTTCCCTAAGTGGGGAAATGTACAATTTACACACACACACACACACACACACACACACACACACACACACACACACACACACACACACACACACACACACACACACAAATAGGTGTTCAGTGCCTTGCTGAAGAGTTTTCTGGGTTGGTACTGTGGGAATATAAGGTTTAGGGGCCCGGGCCATAACCATATATATTCTGGACAGGAAGTCAAACACATTTTTAGAATGTGAACGGCCTTGTCACTGATTCTGTTTGTGATTCTAATGGATAAGATCTAAAGGCACACCCGGGGGGTGGGGGGGGAGTGTCCGGTTAGGGGAGCTCATAATTGCTTCTCCACTTATTGCAGTTGTTGATGTGATGCTGCTGTTGCTTTCACTAGACCATGACCTTCACCGCACACCGGTCCGGGGCGGTTTGATGTCACATGTGAAGCAGTTAGTGTGGGACTGGGGGTTATCAATGGCAAGTAGGAAGCCATGTTTTTTTTTTTTGCCCCGAAAATTGGATTGCTTCCTAGGGGTTGGGAGTGAGCAGTGTCAGGGTCATGGTGATAGAAAGATATGTTCTTGCATTTTTTTTTTTTTTTTTAAAGATATTTTTTTGGGCATTTTTGCTTTATTAGACAGATTGGGGAGACAGTGTTGAAAATGGGGCAAAGAGGAGAGGACATGCAGAGAACTGACCTATGCCCTATCAACTGAGCTATGGGCGCCCCATGTTCTTGCATTTTTAACCTATGTAAAATCATGTGTTTGATTAATCTTAAATAAACTGAATCAAATTAAACCTTACCGTCTATGGTTGAGAGTATAGCGTCAGATTGACACATGTATGGTTTGGGTAGCTGTGATTAGAGATAGGGGGCTAGCGTTTGAAGAAGCCGGTTGAGAAGATCGGGCATCTAAGACGTATTCCTTCTTTGTTTTATCGGCATTTCCAAAAGTTAAGAGACCCCATAGTTGACCCAGAACACACTGCATAGTTTATAAATGTCATATTGCTTTGGGGACGTGTTCTGAGCCCAGAGGAAGATCTGGAACATGACAGAGACCTTGTTCTAACCTGCTGCCACCATGACCTGGCCCCGTCACCAGAAAATAGATGGATGGATGGATTGTTTTTTTCATCGTTATATCTAAAGTCATTATTACATTTACAGTATCTCACAAAAGTGAGTACACCCCTAACATTTCTTCAAATATTTCATTATATCTTTCCATGCGACAACACTGAATAAATGACACTTTGATACAATGTCAAGTAGTCAGTGTACAGCTTGTATAACAGTGTAAATTTACTGTCCCCTCAAAATAACTCGACACACAGCCATTAATGTCTAAACTGCTGGCAACAAAAGTGAGTACACCCCTAAGAAAAAATGTCCAAATTGGGCCCAAAGTGTCAATATTTTGTTTTGCCATCATTATTTTCTAGCACTGCCTTAACCCTCTTGGGCATGTAGTTCACTAGAGCTTCACAGGTTGCAACTGGAACCCTCTTCTACCCATTCATGACGACATCAAGGAGCTGGTGGATATTAGAGTCCTTGCGCTCCTCCATCTCCCGTTTTAGGATGCCCCAAAGATGCTCAATAGGGTTTAAGACTGGAGACATGCTTGGCCAGTCCATAACCTTTACCCTCAGCTTCTTTAACAAGCCAGTGGTCGTTCGGAGGGGTGTTTGGGGTCGTTATCATGTTGCAGTACTGCCCTGCGGCCCAGTTTATGAAGGGAGGGGATCATGCTCTGCTTCAGTATGTCACAGTACATGTTAGAATTCAATGAACTGTAGATCCCCAGTGCTGGCAGCACTCATGCAGCCCCAGACCATGACACTCCAACCACCATGCTTGACTCTAGGCAAGACACACTTGTCTTTGTACTCCTCACCTGGTTGCCGCTCCACACTCTTAACACCATCTGAACCAAATAAATGTATTTTGGTCTCATCAGACCACAGGACATGGTTGCAGTAATCCATGTCCGTAGTCTGTTTGTCTTCAGCAAACTTTTTGTGGGGTTTCTTGTGCATCATCTTTAGAATAGGCTTCCTTCTGGGATGACAACCATGCAGACCAGTATGATGCAGAGTGCGGCGTATGGTCTGAGCACTGACAGGTTGACCCCCCACCCCTTCAAGCCCTTCAGCAATGCTGGCAGCACTCATACGTCTATTTTCCAAAGCCAACCTCTGTGTACGACGCTGACCATGTGCACTCAACCTTCGTAAACTGGGCCGCAGGGTGGTATTGCAACATGATAACGACCCCAAACACACCTCCAAGACGACCAGTGGCTTGCTAAAAAAGCTGAGGGTAAAGGTTATGGCCTGGCCAAGCATGTCTCCAGACCTAAACCCTATTGAGCATCTTTGGGGCATCCTCAAATGGAAGGTGGAGGAACGCAAGGTCTTTAATATCCACCAGCTCTGTGATGCTGTCATAAATGGGTGGAAGAGGGTTCCAGTTGCAACCTGTGAAGCTCTAGTGAACTACATGCCCAAGAAGGTTAAGGCAGTGCTGGAAAATAATGGTGGCCACACAAAATATTTACACTTTGGGCCCAATTTGTAAATTTTTTCTAAGGGGTGTACTCACTTTTGTTGCCAGCAGTTTAGACATTAATGGTTGTGTGTCGAGTTATTTTGAGGGGACAGTAAATTTTCACTGTTATACAAGCTGTACACTGACTACTTTACATTGTATTAAAGTGTCATTTATTCAGTGTTGTCCCATGGAAAGATATAAAGAAAAATGTGAAGAAATGTGAGGGGTGTACTCACTTTTGTGAGATACTGTATTTAAACCAACTTAAGATATATTTTAGATTATACAGCAGCCTAGTTGAAAAAAGTGTAAAATCTATTCCAAAATGTGATTTTTTTTAAAATAAAGGCTATGACCAGATAACAGTAACATTGTGAAATATAACCAGTTATTTTACAGACCTGAGCTCAATATGTTCTGTTTTTAGTCTTTTCCTCGCTAACACTTAAATAAACACAAACGAGACCCAAAAAACACCAACTCAGCTTCACCGTAATGGAGGATTCTGACCTCTTTCGGCTGGGGGAGACTAATTGTGTTCAGGTGCGGGCTGTGTTTGGGGCTTCGTCTGACAATGACTGAATATTGTAGTAATTTCTGCCTTAAAAATAAGCCACAGAAGTTAAGAGGAGCAGAGAAAATCTAAGAAAAAAAAAGAAATAAATATTTTATAGAGTTTAGAGTTTGGAGTTATAGAGTTCTATTTAAGAAGTGTTGACAAAGGCCTCATGTGTGTGTGTGTGGGGGGAGAGGTGGGGGGGGGGGGCTGTGGTTAGAGGAACCTAAATCAGCCCCAAACAGCCACTGGTACTGTAACAACACTGTGGGATGTGTCATAGAGAACAGTCCCGAGTTAAAAATAGAAACGGATAAATCCGTCGCTGCTGAAATGATTCAGTTAGTGTGTGTGTCTGTGGTGAGAGGCTGACAGCGAGAATTTGAATGTGTTACTCCTAGTGTGTGTGTGTGTGTGTGTGTGTGTGTGTGTGTGTGTGTGTGTGTGTGTGTGTGTGTGTCCATAAGATCACTGACACTGCCTTACTGAGAGCCAGGAAAAGGATAATCTGCAAGATGTTTCAGCACCGCTATAGAAGAGTTTTATTCCCAAAGTAGTGACGTGACATCCTGAAAGGTGTGTGTGTGTGTGTGTGTGTGTGTGTGTGTGTGTGTGTGTGTGTGTGTGTGTTTGTGAGTGTGTGTGTGTGTGTGTGTGTGTGTGTGTGTGTGTGTGTGTGTGTGTGTGTGGGAAATACAAAGAGCAAAAGAAAGATAGATATGAAAGCTCCCCTATCTGTGTCACTGAGCAAGCATGAGCATGTACAAGTATTATGAACATTTTTATTTACGCTTGCATGCGGTCGGCCCGTTTGTCCTTTTTACGCGTGTGTGTGTGTGTGTGTGTGTGTGTGTGTGTGTGTGTGAGTGTGTGTGTGTGTGTGTGTGTGTGTGTGTGTGTGTGTGTGTGTGTGTGTGTGTGTGTGTGTGTGTGTGTGCATTTCTGCGCTCAACAGTGTATATGAAAGAGATTAGTCCACACGACAGAGCTGCTTCTTGGATATGAAAAACAACTGTGCCTGGCTTGTATCTGCTCGGCTTGGGCTTAGATCCATTGGGAGGAAAACACACACACACACACACATACACAAACACACACACATCATTTACTACAGACACACACACACACACACACACAGACAGAGAGAAACATATGCCTGCATGCAAATGAGCAGCCAATGCTGTACACGTGAGCGTGAGTAAAAAGCATATGCATAAGCGATCACACACTCACTTCTCATGCCATGACTATGAACATTAGTTTGTGAAGCTGTGTACAAAATGGTCTAAAGTGGGATTACCCTGTCAGTCTGGTTCCTTTCACTTAAAAGTGCAGTGTGTAATAAAGGTGTATTTCGGCGTCATCTAGTGGGGAGATTCTAGATAACAACGCTCCCTTGCTAACCCCTCCCTTTTAGAGAATTTACAGAAGCTACCGTGGCCTTTAAGGACAAGAAGCTAGTTACTAAAGATGGCATCATCCTCCACTGCCTCAAGTCTTTCCACAGTATCAAGTTGTCAAGGATGTATTTTTATTCTATCGAACTTCTTCTTCGTCTTCCAACGGGTGCATTTCCCCAGGACGCCCACTATATATAAACATGTGTCATGCATTTCTCACAGACAGACAGACAGACAGACAGACAGACAGACAGACAGACAGACAGAAGAGTGTGTTTTCATGGCAGTTTCCAAAGATTAAAGTAAACTTCAACCTCAATGACGGATCCCAGAAGACACAGAACCAAATGACGAAATACGATGGACAGTCTTATACAAAACTGTCTGTCTGTAACTGATGTTGTTGTGTTGTCCCACACATGAACCCCCTTGTCTCATGGAGATATCCTTTATAAATAATGGATATCTAAAACATAATTTTTTTTTAAGTCTGCTTGAAAGAAACCCCATCCCAACACACTGTGGCATGTCTGCAGCATCTGCAATACATGCCAGTGTTTTCTGCCTCCCCGTGGCTGGCTGTCTACTTTGCCTCGCTCATCCACTGATGTCAGAACACTCAGCAGGAGGAAGCTCTACAGGGAGAGTTTGGCTGAGGTGAGATTAGGTTTAGTCTCATCAAATCTCTGTCTGTTAGAGAAGTTTAAAACCTGGATTGTGTGTGTACTAGGGTCGTCAAAAACATTGATGCATAATGAAGAAAAAAACCTTCTGCCCTCCTTTATTCTGTCTCTCCCGTGGCTTGTATACTCTTCTGTAGATACCACACCAAAAAAAAAAAAAAAAAAAACATTTTGAAAAAATCAAGTGTGTAGCCTACATGTCATTTTGATGTGAAAGCCTTTTATCGTGTTTGTTATGGTGTATTTCCATTTCATTTGATTCCAGAGACAGTTTTTCCGTGTGGGTGCTTTTGCTGTGTTTAAAAAATAAAATAAAAACGTGTCTTTTTGACCCCAAAAAAAGAAGAAAAAAAATTAAAAATCTGGATGACATACAGAAACATGGACCGACTGACCCATAAAACAACTAAATGTCTGCCAGGTGGAGTCAGTGAGTGAGGGAGTGAGTGACTGAGTAGCTGATTTATTTCCCATTTTTTCCCCATTGCTTTCTGCAGCTGCTGCTCTGTCCTGCAGTGAAAAAGACTGGTTGTCCATGACGATGCGTCAAGTGCCAAAATGTGAAGCTGTGCCAATACTGCCAGATAAGACACAGCAGCAGGAGGGCACTGTAGCGGAAATGGAAGCGGAGGTGATACAAAGAAGAGAGGAGGAAGAGTGTGTGTGTGTGTGTGTGTGTGTGTGTGTGTGTGTGTGTGTGTGTGTGTGTGTGTGTGTGTGTGTGTGTGTGTGTGTGTGTGTGTGTGTGTGTGTGTGTGTGTGGGAGGGGGTAGATCAGATAAAGAGAGATAAGACGAATGACTTGGAGAAATACAGAGGCAGGAGGTGAGGTCGAGCAAACAAAGAAATGATGTGAGAGGATGTTTCAAGAGCTATAGAAGAGTTTGTGTGTGTGTGTGTGTGTGTGTGTGTGTGTGTGTGTGTGTGTGTGTGTGTGAGATACACAGCAAAATGGATGAGATAATGTATGTGGAAGCTTTTAGAGCTTTTGCTTATAATTGTTCTTGCTTGGACACACACTCGTTTTGCAGACGTTGTGAATTATAAATAGCTGTTTTTAAGATGTGAATATTAAAATTCTAATAAAAATGTTTGTCTGTGTGACCCCGCGAGTCCATCTATGAAGGTTTATTTGATTGTTTGTATTTTTAGCCATGCCACTTCAAGCTTATTCAACTCAACTGGGCTGAAAAGTGAATTCTGCTAAAATTATGCATTTTTGCTTTGGAGAATGATAATCATACAACAAAACACAATTTAAATGTTCTCCGACTTGCACTAGAATTGCCAATAAATGTAACTTATCCTCTCCCTTCTATTATCCTTTAAAAAACGACTGAATAGACATTGACCGTTTCTAATTCACGTAATTCGAGCTAAACGTAATGTGATACTGTGTGAGTGTGTGTGTGTGTGTGTGTGTGTGTGTGTGTGTGTGTGTGTGTGTGTGTGTGTGTGTGTGTGTGTGTGTGTGTGTGTGTGTGTGTGAAACTTAAAACTATGCCTTTAAGAAGAGTGACGAGCAGATGTATCCACTCCACATTTCAGTGCTCAAATGTCTGGCAAGCTGGCGGGCTACCATAGAGCAAATCGCTCACTTTTACACACACACACACACACACACACACTCTACGACCCTGCTGGGTAGAGAAAAGCTGAAGACGGTGATGTCATGACATAAACAATAGCTCATTCAGCTCCGGCTCTTTGGCTCTGGTGGTCAGGAAACGGGACCGTGCTTAAAGGACAACATCTGTAGACTGGGGGGGTGGGGAGAGGGCGGGGGGGGGGGGGGGGGGTTGGAGCCACTACTATACTTTAAATATTCTCAGTTCATACATATAACTCAGACTGAGCCGTGGAAGCAACCAGACAGAGTGTAAACAAACCACAGCTGTTACCTGGGCCAATCAAGGGCAGGGATTTGTGCATATTTTGGCGTTCCCGTAGGTTACAAACTGTGCAGTGTGGCAGTGCTGGAGAACAAGTTAAGGGATGGATGGAATACAAACTAGCTACACCGGCCTATAGCCATACCCAAGCAAATAAATATACTTAAGTATTTAAAATGCATTGACTAGTGGAACCTACTGATAAAATCGGTAGTGTTTTTCTTACGACACCAGCATCCAAGCGCTTGCCAGTTGCGCGGGCATTTGTTTAGGAAGGCGAGTGAATATGTGCATGAAGAGAGGCCACAGATGCGTGGCGATGAGGTAATGTATTTAATATGTGGTTATGTCAGATTAATAACGGAAATAAGAAAATGATGAAGCAGGTACAAATTTGGTTTAGTACCGTTCAGGCAACACAGGTTGTTCCGATCTGCCTGACGTAAATCGTTCCCGCGAAAAATCAGACCTGTGCAAAATGCATTGATACTAACTATATAAAAATAGATATTTTTGCGGCTGGTGTCTGGTTTGCTGTAACAGGTAATGTATGATCATCAGGAGGAAAAATGAGACTGTTTTATGAACATTTAGGAGTTCCTCATAGGCGTTTAACTATTATTTTTTTTCTTTTTCACTAGTGTATACTATAGCTCATGTTACATGGCTTGTCCCATATGGTTCCTATTACCACCACCCACCCCCTTCAGTAGCCCTATACACTGTCTTCCTAAACCCTCTTTACTGCTATTAGGATGATTAAATGTTAAGAAAGTAGAGTCAGCTGTTGCAGTAATCTTTCTATTCCCTTTGGGTGAATGCAAATGATGGACAGAGTGGATGAGTTTAGAGATCAAAGTGTAAAAGAAAATTCTCAGCATTGTCATAATTATTCGCGAGCTATCCGAGGATATTCCCGCTGTTCGGTTTAGGAAGTGATTCATTTGTCTGACAGCCTCCCTGTGTCTCGTTTGAATAAATTAAAGTGTTAATCTCCCAAATGAATTCACCACACTAATCCCAACACATTCTGTATTTCTTTTGTCATGCATAAGATGTACCTCCCTACTGTGATGTATGCTTTAAAGATACAGTGCGTAACTTCTATTGCCGCCATGAAGATTTCTGAGTAATTACAACAACACTGTAAGCGCATCTACATGAGGTAAGCCTTCTGTGATCGCGCATGGATTTTTATACCTTCTGCTGTACGTCCAGGTTTTTTCTTAGCAGTAAAATCAACAACTGAAACGTTTCTTGGGCTCTTCTTGAGCTCTTGTGCCAGTGCAAGGAGGCGACACCAGTTTGTAAACGCTGCTATACTGAGAAATACAGAGAGAGTTTTGTGGAGCTGATAGGCTTAATCAACGTTGTGTCAACTCATTTGGCGATGGCTTGAATGTAACCAAAATTCATCTAAATTAAAAAGCTGCGCACTATATCTTTTAGTAAAATGCCAGCTACAATCTGCAGGTCTGCTTCATAAATTATCAGTTACTATACAAAGGAGATATTTTCATTTCAAATGCAACAATCTTAAATCCTTCACTGACTCCATACAAAAATACAAATGCTCTCCCACTGCAAAGACAGCTTTCTCCCAGTTCTGCCTTGTTGTTTGTGTTGTTACTGTTTAAGCCTTGTTGTGTCAAATGCAATGTTCACGCTCAAGTGCACAGAGCTATCCGACCGTATGTGCTAACAACTTTTCCAAAGATACAGAGGGTTTAGAGAAAGATGAGGAACAAAACATGAGCCTGAATTGTTTTGCGGTACGTTGGTCTGCTGGGTGGACTGTTAAGGATTTGTCTGTCAACTGAGTTTTGCCTGTATGGACAAATGACTTCCCTTTGAGCAGTTACCCACCCTGCCCCCCCTGTATGGGAACACAGCTGGGCCAAATCATATTCACGCCACCTGCTGGTTAGGCCAAGGGCAAAGCATATTACAGTGAAGGGCAATTATCTACTAAACAGCTGCATTGCCTGGCTGCAAAAACACACACACGGTAATCAATGATCTCAACTTTTATCCAACAATTAACCCTTTTGTTATTATAGTTCAAAAACATGCCTGCTCTGGTTCACGCCATGTTTCTTCTACATGGATTGTTTCATCATGATGGAACAGCTGCTTTTTGCAACTGTGAAATAGTGTGTTAATGTCCCCTTCAGAATTTATTCATCTCCAGAGTATAAATAAAGGTTAAATTGAATGAAAATTAAATTAAGATATTGACAATGTGTAATAGCTGTGATGATCACATACAGTCTCAGTCAGATTTAAATAATGAAGCTCAAAAGTTGAAGCCCAAACCGAATGTTGCTATTTGAATGATACAGGAAGAGGACAGTACACATAACACATAACACACCCTCTTTACCCCCTGATTGATTCCAGCTGGAAATACACATTAAAGGGCTGAATTAAAGCACTTACTCTACATCAATCATCACAGGAATTGTCTAATTTATCATCAAACTGAACTCATTCCCTCAAAATATGTTTAAAGATATTGCACATCCAGAAATATGAACATTAGGGGTTAAGGCGAGACACTGCAGGCAAAACATAGTTTTTTTCAAGCACAAGTCACATTTGAGATTTTTGTTTTCTTTCATACAACTACAAGGTTTAGTAGTTTATTTTAATTCAATATACCTTTTCTGCTTGTGTCTGTATATTTCACACAAAACCATCTGTATATTTATTCAAGCATTTCAGAAAAAAATTATTACAAAAACTAATGGTGATAATGGAAGTAAGCAACACGCAAAGTTTCACCATGATATCTATGTGAAATGTGTTTACCGTATTAACCTGCAGTGTCTCACCTCACAGTAAATAACCTGGTTAATAAACTGCTCTTCTTACCTTAGAGAGTTGACCATGGCTCCACCACCCTCTCCTTGCCTGTGGTGGTCTGTGTGGTATCCATTAGGCATTGCCCATCGTCCCGGCTGACTCAGCACAAACTCTGACCTGCTGCCTGGGATGGTGGTCCTCAGCGGGCTTCCACCAACTCCTCCACCAGCCCCCCCACACACCTCTCTCCTCTCCCCAGATATAAGCTCTCTTTCTGGGGCTTCGAATCCAGCCTCTGCCCCCTCTTGCTCCTGAACAGTCTCCAGCTCTAGCTCCAAAGGCTCGGGCATTTGTAACAGCGCCCTCTGTTGGATGAGTGGCGTAAGTGGCGCCTCGAAGCTGACACAACTGTCTGTTTCATCTGTGAGTGACAGGACGTCCAGCGAGTCAATGCTGCTGTAGCAAGTCCCGCCTCTAAGCAAAGCGGACTCTACGATTCGCTCAAACGTAGAGCTGAAGCCGTCTTTGTTTTCTACCTGTTGTGTACCTTTCTCTCTCTCCTCTATTTCATCATCATCGTCCTCGTCCTCTTGACTGTTCACCTGCTCGACTATTTGCTCAAACGCCGAGCTGAAAGTGTCTTGGTTTTCTCGCCCGTCGCCATTTTTTTTCTGACCCTCTTCTTCTTGGTCATCTTCCTCCTCTTCCTCCTCTACCTCTGTGTCGGCCTCCTCCACTCTGGTTTCAAAGTTTGAGCTGAAAGTGTCAAAGTGTCCGTGAGTCCCGACTGAGTCTCCTCCATTGTTTTCTGCTTCTGCTTCTTCTTCATCATCATCATCTTTGTCTTCTTTCCCTCCGATGCCGTTTGCCAGGTGTCTGTTGGAGTATGGAGAAGGACAAGAAAAGAAAGTCTGAATTATATTTAAAAGGTATCTTTCAATTTTAAGAGTCAGTGATTCTGGAGAACACAAATCACTTTTTGTCAAAATCAGTGGATACTGCTTTCGGACAGGTAGTGGATCCTTACGATCCGCTACCTGTCCGTACTGTGTGTGCGCTTGAAAATAATCGAGTGTTTATACACAGCCTAGGCTCTGTAAACGAACATGTTGCTAGCTATGATGAGCCCCCCTATGTTTACATACCCTTTCTTCTAAAGGATGCTCTTAAACATTAGAGATGTCCACAACTAAGAATTAACATAGTCAAATCTGATTGGTCTAAATGTTGACTATAGTTGACTCATCATCGAATCATGTGTATTATCTTCTGCTTATGTATCCGAACGATATTCTCATTTGTTGAATTTGGATTAGATAAGACAACTTTATTGATCCCAAGGAGGGCCATTCATTTGCAGTTTATCACATCCGCAGTCACACAAACAATTCAGAGACAATCAGAGGTCGGTGAAGGACAGCCAGGTAAAGTTAATATGATTATATAATAGAAATGAAATAGATAATAAATTGACATTGAAAAGAAAAAGAGAGAAAGGTGTGAATTATCTTTGGCGTATGACTGCAACAATAGACAGTGTTCCAGGCTGAGATGGGCACAAAGCTCGGCAGGTCATTCATATTTATGGCTCAAACTTATTCTTCATTCAGGAGAGGGAACGCACAATGGGGAAATATTTCAGCTTGAATAGTCAGCGCTGACAATTGAAGCAAGATGAAAGTTGAATAAAACCCTGACGTCCAATTTGCTACTTTGTGAAAAGCTGGAATCTCATCTCCTGTTGTCTGCTAAACCTTCTATGCTATTTCTTCCATTTTATGTGTGGGAACCGGAAAGTATTGTATAGATTGTGTTTGCTGCCGATGGACAGAAATAACCTGTACAATTAGTTTAATCAAAAGCTGATGTGAAACAGCTTAATTCAATTAATGTTAATTTTCCTATTGGTGTTTGTCTATTCCATAAAACAAAAAGCACCCATGTGTGTATTTTTTAAATCTCATTAATCTCTCAATCTCAATCATTATGTATTTCATTAAAATTAAATGAATTAACGGACGTTGTTTTCACACACATTCGCTGCCCTTTCACTATCTATGTTGGTTTTAAATTGGTTTACCGGCTCCTCCAGCTCTTTGACAGTTTGACTATTAAATCTCTATAGTTGTTTTTTCCTTTATGGATCATTTAGCCGAGGCCTTTTTACCTTTTTCATTCCGCAAAAAGCAAATTATGCTAATTACGCTTTAGACAATCAAGGTGAGAAAGACATTAAAAATATTCAGCAAGAAAAAAAAAGTCTGTTATAATATTACTGGAAAACATAAACAAGGTCCGCCCAACCACAATGGACAATCTAAGGTATAAGGAAGCTGTGTGTGTGTGTGTGTGTGTGTGTGTGTGTGTGTGTGTGTGTGTGTGTGTGTGTGTGCGTGTGTGCGTGTGTCTTTTTGTGAAGCTAGAAAATGTACTTTTAAAAATTTGGAGCAAAATCAAAAGTGTTGCATTTATATTTATGTTCAGTGTAGATACAGAGAGCAACAGTAAAGATGATTGAGTGAACTAACCGTTCTGCTTCTTGATGGTGAGTTTCCTCCTCTGTTGAAGGCTGTGTCTCCCCGTCCCCCGCTGAGCAAACCTCCACACTCACACATCCTCCCTCTGTCTTCTCTTCCTCTCTCACTCCTTCCTCTCTCTCTCCTTCCTCTCTCTCTCCTTCCTCTGTTCGCTCATCCTCTGTTCCTTCTCTCCTCTCCTCTTCCACCTCTCCTCCCTCGGGTGTACAGGAATCCGGCTGAGGACATGAACAGAAAACAAACAAAACATTTTACAAGACTGTTGGTAATGAAAATAATGTAACTTGAAAAGAATCTCTTGCACTTTAATTTGTTTCTATTAAATGGTATTACTAAGTAGTATCTTTTCTTTATTGACTGTTGTGTTTTGTGTTAGATGTGGCCTTGCTGTTTTATAGTATATGTAATGTTTATTTGTCTTAAATAATGCAAAATATTTTATTCCTGTTGAGAAAATGTAAAATTATTGTAAATTGTAAAAACTGTAAAAAATTTAATTGAATTAAACATTTAAAATATGTAATAGATAAAAAAATCTTCCCTCCCCCATCCCCTTTACCTCTTCTTCTCTGATCTCTAATTCACGCTGGTTCCCCTCCTCTGTCTCGGCCCCCAGCTTGTCCTGCTCTGCCTGGTTTAATGCCTCCGTTGGCGGGTCGGTAGTGGTGTCTGCAGTGCTGATAGTAGCGGTGGTTGTATTTGTGGCTGTATCGATGGTTGTATCGGTGGGTGTATCCGTGGGTGTATCAGGCTCAGGTGTGCTCTCTGGTGGGGTGGGAGAGGGCAGAGCCTGCCCCTCCTGGGTCATGGTGCTCCTCACTGACGGGCCGCGGTGGTCCACTCCAAACAGAGACTGGAAACAACCGGAGGAACCTCTAGAACGAAAGAGAGAAGGAAAGAGAGTGAAGTGAAGACAAGGACGAGTAGAAAGTTCTAAAGTCAAAATACAGCTGTTGGTTTTTATGGCACAATTCAGACACAAGGCAAATCAAAGTGCTTTACGCGGGCATAAAAATACATCAAGATTTGCAGCGGACCTCAGGTTTTCTTGGAGTTTGTTCCAAATATACGGTGCATGAAAACTGAAAGCTGTATCCATGTTTAGTCTTGACTCTGGGGAGTGAAAGTAGACCTGTCCCAGACGACCTGAGAGCTCTGGACCAGTCAAATAATGCAGCAGAAGATCACACATGTATTTTGGCCTGAAAACCATTCAGTTCTTCATAAATAAACTTGCCTTGTCTAGAAAGGCAGTGTAATAAAATGACTACAATAATAACTAAAACAGATGCTGATACAGTCATTTGATTATTTCTAGTCACAGAGGTCACCTTCAACAAAAGAACATCCGTTTGTATGTGTGTTGCAGTGTGATACTGGCCTATGTGTGTGTGTGTGTGTGTGTGTGTGTGTGTGTGTGTGTGTGTGTGTGTGTGTGTGTGTGTGTGTGTGTGTGTGTGAGTGTGTGTGTGTGTGTGTGTGCGTGCATGCGTGCGTGTGTGTGTGTGTGTGTGTGTGTGTGCGTGTGTGTGTGTGATATTATACTATGTATTATAGAGATGCATATGTCTGGCACACTTTGTTCTCTGCAGTAGATGATCCCAAACTGTTCTGAAACGAGGGCAGGAAAAGCTAGATACAGTCTAAAGCCGATAGAGAAAGAGACAGGCAGAGAGAGAGAGAGAGAGAGAGAGAGAGAGAGAGAGAGAGAGAGAGAGAGAGAGATTTGTTTAAAGCTCAGTAGATCTCTGTCAGAATGATCCTGCCAGCTCATCCGCTCTGCGTCTATGTGGAGATTTCACAGCTGAATAACCTAACTATCTGTGTGTTACATAACGCATCATAATAAGCTGAGATTTTTGGAACCTGTTTCCTTAAAGGTGGAGTCAGCCATTTTGGAAAACGCTTGTTGTCAAAAATAACTTTCTGTCAAAATCAGTAAATATCTCCTCACAATCCGCTACCTGTCCGTACAGTGTGCACTGAAAGAAATCCAGTGTTAATAGTTAAAGGTCCCATATTATACACTTTTCTGTCAATTTTATATGGTCACACATCCGAGGATCTGTAAACGGGTATGTAAACAAATGGTATGTAATCAAAGGGGCCAACCGTAGCTAGGAACATGCCCGTTTACAGAGCCTAGGATGTGTATTAAAACGAGATTTACTTTTTTTTAAATTTCCACAACAAGCATTCTCCAGAATCGCTGACTGCACACTGTTTCTTTCACAGTCCGTAGTACTCTGCAGGTCTTCATCTATCCGCACTCAGACTCAAGGGCAAATGCTAATGAGCGGCTCTTAATTACGTTTGGTAGAGCTACTTCTGTTTGAATTAATGCTGCATGATGTATTATTCTGTTCATAAGAAATGAAGATGTTTCACATGAGTATAAAGAATTAAATTAATAAATTGGAAAGATTTGGGACTCGATTTGATGAAATTAGTTTTGTATTTGATTATAGCTGCAACAAGCAGTAGCTGTAAATGTTGTGATGCTCTACATTGGATAATTGTAGTTTATGGCTGTGTTTGAAACGGTCTACTAACATCCTCCCTCCTACATACTCAACATGTATATACTACATACTGTTCACTTAACAATAAATTGTGTGTGCGAGGTTCGTTGGACCGTTTACACTGAAGTACTGTATACAGAATCAATAAAGAATTTTAAAAAAACTTCCATGTCATTTCAAAAGACGCAATGCATTGTGGTTGGCTGTTGAGTAGGAAAAGTAACCTATCGATCCATACACAAAATCTTCCCGGAAGTAAGTAGTCATCCGGGCATTTCTCGCCTACACAAACTCTCATACACAAACACAACATACTCAAAAAGGTAAAAATTAGTATGAGTAGGAATTTATTAGGGCTTTTCAAACACAGCCAAAGTAGTGGGAGCATCTGTCCCTATCAAATAAATATTAAATTAAAAATGAAAGAAAATACATCAACCAAAAACGTTGATAAGAGATCAATCCTTTTATTATTTCTCAAGCGAAACCATAAAATATCTGTTGGTTCTAATAGGCTACCTATTGTTTTATATGACGGTAAATATAATATATTTTTGTGTGTGGTTGTAGGTCTGGAAAATAAATAGCAATTTAAAGGCATTCGCTTGTGCTGCTGGAGAATTTTGATAGGCATTTCTTGCTATTACATTAGTCACAGCCATAAACTGTAATGGGTCGAGGTATACGCTTGAAATCAAATAAAAACAATTCCAACACCAGGTCGGTTCCATTAGTCGCTGCACCAATCGAATCACAGTGTTCAAGGTCAAAAAGAAAACTTTCAATCTCATCTTTTTAAAGCCAAACATGGAAGAAAAGTCCCCATACCGCCCAGAAAATATACAATTTAAAGACAACTGAGCAAATGTGATATGATTTTAAAGGATGTTTTTGCTTTGATAGTTTTGCCAAAATGCTGTTTTTTTCAAGGTTGAAGAGTAAGCTTTTTCAATTTCAATCTGTTGGAATATTTGCATAGGCCTACAACCTGCATCTGCCATATTGTGCCTTTACATCTTCTGTATCATTAAAGGTGGAGTGAGCAATTCTGCAGAACGCTTGTTGTCAAAATCACTTTGTCAAAATTTGCTCATTTCTCCTCACAATCCACTACCTGTCTGTGATGTGTGATGTGTGTGTGCTGAAAAAAAATCCAGTAATACACAGCCTAGGCTCTGTAAAAAGGGGATATTGCTAGCTACGGTGGGCACCCTTTGTTCACATACCCTTTGTTTACTTACCCATTTACAGAGCTTTGGCCCTATACATGTATGAATGTCCTTAAATTATGGATGTGGATATGGATTCCATTTTATCCCCTTGATAATAGAAACATGACACATCTTTAATACTACGACAGTAAATAATGTGCTTTTGTTTGCAGTTCAATGAAACTGTAAGTGCAATCAGTAAAACTCACAAGGTAGATTTTCCTCAGCACAAACCTGCATTGGTGAAGCAAATGTAAGTAAGTAAGTAATGAAATGTATTTATATAGCGCTTTTCACAGATCAGGGTCAGAAAGTGCTTGACAATGTGCATAGGAAATAAAAGCATAGTAAAATACCAGCAAATATGTCTCTAAGAATAAAAATTATTAAAAAACACAACAGATCAAATGAGCAACATATGAAAGACAGAAGTTACCCAAAAGCTGAACTTGTGTTAAAGGCCAAAACTAAAAAGTCTTAAACCGGTCAACTGTCTGGACTGTGATATTGTTGCAGATTGCAGACAGGATGTAGCAAGCGCTGTCTGTCTGTCTGTCTGTCTGTCTGTCTGTCTGTCTGTCTGTCTGTCTGTCTGTCTGTCTGTCTGTCTGTCTGTCTCTGTCTGTCTGTCTGTCTGTCTCTGTCTGTCTGTCTGTCTCTGTCTGTCTGGTACAGCCTGAGCCACATTAGCTGTGGGCTCTGCTGAATCATGGCACTGTGAGTGAGCAGGGGGCACTTTAGACTCACAGCACAACTACTGCAGTAAAATATTTACCGGGATTCAAACTCAAAGCTTTTCCCTGATGTTGATGGCACCGTGCATGTGCAGGTGAGGAGCTACTTATAGGCTGAAGTGAATCACGCTCAATCCTGCCAACAAAACTCTCTGGCTTCTCCTCACGGGAAATTCCAAACATTTCTGCAATTTTTCGAAGTGGAACTATGTAGAACTAAGAAACACAAGATCATAAATAGAAAGTGTATAGGAAGCTGTGTGTGTGTGTGTGTGTGTGTGTGTGTGTGTGTGTGTGTGTGTGTGTGTGTGTGTGTGTGTGTGTGTGTGTGTGCGTGCGTGCGTGCTTGTGTGCATGAGTGTGTGTGTGTGTGTGTGTGTGCGTGCGTGTGTGTGTTCTA
Organism: Hyperoplus immaculatus; assembly: GCA_949357725.1. Classification (NCBI taxonomy): domain Eukaryota; kingdom Metazoa; phylum Chordata; class Actinopteri; order Uranoscopiformes; family Ammodytidae; genus Hyperoplus; species Hyperoplus immaculatus. The sequence goes on along the minus strand of OX442356.1, from coordinate 30,075,451 downwards.
TTTTTGGATGGAACCATGTAGAAAAACAAAACAAGATCATTGTCTAAAAGGAAAAATATTTGTGTCATGTTAGGACGTGAGCCAGATTGGTATCTTCTGTGATGTTGCAAAAGTTTAAACTTTACCCCAGAGCAACTAAATGTTTCATCAGAGCTCAGAAACAATGACGCAAATCATGCCGAACTGAAAAACTCTGAAAAAAATCACTCCCAGTCCCATACTTTTCAAGCTTGTCTTTTGATCAAAGCAGGACTTTTTTTTCCCTTTTTAGGACTTTATGTTGTCACCCAAATGCAATGGTGGTAGACTAGGAGTAGTGCTGAATTATCTCAGTACCAAATGTTAACTGGAGCATTCAAAGACAACAATAAGACCACAGACATCTTGGTATTTAATCATCCTCCCCCTCGACACAATGTCCCAAACTTCTGTCATTCTGAGAAATAACAGGCAGTTATGTAAGAAAATTTAAAAAAAAAGTTAAATATTAATTTTACAGCCAAGCACACTGTGTCTCTTCTAGTGTTCCTTAATCCTTCTCACTTAGTTGAAAGCGTATAGTAAATGTATAGTGTAAAGTGTATTTAATAATCTCAGTTACGTACGAAAAGAAAGAAATAATAAGCAAGCACATATTCATTTTAGTCAGTGTGTCTTTGCTAGCATATTTTAATCCTTCTCACTAGTTGAAAGTGTAACCATCTCTAACTAATCCAACCAACAAATTATTTCAAACAACATTCTTCTTTTTCTTTTCTTTTTTTTTTACATGCGAATGGTTTGAGTTATAAATCACTCTGTTTCGGTGTGTGACACGTGCAGGATCCCTTCACAGTATGGATCACTTATGATTTATAGCCGTCATTATAAAGCACTTAGAGAGGTAGCCTCACCTACGTCTCAGAGTGAGCTCAACTTCTCTACTGTATCATCCAGTGATTAGTATGAGCTCAAATATTTCTTCTATGAGGTGCGGCTGAATAATTTAAAACACATTTCCACCTGAGTCCATATGTGAGTTTATATTCACATGCATTTATAAGGCAAATGTGTACAGTATATGCAAAGAAGCCTATACAGTTTTACATTTGCTTGGGCTCCGGAAAATTCTGATACAGAATTGTTTTGCAACCACGTTAGCCGCAGCCCTACATGTACACAATGCATTTAGAAAGCATATGCAACGGAGCACAATTTGGACCCATCTGTGCGATTATACAAAGATGCATGTTGCACATATTAGCAAATGGTGAAAAACATACACACACACACACACACACACACACAGACAAACACACTCACGAACAAAACAGTGACACATCACCATAAATGGAAGCAGATACGAAACCAGACACTAAATGTGGGAATTCTCTCTCTCCTTTCTGTCTCTCTCTCTCTCTCTCTCGTTCTCTGAGTCTCTAGTGTGCTGTTTTTCTCCCACTCTTTCCTCTTCATCTGTTCCACATTACAGTGCATTTTCTGCTATCTCACGGTCTGCACTCACTCCACTCTGTCTCTTCTCTGCCTCTTAATTTGCAGTAATTACAGTAAGTAGGTCTGATCGCCGGCAGGTAAAAAACTACACAAAACGACTGCGGAAGTGAGCAGTGCTATTGAATGCGGCTGCTGATGAGAGAGCAGATGTGCTTAGACACTTCACATGGATGTATGGAGAAAACGGTGTGTGTGTGTGTGTGTGTGTGAAAATCAGACTGTGTGCGTGTCTGTGATTATCAGATTGTGTGTGTATGTGTGTGTGTGTGTGTATGTGTATATATCAGACTGTGCGTGTCTGTGAGTATCCGATTGTGTGTGTGTGTGTGTGTGTGTGTGTGTGTGTGTGTGTGTGTGTGTGTGTGTGTGTGTGTGTGTCTCAGTCATTGTCTCCATACCTATACAATGTCCATCAGTAGAGATTTATTGCATTCCACTTTTGTCAGCGGAACACTGGGGCTCTAAAGTCTTATCAATTCCCTTTAATTGCAATCGGACCGTCTGCCAATCACGTAAACAATACACACACACACACACACACACACACACACACATTTGAAAACATGCCCATCATCCAGACATATAAACCACCAATCCAGTGAGGATGATGTTGGATAAAAGGGCAAGTCTCCATTAAAAAGCTCTTTCTCCGTCTCTTGTGCTTTTAATATCTCCCTCAATCTCTCCGCCTGTCTTTGTGTCTCACTCACACCCACCCACACACACATACACACACATACAGGCTGATACACACACAATCTGATACTCACACTCACACACACACACACACATACACATACAGAGGATGATACGCACACACAATCTGATACTCACACACACACACACACACACACACACATACACACATAAACAATCTGATCCGCACACACACACACACACACACACACACACACACACCATGGCATAATTTATTGATCCTTGTAGACATAGCCGCAGTCCACTGGGAGTCTCCAGTGATAAGCCTGACTGGTCTCCACAGGCAGAAAGAGAACATCCAGTGAGGTAATCAGACTGGAGGCTTCAAGCAAATACACAAACACTTAAAGCAATGGCTTTAGGAAGTCTACAAAGATGCTGCATTGCGTCCTAAAGTTATAAAGTATCAATCTATCTGTCTGTCTATCTGTCTGTCTGTCTGTCTGTCTGTCTGTCTGTCTGTCTGTCTGTCTGTCTGTCTGTCTGTCTGTCTGTCTGTCTGTCTGTCTGTCTATCTATCTATCTATCTATCTTCAAATGTTGCATTGCATCACTCATTTCACTCTTAATGACAAATACAGTTGAAGTTCTCAAACTGGGCTTGGGTTAAGCTATTAACTGCAGATGAATAAGTAGTCTAACTTTGCTCTGTCAGTCTGTCAAAGGGATACTTCAGTAATGTAGCATTATACTGTATTACAAAGTCAAAAGTCAAAGTCACATTTATTTCTATAGCACATTTAAAAACAAAATCAGTTGACCAAAGTGCTGTACAAGATACAATACAAAACAACATATAAGATGTAGAAAAAAAAGTGAGGAGTGTCAAAGTCTAAACTTGTGTTAAAGGCCAATGCAAAAACAGTGAGTCTTCAGCAACGTTTTAAACTGGTCAACTTTACAGGGATCCAGGCTCCATTCATTCACACACAGTCATACAAAGTCATATTTCCATAAAGTTTGGAGGAGAGAAATGTCAAAATCAAAGCAGCAGCAGCAGCAGCAGCAGCGTAGGCCAAGACATCCTGACTTCTTGTCTGTGGTAAGCCTAAAAAATGTCTGCTCCTACATTTCCCATAATCCAGCCAAAAACTGCATACAGCATTCATTCAGCCAAAGTTAGGAAAAGACACACACACCACTTACTACATGTCATTCTGAGAAGTTTTGACAGCAATGATAACTAAGTATTTTGGCGAAAAGAAATGCAAAACAAAATAGCAGCACAATTGTCCATTGAACAGAGTAAACTAAAACTAAACTGACAACACTTAGAAACACACTTATGTCTCCAACGGTATTCATTCATTCTGTTTATTTAAAAAGAGAGAAAAATGTGATTGTATCTGGCTCCATAAAGAACACTGCTGAGTCCGTCGGTTTGCATAAACAAAATGTCATTGTATTTAAATATGTGATGACAATAAATGATCATTCAAAATGCTCCACATATGTGACGGAGCAGAAACATCTCATTTAGCCCAATTAGATTGTATGATGACAAGGCTAGCCGTCAGTCAGTGACCATCTGGGAATCATGCATGAATTCTTCCAAGTCGGAATAACAGGCAGCGTTCCTTTTCTTCCAAAATTGTTGTGGTTTGTAACACAGGCTTATATCAACATTGTCATTTTTTTTAGACTTGACAAAGCTACTCCACAGTCAATGAAACCCTTATATAACTGCATCCAATAGCCAACTCTGCATGGCATGGACTATACATGAATTTTATACATCAAATCGGGCAAATCAAATACGATAAAAAATATGATAAATTGATACTTTTGTGTCAAGTCACTTACTGTAACACCTTCCCTATTAAAGTAAAGTTCCAGGTTTTCTGGCACTATATGATGTGAATTGAAGCGCTGCAATACGAAGTGATTAAATGAAAGCATTAATATTATATGGAGTCGTGATCTGCATAAAGGCTTAATCTGCTTAATGCTTAACCTCTAGTCTATCCATAGCTAGTGCATTCATTTAAAAAACACTACTCTAGACCCACACTACTACACTGAGCCATTTACTACATTCAGCCTCTTGCTGGGTTTAAGTGGTGGAACAGAGGCAGCCAATTGAGCACTTTTAACTTCTGACCTCATAAGGGTTGTAGTGGTGTCTGTTCATATTTTCAAGTAGAAAAAAACTAAACATTTGTGCTTTTATTTTGATAGCGCGGTGTGCCATTGAGAAGTGATCGACACAATTTTGGTGTTGCACTGCATTGTTTAGGTGAATTCCTGAGGTATTATTTTTTCGAGTTTTTCTTGTGAACGCAAGATCTCAAGAACGCTTTGAGAAGGGATTTTCTTTAAACTTTGCACAAATGGCCACTCTGACTCAAAGATGAACTGATTTGATTTTTGTAGGTCAAAGGTTACTGTGACCTTTCATATTGTGAGGTTGCAGTGACCTTGTACCATATTGCAGCTTCTTAAGAGCTTTACCTTCTTTAAAGCATTGCCTATCACCACTGTTCTTTCACCGTTGGGCAATTGTATGGAGGCAAACAACCCCCAAAGCGGTATTTCTTGTTTTGCAATATTTTATCTAAGATCAACAGCAGAGAAAGACAGAAAGACGGAGATTTACACAACAAAACAAATTGTGTTCTAACCAATTCAAGGCTAATATCACTAGGGAAACCTTCTGCACACTTTGCATAAAGACCTAATTAGTCATCAGAATGAATTTATCAAGCTATTAGGTGAGTACTGAGAGCTGATAATAGGATCTGCATACTAACGACAGAGAATGGAACCTTGTCTGTTCCTCTGTCTATCACAGACACACACACACACACACACACACACACACACACACACACACACACACACACACACACACACACACAGGGGGAAAAGAATCACTGCAGTCTCATTGTATATATGACCCACTGACCCTCTTCATAATGTGATGGCTGGGTGCAGAGCTGGCACTGCAATCCACACACACACACACACACACACACACGGATATGGACACACACACATACGGACACACAAGCATGCATGCACACACACACACACACACAAATGCAGGCACACACAGACACTCACACACACGGACACACAAGCACGCACACACACACGGGCACACACATACACACACACACACACAAACACTCACACAATCTTGTACTTCTATCTTTGTGAGGACACTGACTAACATAATGCATCCACTAGCCCCTTACCCTAACCCTAACCATCACAACTAAATGCCTCTCCAACCCTTACACTAACCCTAACATACAGTTAATTCATACCTGAACCTTAAAACCTAGTCTTAACCCTCAAACAGCCCTTTAAAGCCCTTCCCCAAAGTGAGAACCAGACAAAATGTCCTCAGTCGGATGGTAAAAGGCTAAAACTGGTCCTCACACACACACACACACACACACACACACACACACACACACACACACACACACACACACACACACGCAGAGAGTCTCTTCAAAAATGCTGTTGTGTTAGTAATAGCACAGATGCCGACACAGAGAGGAAGAAAATCATTTCCTGGTTTTTAGCCTGGGACAGGAAAAAAAGGAGTTGGAATTCGTCCAAGATTGTTTGTTGTTTCACAGCCTGCCTTCCTACAAGCCTCTATACAGCGTGACACACACACACACACACACACACACACACACACAGACAGCCCGCCTGCCCACAAGCCTTTATACAGCACGACAACAGAGCCTGCGACTAGCCACACCAGCCTACTGGAGCAGAAGAGAGTCAGCCAGCTCTAAAACCAAATCACCCCAATATGTCACTTCAGTGCTGTCATGGTGGACCATTCACTGGCATTTTGTCACTCTAAACGCTTTCCTTTCATACACACGCTCACAGTAATGTGGTCATCTATCTTGGCTTTCCCCTTGGCACTTCCATTTTTATCATGCAAATTCATTCTTTATTATTATGTACACAGTCACGACATGTCATTTATAGTCTCGGGATGATTCGCAGAACTGCATGGAATTGCAGTGCCAATTTCAATTAGGTAAGTAAGTGATAGCAATACGAATTACTATAGGAATTTTTCCTATGGGGATAAATAAAGTATCTATCCATCCATCCATCCATCCATCCATCCATCCATCCATCCATCCATCCATCCATCCATCCATCCATCCATCTATCTATCTATCTATCTATCTATCTATCTATCTATCTATCTATCTATCTATCTATCTATCTATCTATCTATCTATCTATCTATCTATCTATCTATCCATCCATCTATCTATCTATCCATCCATCTATCCATCTATTATTTGCTAAATCTGGTTCGAAAGCCGATGAATTCTTACTGTAAGATGTTGCATTCTAAATGTTTTTCGTACTATTGTTCCCTGATCAACCTTTGAGCCACAAAGTAATTACAGGGTTCAAAAGATTAGAATAAAAAAAGAGAAAGAGAAAATGAAGTGATAGACAGTTTAGTCTGGAGCCGCTGCTTGTGTCTGACACTTCAAGATGATTGCACACACACACACACACATACACACAAACACACACACACACACACACACACACACACGCATCGCAGAGGAGAGGAGAGCTGCACTTTTTGCCCACGGTAGTAAGGGGGGATGAATTACAATGGATCTAGACTAGACGGGTAAATGTCTATAATTAAGATAATAGTGACTTTGCTATGGGGATGTTAAATGCGCTGCCATTGAACACCTGTTTAAGAAGACACCCACACCATGCAGAGGCAAAAAGGTCAGAAGCTATAAGCCTAAAAAAATCACTATATTTAAATCATCTTATATTTGAATGAGCTTACAGTAAACAGTTCCCGTGGTAGGCTAATCCATGCTGGGATTTTAGGGATTTTTAAGCTTCTTTTTGGTTTTCTCTTTCTGTAGTAAATATAATTCCTA